>KN042435.1:132000-227982 GCA_000739165.1 Podila verticillata NRRL 6337 | reverse complement strand
CCACACTCCCGGTTCATCAAGCTTGATGAGGATGTTGCTGAGTTCTACCTTCTGCCTGACCGTTTCGAAGCCTGGAGGATGGAGCATCAAAGGAGCATCTCAACAAATTTTGTTCAGAAGAGGATCTACAAATACAATGATGTGGATAACCAATATCGCCTCACCTTTGCTTGCCAATGTGCTGGCAAAAAGCAAGAACCAAAGGATGGGGTCAGAGGTGGTGTTTCTGGCAAGCCTAGGATGCGGAAACAAGGCATGAAATCAGGCTGCCAGTCCATGTTCTCAGCACTATTTCAACCACTGATATTAGCAGATGGCTCCAAGGTTCCAGTTTGTCTTGTTGTGTACCACTACCAACACAACCACTCAGTAGGCGACATCACCGATCTTGGTACTCGACAAAAATCTACTGCCATCAAGTCCACAATTGAGCGTCTCATTCTTCAGGGATCAACTATACAGAGAGTAATGCAGCAATTGACAATGGACTATGACAAGTTTGCACAGATCACACGAGGAAATGGACAACAGCTATCACGGGACGATTTCATCACTTACGAAGATGTGTACAATATCTGGCACAAGATCGCGACAAGGGCTATGAGGAAGGACCAAGATCCAGTTTTGTCAGCTATGAAATGGATGGAGGAATTTTCAAGAAACAAGGCATTCACATTTTATGACAGCGAGGACAAGAGCTTTGGCCAGTACTATGGGTTTGCATCCTTGTGGCAGCTACAACAGTTGCAATTGCATGGAAGAGTCCTATGCTTTGATGGCACGCATAACGTCTTTGGGTATGTTCATCCTTTTCTTTAATGTGCTCTGTTGATCTCTGCATGAGTTTGCTCTAACTTCACTGTTATTACTAGACATAAAACCAACCTGTTCACTCTTGTCCTGAAGAATGCAGACACAGGGTTTGGCATCCCTGTCGCATTTCTGCTAACAAAGACCTGCGATGCCTTTATCTTGTCAAGATGGCTACATGCTCTCCGAGATAAGATGAAAGACCTTTTCTCTACTGCCGACAAGGACTACGATTATATGCCAGAAGCTGTTGTCACAGATCAGGGCAGTACAGAGATCCTTGCAATTCGGAGCGTTTTTCCAGATGTGCCAATCCTCTATTGTGCATGGCATGTCCTAAAAGTCTGGGAGCGTGAGGTCAAGATCAGGATGACAGGTCTAGGAGAGTACTCAGTTGCAAGAAGGAAAGAAATTCGAGAACAGGTGAGTGAAGGACTTGATAATCTGCAATAGTTTTATTGTGTGTCGATGTCGTGCGGCAGTGCGCCGATGATGTGCGGCAGTGCGCCGGTGATGTGCGGTGGTGCGCCGATCTTGAGCGGCAGTGCGCCGGTGATGTGCGGCAGTGCGCCGATCTTGAGCGGCAGTGCGCCGATGATGCGCGGCAGTGCGCCGGTGATGTGCGGCAGTGCGCCGATCTTGAGCGGCAGTGCGCCGATGATGCGCGGCAGTGCGCCGGTGATGTGCGGCAGTGCGCCGATGATGCGCGGCAGTGTGCTGATGATGCACAGAAGTACAGTAGTCAACAGCTGTACTGTTGTAAAATCTCTCTCTCACACACATTCTCTCTCTATCTTATTTTACTCTTTACAATCAACTACATTAGGTCAGATCTGATCTTCGGAAGATCTTGTATGAGAGGAGTAAGCCTATAGCAATGGATCTCATCAAGTCCTTCCGGGAGACATGGAGCAGTCAGGAAGAGCTTTTGCAGTATCTCGACAAGAATTACTTTGGCCCGTCTATGTTCCAGGAACATGAGTGGCAGGTTGTAGATGTTCAAAAGCACTGGATGCTCTGTTATCGCCAAGATATATCCTATGCTTCAATTGACACAAACAACTATATTGAGTCCTGGCACAACACTCTCAAGCGCCACTTTTTCAAGGACAAGCAGCAACGACGTCCAGATACAGTCATCTATATCCTTGCTATCCTAGCAGTCCCACACTTTCAGCAAAAGTGCATGCGGAGCATTGTCAATGTTGGCAAGATGAACCCTGCCAAGGTGGAGCAGCTCAAGCTCAAGCTGGTTGCAACTGAGCATGTCAAGACCCGAAAATCAAGGGGATATGTTGGTGCCTACATATCCCAAGTATCTGATCTCACTCTCCGTGTGGAATCATTTACTGACCCTACAGTTGCATATGATGTTGAGATCGACTTTACCAGGACACCTACTGGTCACATCATTCGGTGCTCATGCAAGTATTTCTACATGCATAGGAGTTGCTGTAAGCACATCGCCTTGGTTGAGATGGAGGCACCTCCAATAACCTTCCTTCGTCTTGACTTCTGGAAACACCAAGCAAATTTCCATCTAGGAATGCTTACGCCAGAGGATCAGGATGATTCCAACAATGCTGCTCCAGTGGTAGACCTCCTTGATGTTCTTGTTCAGCGTTTTGGGCACTTGTTGGAACTAAGGGACAGGAATGTTGATTATCCTCAAGGAGCACAAGTCCAGAGGGAGCTGGAACAAACACTCAAGCTATTTGAGGCAACTTTTCCTCGAAAACAAGGTCAAGATCTTAATAACAAACGACCACGACAGCTTTATTAAAGCAATAACACAATCATTCCGTCCATCTTGTTGGCTTGACTTTATGGTATAAACTGTCTCAATGTTGTCACCGATACCATGTTTTTTGTCGCTAGCGAGAGATACGCCTCAGAATGCCTTCAAACTTGGCAGGGTTGTTCTTTATTAGTACGTCGATGTTGCTACCGAGTTTGGAGGTGATCCGACGTGTAGTTAACGCTAGCGTGAAGAAAGAAACTCCATTAACATCGGCGACATCGGGGCTGCTTTGCACCATACAGCGCTTTGGGCCGTCCGTCAAACCTTAAATCGACCAATCGCATGCAAATCTCCCTTGTCGCCGCTGACACTGAGATTATATCTTTGAGGTCAATGAAGAATGCGGATAACTTCTTAAATATATTGTGTATCTTACATCAGATTAAACTCGGTGAAAGGTCTTGATTATGCACACATTTTAGGTTCTGTTTGGCACAAATTGGTCAAAAACTCATCAAACGGCGACGTTTCCAAGATCAAGAGAAGTGTTTCGGGGTCATTTTTACACGACTATAACGATGTTCTGTGAGCTTAAAAGACGTTGGAGTGACACGAAACTTTGTAAATGTGTTCTCCACGATATCGCCACAATGATTTGTCATTTATACATGTTTCGGTCTAGTAGGAGTGAGTGTAACAGTTGCCTGAATGTTCAGTTTGTTTTATTTTATCCTACCGGACCGACTTTTGACTTGAAAATATCTGTATTTTCATAAGTGAAGTTCATTTTCCATTGACATTAGCGTGTTCACCAGAGAAAAATACTTATTATACTGCAATATGGAATGGTTTGGAGCAATATCGAATGCGTACTGCAGTTTCTCGTAGAGAGTTGCATTTTCATTTAAGTGTGTAGTGACAAGAGAGTTCTTAGACGCGTTTGTTGACCTAACTATCTAAAATAGTCATCCCATTTCCTCAGAAAGCCATGAAAATGACATAAAACATGCGCCAATATTGTAGTTACTGTTTCCGGCAAACAGCTCCCAAAAATATTGAGAAATGATCAACTTGTCATATGCACAACTATTTTCCATGCGATATCCACTTTATTGGTGGCGGAGCCTCCCAATAGGGAGTACAGTTAAAGTCCTTTGGCGGCAGATTTAGGAGACTCCCCTTAATGTTAAATTACTTCTTAGTGACATGTCAGAAAAAAGAATTAATTTAATCGCATGGCCTGCGTTGCCAGAATAAGGACACTCGTGGACGAAAACTGTTCACGTGACTAAGAAGCAGAAGCGTAATCGCATGGCCTGCGTTGCCAGAATAAGGGTTCTCGAAAAATATTTTATTTTCTATAGATAATATCCACTAGAACAATCCTCTTCAGCATCGGCAGACTATCGTGCTTGGCAAACAATTCCTTCAAAACGAAAGAGGCCTCGATCTCTCGCCGATATTCTTTGCCATAGAACTCCACATTCCAGCCAAACGTTTTCACGTAGCCATGCTCCATCAGTACATCAGCATCAGTCCGTTGCAGCTTGGGCATGCTTGTATCGATGCTGACTGTATTATATCGGTCAGTTGCCACCTCTGGAGCTGGACGCACAAATCCTCGAACCTCGATCTGTTCTAAAAGCACACAGACCCATATTTCCTGGAGCAAAACAACACCGTGGGCCGCAGTCCATGTATGAAAGGCATTGGCCAGCCTCAAGGAACGGAGGTTCTGGCATGCATTGAGAGCAACCTCAAAGTGAGTCAATTCTTTGACTGTAGGGCTCATAAAAGTCAGATCGATCGACACCAACGAGTTAGCATGGGCTGCCAATGCTCGACAGATGGGAAGAGTCACGTCGTCGATGAGCATGGTATAGTAAGATAGATTGCAGATTGACTCAATCAACTCTACATGCTGGATCTCGGTCAATCCCCGAACGCTGGACGGACCATACTTGGATGTTCCAACACCAGCGATAGTCTGGAGATTTGGACAATTCTTCTTCAAGATGGATGAAATTTCTTTCGCCGGGCAGCGATCAGCACAGAAAGTAAAGGCCATCAAGCTGGGGCAGAGGCGCAAGAGCTCAAGCATGCCTGAGTTGTTGTCGACCCAAGCACATTTGAGCCGTAGAACGGTGATGCCGATGTAGGAACGCCTTCCTTCAAACATGTCAAGACGATCCATGTCGCACAGAGTCACTTCGCGAAGCTCTGGGTTGTTACTTAAGATTCGATCAAACTAAGCGGAGCCGCCTCTAGCCCTGATACGATGGTTGCTCATTTTTAGAGTCTTGAGTCGAGTGAGGGCTTCGAGCGTCGATAGCACGAGCTGCTGGTGGAGTTGTCGTGCCGTATGGAGTTCCTTAAGCCACTCCATCCCTGCCAGGGACGGATTTCTTTCCACGGCCACAGTCAAGAGATCTTTGAGAGATGCCAGGGTGAAGGACTCTGGTCTCGCGACATTGATGTCGAGATACTGGATGTGGCAACTGTTCGCGACAAAAGTACTTAAGGGGATCTGTCATCGCGCCATCGCTGCGCTGTCGTACACCGTCCAAAGGAGAGGTGTCAGTACGGCCCGCCAAGTCTGACATACTTGGATGCATGCAAGAAAGACTTGAGGGTTGTAGTCGTATTTGTCGTTCATGTCGCCAGAGTCTCGAGACCACAGTGGAAGAAACATGCCCATCCTGTGCATGAACTCGGGCAAAATGAAGAAATTGTGATTTGTCATAGATGGAAGCAGAACAATATACGGTGAAGCGGAAGACGATGGTGGTGTGATGGAGTGTTGGTAGTTGAAAGGATGAATGAATGAGTAATGAATGAATGCAAGAGGCACAAGGCAGAACAAAACAAAAAAGAGAGATTGAGATATAGAGGAGGATGCCCAAAATGAGAATAAGGTTGGTGCCTATATAGATCACACCTATTTTTTATGACTATTTACCTCTAGAATAAACAACATCGTTCAAAGCAACCTTCCTGATACTTGGCGTAGCTACAACTCTTGAGAACAATTTTCTCCGCAGGATATTGGCATGACAAGAGCTGACATGGCCTAGCCACCGATGTGAGTAGATCCGATGTCGGTTCCATCCCTGACCAGTTAGCGTTGCCATCAGCTCAGGATCCTGATATGGGTACTTGCCATAGTCTGTGTGCATATGACGACTACTCAGCAAAGCTGCGTTACCCTCATTGCCTCGCAGATACATAGCCTTGTTGATGATTGGCGTCATTGCCTCAAAGTCCTGCTCCTTTTCCAAGCACTCCTTCTTTTCCTTGTCCAGAGGCGTCGTGCTTTCCATTTCCATGCCTTTGCCGTGGTCTGCTTGCTCCTCATACTCATCCTTTTTTCCACAGTCGTCGAATGTGTTATAGAACGCGTCCTCATACTCGAATGCCCGCTGCTTGAACCCATTTAGCTCAAACGTTTCGAGGAGCGAAAGGTTCCATGGCTGCCCAAGTATGTCTGACGCGTGTTTTGCCGACCATCCTGATGTGCCGCTGGACATAGTAAACGCTCTGAGGTTGGAGCACGATGACAGGATCCTGTTAGCATTCCGAAACGTTGCATCGCTGTCCTGTTCGATAAACAAGTGGATCGTCTCCAGTGAGCCTGCATGGGTGATTATGGCGTCACAGATCCTGGCCGTGAACGATTCCATGGGCACCCGACAATGCACTAGATGCTGGGTTGCCTCGAGAAGCATCAACAAATCGCTTTCCAGCCATGGTACTGGATCATGGGTATCGAGATAGGTGGCCATGGTGTCGATTGTTGTGAGCTGCGGGCAACATTCTCTGAGATTCCTGGTAATTGTGGCCATGGGACAGTCATTGAAGTTGAAGAATGTGAGAGATTCGAGGTTGGGGCAGAGTCGAAGCAGATCCACGAGTCCCGAATTCACGTTGCTCCATAGGCACTGGAGATAGAGGCGAGTGATGTTGAGCATCGGCGGGCATCCTTCGAGACCTCCTAGTCCTTCCATCTGCACCAGCGCCAACTCCTTAATCCCTGGAGTCTTGTTCAACAGCCCTTTGAACTGTATTGGGTCGTAGACGCGCCAGTTGCCTAGTCGAAGGTGCTTTAGCTGATACAGAGACTCGAGGAGGGTTTGGATGGCGAGGCACTGAAGAGGGTCCGACTGGTGCTCTAGACGGAGTGTCCAGTCCAATGCCGTGAGCTGTGAGTTGGCGAGAATAAAGTCTGCACACGATTCGAAACTGGACACGCTGTTGAGTCGCAGCTCGCGTAGGTTGGTGGGAAGAAGAGGACCAAGGCTCTCGCTTTTGTCGTATTCGAAGAAGCGGATGTGTTGGCTGTGGGCGACAATGGTTTCGATCGGCACCTTCCGTCGCTCCATCTCCACGTCACTGTACACCGTCCATAGAAGTGGCACCAAAGCAGCGTACCAGGCACGGTTGACTCGGATGCATGAAAGGAGGTTCTTCGGGGTGAATCTGTAGAATCTGGTGTTGTCTCTGTCCCATGTATAGAGTGGAATGAAGATCCCGACGCGGTAGATCAGCTCGTGAATCGTGAGCGGGTTGTCGACCGCCATGAGCGAAGGGGGAGGATCAGAAGATGGAGGAGAACGGGTGATTGATGCAGCGATGATTGGGTGAACAGATTGGATTGTTGATCTGGCAAGTTGGAATGTAAAATTTGTTCTTGTGCTTTCGGACGAACAGAGGGGAAAACATTTGCGCCACCAAAGGCCGTTTCGATCAGACATATTTTACCCACTTTTCTCCTGTTGGGGTGATGCTGTGATGATATGCTGATATGGAGATGCAGCATCTTTCTCTTATGCTTGCAACAGCAACGACACGTTCCGCAAAGAGCGCGCGCATCTTCCACACAGTCGGCTGTTTAGCTTTATTTGCAGCACTTTTTTATTAGTTGCCTGTCTTCGCCTCCCTGGAATGCCGGCACAGAGTCTCCAGTGCTCCGCACCTTTTTCAACACCATAATGGCAACACCGCGTTTAAAGTAGCAATAGGCTATTAAGACTGAAAGTGGGGAGAAGTATGTGCGGTGTAGTTTGCAACCAGACGCACTAGCAAAGATATATACAAAATGAGCAAACATGGAGAGGGACCGTGTTTGCTTACAAAGGATATCTGTGCCAACCTCTCTGTCGGCTTTCCACGATCAACTTGTGCATTTGAACATCCTTGGAAGTTGTGCTTTGCATTTTTTGGTCCTGAGGACAGTGCACTCATCCAGTCCGGCAAGCCCTTCCCCTAGGCGTTAATGGTTGAGTGACTGTCCCAAAGAGATCAAGTGCGAGGTACAGAGCATGTTCATTGGACAAAACGCGACAGATTCGTAGGAGACGGCCTATGCCTCTTCCAAACCAGAAGTACACTCTGGTGGGATAGCTTTCGAAAAAAACAGGTGTTATTGTGATGAACGTCTTTCCGAAAATGGCAAGATCAACAATTAAGAGAAGCGACAAGAGCAGCTATTTGCACATGCAGCACATACTGCCGAGAGAGGTGGTGAAGAGAGTGTGGCACGGACATGGTTTGGATGCATGGGTGAACACAGCAAGTTGGACTACGTACCATCCATAATATGGGTTGTGCAGGGGTGTGATTGATGACACCAAAGAAGGAAAGTGTGTGAGAGAGAGGGATTGTTCTAAAAGATAGGGTGGTCCTCAAGGTGGCTCACAAGTAGGGCAAAACCCTGCCTTGTTGTCCTGAATGTTGACCGAGATTCGTCATTGTTGAGCGTTCGAAACCTTTCAATAAAAAATTATCGTCTTTATGTCGCCTAGTACGATCATGAATGAAGAGAGAAGATGAGACGGATGCATATTGATGAGATGGATGCATGTAGATGAACCAATTCTTCTGCATCTTCATCGTCGTCATTGTCCTGGGCAAGAAGCATTAATGTCGACTCAGACCAACACCACCAACGACAAAGGCAACTGATTTTACAATTAGGGTCTCCTAGTGGAGGACAGTGCTTAAAGTTGTATATTTGAATTATTATTAAGATGCAGGAAAATTCACTGGATACTTGAAGGATAGTAACTCTAAGCAGCTGGAAAGAAAGATCTAAAAGAGAAACCCCTGATTTAGAGGATGCAAAGGCCCAAGCAGCAGCCTCCGATGCGGATTCCGATGCAGGTGGCATCTGGGTCCGAGGTTGACACAACATCAAAGGTTCCAGCAGACTTGTTGACAGTGACCACAGCATTGGTTCCCTTCTCGGCCTGGAGAACGATGTTTTCGGGGCGCTCTCTGATCAAAGAAACAGCATGGACCTTGCTCTCGACGGGGCCGTTGCCCATAGTGCAGATGCCGACACAGCAGAAGTTGCCGAGTCTGAGTCCAATACACATAGGGCTGATTGGGTTGCCATCGACGATCTTGTACGAGACGACATCGGAACCAGTGGGGACGCTTCTCTCGGCGATCTTGCTTGGGTAGGCAGCAGCGGAGACAGCAAGCAACATCACAGAGACAACGGAAGCAATCTTGGGCATCATTTTCGATAGTTCTATAGAGTTCAATGGTAATGCCAAGTGTTAGAGTTGGTATCAAGTCTTCAAGGCGAGAGGTACACTTGCGATCCTATGGCTGGGTGTTGGGGGGCACATGAAGCAGCACTTACAAAGTTGGAGAGGGTTGTTGGGTTAAGCGTGTGAGAGTTGGAAGTGAGGTTGTGAGGATAATGTTCTCTGAGTGAGCTACAATCGTCTCTTTTATAGCCACTAGGACCTCCTAAAACGACATTCGGTTAAATGTCCATACCAAGTATACAGACTCTGGATGTAACTGGAGTCAGTAACATCTCCAACAGAAATACACAGGTGAAGATATGGGCAGTCGATAGCATTATGGACGTTGGGGGAAAACAAGAACCATCGAATCCATGCACTCTTGGGATCTTGGGATCTTGGGATCTATCGGATAGCACATCCGGCTTTGAAGATGGATGTGGAAAAACCGAGTACATGTGGACACAGACGCCGAGGTGTTTGTGTAATGACGAAGGTTTGGTGATGGGACTGTTGTATCTTCGCTATCAAGAGTTTAAACCGGGCTCTACTTTTGTGGTCAGTTCAACCGGCAATGACCATTTCTCCTCCTCCTTTCATAGAGAATACCCTGTTAGAGTACCACAGCCCAATTTTACCGTTTCGCATGCAGGGGCGCGCAGGGGAGTACGAGGGACCATTCGATTGGTCGAATCTTCTTTCGCGGTCAAGTGTTCTGAAGCCCCTGCACCATCAGGCACAGGGCTCACAGCGATACAACGGTTGGGGTTGGCATAGAGCTTTCGACTTTCGGCATTGAGGTGCTCCGGAAAGCAATTAGAACGATGGGGCAGTTCCCCTGTCCATGTGAGTATTCATTTCCTTTTTTATTTTGGAGAAAGTCCACTTGAGGCAAGAAGAGAAGAGAGGGAGGAGGAGAGAAGAGGAGGAGGCCTGAGCCGTTTTCATCCAAAAATTAGGCATCAGATATATGTTCAACGAAAAGCGCATCCATTGGCTCATGTGAACCTCGTGCTCCCATTGGTTGTTCCCGACAGCTTAAATGTTCGAGAGATAATTTATCCTCATCCTTTTCTCATGCCCCCCTCGCGAAAGCAATTCTACGTTTCTACTGGGTATGGGATTCCATGCACGACTCCTTGGTGTACAGAGACACCTACCTCTACAGCAGAAAGGACGCGTTCTTTCAAGGAAAGGGTATATCCTAGGCGATGCTGCTTATGCCATATGGGCCACCGTCATTCCACAATACAAAGGTGCTAATCTTTCGAGGGATGAGCTTACTTTTAACTTACTCCATGGTTCTGCACGCGTCAAGATTGAGCATGCATTTGGATGGCTCAAATTCAAGTGGCGGTCTCTCCAAAACTTGCCAGTCAAGGTGGACAAGAGGAAGCACGTTGCCAGGGCTTCTAGTTGGGTCACGGCATGCTTTAT
Organism: Podila verticillata NRRL 6337; assembly: GCA_000739165.1. Lineage (NCBI taxonomy): Eukaryota > Fungi > Mortierellomycota > Mortierellomycetes > Mortierellales > Mortierellaceae > Podila > Podila verticillata. The sequence continues at coordinate 217,461 of KN042435.1, read as the reverse complement.
TTTGCATAACTTATGTCTGATGAACCCTGATGGAATTGAGTCTGACAATGTGGAGGATAATTGAAATGATTGAGCTCCTCGCCACAGTATGAGAACATACCTATTGCAGAGGTGGACAACACAAATGACGATTGTGAACGACAAGTCGCCAAAGCAAAGAGAGACAAGTTGAAGGAATCGGTACGCAGGAACCGTGAATGGATTCGTAGATAAAGGCTAGTTTGTTTAAAAAAGTATCGCGGGTAGGGCTTTAGGTAGGTCGAGAGCGTTCAAGTTCAAGATATAAAATCGTCGGGTACAAGAAGTGATGAGAATGGAAGTAAAAGATTTATTTTTCACATTCTGTGCTAGCTTGTTCTTACATAGTGCGGAACAGCTGCACAGTAACATGAGACGCTCTTCGTTAAATAAAAAAGGCGGACTAACTCCATGTAACGCGTGTATCGCGCACCAATTCCATGTAAAGTGTGCTCCCCGGCACAAAAAGTAAATTATTTATTGGCGTTTTGGTGACCTTACAGTTCGCACTTCCAGCTCCTTTCTCAATGAAGCATTCTCCATTTTGAGTTGATCTCGTTCCTTTGTGAACTCGGCTTTTTCTTTCTTGAGCCCAGTTCCTTCCTCTGCCATCTCTTTCTTGAACTCTGTCCTTTCTGTTGCAAGCTCCTGCCTGAGTCTCTCTCTTGCTTCTTCTGCTATTCGAAATAATTTCTCCGTGAGGTCACGTTCACGAATCTCGATCGCCTGTTCCCGTTGCATCAGCTCGCTCCTAGTGCTATCATAGGCCATTCGATGCTGATCTGACAGTTGCTGGATCTTCTCAATAGACGTTGCAAATACAGCCGGAGAGGAGACACTATTGCCTTTCTGACGCTTGTTGACCCGCTTGGACTGGGACTCTAGAAGGAGTAAAAAAATTAAAAATTAATCCAGCTGACATACTATCAGTAACTTGACGATGCGCTTGCATACCAGTATGGCTGTCTGTATCAGAGGGGTCTTCAAGGTCACTGCTATCTTCATCTGTTAATTCGAGGGCCGTATGTGCTTCTCCAAAGTCTGCTGTGCTTGGGTGGGAGAGAATTCGTAGAAAGACTCCCGCCATAAACTTCGTAAAGACGCATGAATTCCGGGCATATATCCAACTGCTCGTTGGATACTTGTGCTCCCTTGCCAGTCGAGTTTTCTTTGCCGTCTCGCAATATTTCGACTTGACATAGGCGATTTTCGATTTGGCCTGACCCTCGGACCAATTGGTGTTGTGTTTGTTGTTTACCATGTTCGCAATCTCCTGGCGTATGTCTTTCGGTTTCTGTTCAGATATCGGGGTTCTCTTGTATAGTCGCTTATAGTTGTGTGGAGTGGTGATCTAGTCAAAAAAAACGTAGGCATGCCCTCCTGGACCCAAAACGATGACGCCTTTAGTGTTCCTTGATATCCTTCTGGAGCTGAAGTGGACTGTAGAGCCGAGAGCATATCACCGAGGGAAATTCCGCACGAGGTGATTGGTTTAAACCCTATTCCCATGGCTGATTTTTTCCATCCGAACCATATATTGACACCTACGTGACCTTGGCGGAGGGAATTTTGGCGATGCATGATTGGCTCAAACCCTATCTCAGAACAACCGTTGACATCCTTGTGGCCCATCTTCTCACCCACATAGGCTGACGTGCTTTGTGGCGTCTATCGCCTCTCTTCCCATCCCTCGCCTCTCCCCCTCCTTTGGTCTCGCAATCTTGTGTGTCCGAGATACATTGCACAAAAAACTGGGTTCTTTTCTTTTTTACGGTTGCTTCAAGAAGACAAAATCAGTTGTCATTTCTTTCCGAGCCGCATAAGTACATAAATAAGGACGCTTTTTATCAACACTCACTGTTAGCGCACTTTCAACCACTCCAACACCTCCATTGACCGGCATGATGGTTGCCACAACCTTTGGCAACTTCTACCACTCGTTAATCTCACGTCAAGAGGAAGATGCATTCCCTTATATGAATACTCTCCTTGGTTGCAAGTACCTCTTCTTCTTCTGGGAGCAATACATCTTGTAAGAAATATGAATGGGTGCAATCACAATATCTTGTACAGCGCCTTTGAGAAGATGCTAACGGTTCATCTCTTTATTGAATTCATCCACGGGGCGCACCATAGATATCGTCACTACCGGAATCTATGCTCGAAAGTACTTCCCACGGCTTTGAAAGGATACGTCTCCGAAGAACAGTTCCGCAAAGCGCAGGCTTACGGACGTGACAAAACACGCTGTAGCTTTTCCAAAGCAACCTTTTCTCTGGTCCAGGAGTCGCTGTGGCTGACTTGCGACGTCCTGCCTTGGCTCTGGGGTGTTTCCGGAAGGATTATGTTCCGTTTTCTTGGCCTCGACAGTAAACATGAGGTATGTGGGTGCTCGCACGAGTACGAAATGTATGACATGTTGAATCTTTGTAAAGCAGATTGACTGACTTGGGGATCCGCTTTTCATTGCACATGATAATACACAGATTGTACAATCACTCATTTTTTTCCAGTTCAAATGTTGTGCCGAAGCGCTTATCGAGCTTCCCTTTGACTTCCATGAGATCTTTGTTATCGAAGAGCGACATGGCTTCAACAAACAGAGCTGGAAGTTATTCATAAGCGACTTTGTAGTGAAGACTCTCGTTCAAGCCGTGTTTGAGATGCCATTCTATGCAGGCTTGATAAAAGTTTTCAAGACGGGAGGGCCCAACTTTTACATATACGCCTGGCTGTTTGTGTACGTTGAGTGGAACTTGTACTTTTGCCAGCGGATATTGGGGGTGGTGTTACTCACGCAAATGTACTTGTTTTTGAAACCATTTTACGAAAATTGATAGCGTCGCGTTCCAGCTTCTCATGACCACTGTCTACCCAACTGTTATTATGCCTCTATTCAACACGTTCACGCCACTTCCAAAGGGAGAGCTGAACTCAATGATCGAGGCTCTAGCAAACAGTGTTCAGTTCCCGCTTCAGAAACTGTTTGTTGTTGATGGCAGCAAACGATCTGGCCATTCCAATGCATACTTCTACGGGTTCTTCAAAAACAGACGCATTGTCTTGTTCGACACCTTGCTGGAGCACTCAAGCAACCATGAAACATGCGCCGTTCTTGGTAAGTGACTTGTTTTCATGGCTTGCCGCGTTGAGCAATAAAGTAAAGCATATATTTTTTGTCCATAACTCACCTATCAGTATTATTTTTATTAGCGCACGAACTCGGCCATTGGAATTACAACCATTCATTCAACCTGCTTGCCGGCTCCCTGTTTGAGATCTTTATCGCGTTCTTCTTGTTCTCGCGAATAATCAGTAACAAGGACCTGTTTACGTCCTTTGGGTTCTCGCACTCGACCCCAACCCTGGTCGGCTACATCCTGTTTGAGTTCTTGTACGCACCCGTCTCCAAAATTACAGGATTTTTCAGAAATACAGTTGCCCGGCAATACGAGTTCCTGGCGGACGCCTTTGCATGTGACTTGGGCTATGCTTCTTCGTTGTCATCGGGACTGATCAAGCTCCAGCTCAAGAACTTGGAAAATATGAATCCCGATTGGCTTTATTCTGTGTACCATAGAAACCACCCAGAATTGGTGGAGCGCTTGAATGCAATCAAGCAGAGGGTAACTATCCCATCCAAGACTAATAAAACCGATTGAGGCGACAAGTTTTATTTCTCAATTCAAACACGATGCTAACATCAATTGTGTGCTAACATCATTTTGATAATAGAACGGGGGAGGTGGTTTCCGCTGTGGGAAGAACAGAGTGGGACGAGTGTGAAAAAAGAGTTAAAAGATAAAGAGAGGCAGACTTAAGTGAATTCTGTCATGGCTTTGTGTCGATTCAAGGACATTGCCATGAACATAGTGTTGTGATTGATAAATCACGGTCCCCAATGGGCTTCCGGATAGACGAGACGACATCTTGACTAAAGGAGTGAAAGGACGATTATTCCTCCGATCAACTTGTAGATTGGTCAAGTTTATCCTTAGGCGCTAGTCGATTCTCATGTGGTGAGGCTATACGTCGTCCACTCCCTGGTTACAGGCAGGAACAGTGGGCATGTGTAAATTGGCGGATAGGATGACTCAAAACGACCTCTATCGTGCATCCCAAGATCTCGTCCGACGCGAACCAAATTACGTAGGGGCAATGATTTTTTTCGTGCACCTGCTTGCTACATCCAGGAGCGATGTCATAGGCCCACCTAGTTGTCCTGGTCATTTTCAAGTACGTGCCAATACATAAAGTCTAAGCCGCGTCGTCAAAATGCGCTAGAACGTGTTTGATTGGTGGGGAGTCCAATAAAGTTGTTCTGCATATCACTGATATCAAATAATGGCGCATTCTTGGCGAACACCGTTCCCGTTATGCATGCTTCACTGCGGGTCAATGGCTGTGAGATTCCCTTGACAACAACACAGGGGAACTGCCCCATCGTTCTAATTGCTTTTCCGGAGCACCTCAATGCCGAAAGTCGAAAGCTCTGTGCCAACCCCAACCGTTGTATCGCTGTGAGCCCTGTGCCTGATGGTGCAGGGGCTTCAGAACACTTGACCGCGAAAGAAGATTCGACCAATCGAATGGTCCCTCGTACTCCCCTGCGCGCCCCTGCATGCGAAACGGTAAAATTGGGCTGTGGTACTCTAACAGGGTATTCTCTATGAAAGGAGGAGGAGAAATGGTCATTGCCGGTTGAACTGACCACAAAAGTAGAGCCCGGTTTAAACTCTTGATAGCGAAGATACAACAGTCCCATCACCAAACCTTCGTCATTACACAAACACCTCGGCGTCTGTGTCCACATGTACTCGGTTTTTCCACATCCATCTTCAAAGCCGGATGTGCTATCCGATAGATCCCAAGATCCCAAGATCCCAAGAGTGCATGGATTCGATGGTTCTTGTTTTCCCCCAACGTCCATAATGCTATCGACTGCCCATATCTTCACCTGTGTATTTCTGTTGGAGATGTTACTGACTCCAGTTACATCCAGAGTCTGTATACTTGGTATGGACATTTAACCGAATGTCGTTTTAGGAGGTCCTAGTGGCTATAAAAGAGACGATTGTAGCTCACTCAGAGAACATTATCCTCACAACCTCACTTCCAACTCTCACACGCTTAACCCAACAACCCTCTCCAACTTTGTAAGTGCTGCTTCATGTGCCCCCCAACACCCAGCCATAGGATCGCAAGTGTACCTCTCGCCTTGAAGACTTGATACCAACTCTAACACTTGGCATTACCATTGAACTCTATAGAACTATCGAAAATGATGCCCAAGATTGCTTCCGTTGTCTCTGTGATGTTGCTTGCTGTCTCCGCTGCTGCCTACCCAAGCAAGATCGCCGAGAGAAGCGTCCCCACTGGTTCCGATGTCGTCTCGTACAAGATCGTCGATGGCAACCCAATCAGCCCTATGTGTATTGGACTCAGACTCGGCAACTTCTGCTGTGTCGGCATCTGCACTATGGGCAACGGCCCCGTCGAGAGCAAGGTCCATGCTGTTTCTTTGATCAGAGAGCGCCCCGAAAACATCGTTCTCCAGGCCGAGAAGGGAACCAATGCTGTGGTCACTGTCAACAAGTCTGCTGGAACCTTTGATGTTGTGTCAACCTCGGACCCAGATGCCACCTGCATCGGAATCCGCATCGGAGGCTGCTGCTTGGGCCTTTGCATCCTCTAAATCAGGGGTTTCTCTTTTAGATCTTTCTTTCCAGTTGCTTAGAATTATTACAGTAATAAAAACCTCATCGGGATGCGGTCTGTTGGATCCGCATCCTTTTCTCATTCTTTCCTTTCCCTTCTGTCAAGTAAAAACGGTAATAACCTCCATATCTGTTTGATCGTTTTCATGTGACTATTAAGAATCCAATGAGCGAGAGTCTATGGACGTGAAGGAAAATAGATGCTAACTGAAGAATCTCTCTATCACATGAACTAATAGTTCTAGAACGAACCCATCCCCGACTTCAACGATATCACAAGGTGGCCCAAGATCAAGCTTTTGGTCGGGAAAGACAAGATGGTCGATATCGACTATGCTACTCAGTGGAGGTCTGTAAAGGCTGCTTTCACATTCTGTGGTACAAGTCCGGTCGAGCAACCCACTCTGGTCGTCACTGCGGAGCACAAGAGCTATAGTTTAGGGCCTGAATGTTGACAGCGTTGCACGAATGGGACGATGGGCACACAGCAAGATGCAAGCATACTTGTTTTCACTCGAGATCCCAGGAGCGTTTGTGATGGGGGGGTTCAAAGATCGACCCTACCGACTCGAGCGAGACTGCCTAGCTACACCTCTTGAACTCTAGCTTCTTGTTTTTCCCCGGATCGAGGACCACTGCCAGGAGCAAGATCGAGCTGCTTGGAAGGAGAAATGCGACAAGATCATGGAGGACAAACTTGAATGCACCACTTCATTCAAGTGTATTAGCCATCGTGTTGGAAGGCTGGAGCTAAGATGGATGATTAAAGCATGGCAAAGCTGAAGCTGATGTGCGGGCTGGACAGGGAACGATTACCGATGATTGGGCACGATCACAGTTGTGACACCGCTCAGAATACGGCCTGGTACCGATATGTTGCCGATACAGCGATTTCGCATCCCAGTTACATTCTCTATCAACATACAGTTCTCCTTCGTCCATCCATACTAACCCTTTGTACCTCCACTTACGCATAAAAAAAAACATGAAGCTGACTTGCTTTTAGAGCAAGCGGCATTGAAAGCGTACTTCAAAAGCTGTGACCCAATGTGGAACATGCTAGCTTGTTTCTGGATATTACAATTTCACTAGGAATCTAGTTGAAATATAAATAAATAAAACTAGCCGTCCATCTAAATATTTGCTCGGAGCTCGTTGCTTTGTGCTTGAGGGGATTGGGATTTATACATGGTGCCAATTTGTTCGAGGTGGCTGATACCACCTACCGTGTTAACCGTGTTAATAATGTTAGACGCAAGAGTTACAAAACAGCGATTGATTTTTTTTTTTTTTTTTTTTTTTTTTTTTTTTTGGAATTTGTATATTGGATAAATTCTCCTCGATTTCTACTAGAACACGTCCTTACAAGTGCTTTAGTGCTATGATTCTATATGCTGACGTAAATCACATTTTTATTTTGTGGCAAAGCTCTTTTTTTTTGTTTTACTTTCTTTCGTATGCAAAATTTCAAGAGCGAAGACTTTCTGCAAGCAGATCTGAATCCCTCTCGTCCTGCAGGCACATGTTCTCCAGAACAAGTTCGATCCATGGGTTTGAGTACATGAGCTGGTGGACAAATAACACACTAGAATGTGAAAGGAACTCGAGTTCCCTGGTTGGCCCTTGAATCCTGAGACTAAACAGCTGCACTTCAAGCAGAGATGCACTCACGGTGGACTCCTCTCTGTTGATGACAACCAAAAGCTGGATCCAATCATTGATAGTTGTGCCAGAGACTACCAAGGACTGCAGCGTCAGCCATTGAATAGAGAAGAGAACTTGGCGGACGAATTGGCCAGGCTGGGATCAAAGGCTGTGCAGCAAATGCGGAGGTGTCCTAGCTTGGACTGTTGAAGGATGTTCTAGACATAAGGCAGGTGTTCTTGGTAAAGGCGAGGGATGTTCAAAGACAGAATATTTAAAAGGTAATAGTATGTCATTGTTAGCTTCCATAATGAAACACGAAAACACTCAATGACTGCTATATAATTGATAGATCAAGTGAAGGCATGCTGAATTACACCGAAAGAAGCTCTATCGGAACCCACAGATCATCACCGTCATTCCTCCTTGTCATTTGAAAGGGATATTGACGGCTATGTCAAGGGTCATGAGCTGCTAAGATTAAGCCCATTTGTTCTGCAGATTTGTTCTCATGAACAATATATCTGTCTCGTTCAGTGTCACTTAAGGGGTGCTCGCCTGCCAGACGCCGACTTTAGTTTCTAGCACAGACGATCGAGTTTACATGGCTCTAGCACAGCGCCACCAAGCTGAAATGGCTTTAGCACGACTATACCTGCTACGCTCTGGCCACCCACCCTCGATACTGTCGAGAATCACGATTAGACAAGATAGGGAAGAATAATCTTTCCAAGGACAGGGCAGGACAGGGTAGTGTGAGGGAGGATCAAGATAGGGGAGAGGAATCAAGGTTGTTTTAGGGAATGTATTCAAGTTACTAGGTAAAGAACTAAAACTATCTAGAGGAGATTGACTATTTATATTACAAGACGGTGTGTGTGTGTGTCAAAGGAACATGCTTGTGTGTGTCCCGGGGTTTGTCACTGTGCATCATGGTGGCAAAAGAAGTGACAACAAAAGATCAAACAAAAGCGACTGCGTACACAGCCCGCTGAGCAAGGTGCATCATGTGACACAAGACCGAGGATCAACAGTTGCAATATGCAATTCCACGGATCCGATATGTTTTTAGCACAGCAACGGGAGATGACTGGTATGCATGGTCACGGGGCCGTCACTTTGCTGTTATTGACCGAATACATCAAACGCAAGTCCTAGGTGTTACGCAAGTCAAGAAGGAGGATTACGCCCAAGGCCTTTCTCAGAACATGGTACAACTCGATGTCGCCGTGCAACAGAGAAAACGAAAAAGGATGGAGGAGGACAACAAGGACAGCGGAGAGGGACCATCCGTTCGCTTTAAGTCCTATGGGATTGTAACAGACTCTTTCAAGTGGATAATTTTAGAATGCATACTGGACAAGGAGGACACTTTGACATATCGAACCAAAGAGGTTCCAGGCATTCTCGAGTTGAAATTGGAGACGAGGACCTGAGAGTTGGTTGTGGGAAAATATTTGGCTATGTTCTCGCCTTGTATGACTTGATGGTACAAACAACTCAATGTTTGCACAAAGAGCAGTCACCACACGATCGGTGTACTCTTTGACAGAACCCTCAGACATGCCCATCATACCAGCAATTGCATCAAAACTTGTGAGGGAGCCATCGTATCCGAGACACATGAGGGTGATCTTAAGCTGTACCTCGACCTTAAGCTGGCGTCGCTTCCCTTTATGCTCAAAGACAGGATGCATCTCAATCATCTTCCTGACAAACTCGAATGACTCAGGGGTCAACCGTAAGATCCGTTTGAAGGCTGGCATGCTCTCGGGGACGAGGTAACAATCCCTGTACTCACAGAAAGAGAAGTCATTACAGACTACTCTTTCAACAAGATACCTGGAAGAGTGACTATGGCACCAGAGTTCAGCCGCGGCATCCAAAGCTTTCGAAGCAATGAAGCCCTCCTTTTCTTCAGCATCGTCTTGTGCCTTGATCACCTCGTAAAGTACAAACTGACTGAGGACCTGGATCCATTTCTCACAAGGCGTCTTAGGGTGCCGTGAATAGTTGTGGAACCTGGGAAGAAGCTGGACGTGGACTGTTTGGGGAGGCATGGTGACCAGTGTTACAGTGGAGTGAAAAAAAGAGAAAAGAGCAGGTCAATTGATATCCAAGAAACAAGGGAACGCAGAACTGTAACCACAAACTGATACGGCGTTCCTGCGTTTCTGGGTTCCTGCGCTCTGCCGCGAACAATTTTTCCAGCCCATCTCTTTGGGGTTACACAAAAAAAGGAAGATAATATCACAGGGACGTTAATGCCTTATTCTCACATCCCTCCGCAGGATTCCCGTGGAAACCTTATTTTTATTGAATTTTTTTAAATTTTTCTTGAGTTCTGCGCACATTAAGACCCCCAGAGAGGCCCCAGCTTACGCCCGCACGGAGATTCACTGGGTCCCCTTCCCCGGATGCATGCGGGTTGCTCTCCCCATTCCCTCCCATATTTCTTTCTTTGTTGAGCATATACCAGGGTTCAATGTGCACACGACACTGAAAATTTGAGAAATCTTAAGGGGAGTACGGAAAAACGCCGCAGAAATTCCATGGAAAAATAAGAGATGTGAGAATAAGGCATTTACATCCCCGTGAGATTATCTCGCTCCAAAAAAAATCCTCTCCCCGCCGTGATTCGATTTTTTGATTTTTGAGGAGGGCTCTTATCAACTTCTCGTAGGGAAAAAGGAACGGCGTTTGCTAGTGCGTTTTCCCGAAATTGAAAGAGAGGCGGCGTGTGCTGGTGCGTTTTCCCGAAATTGGAAAAAAGGCGGCGTGTGCGTTTTGCGGCAAAAAAAATCATAAAACAAGGTTTTACCGTCCCTGAATATCAAACATCGGCGCGCGAAGGCTTGCCTCGAGGTCCCGCCGTCTCCAGTTTTTTTTTCCTTGCTAGACTAATCTAAGGCTGTTTCGCCTCCACCGTTCCCTTTTTTTTTTTTTTCGCACATGCTCTCCTTTGCCCCACGAACCGTCGCCTCTATGTGGTTTGCCGAGGAGAGATATGGGACCACATTTTCGTATAAAAAGAGGGAAATCTGCACCCAAAAAAAAAAATCCAATCACTCGCTACACTCCTCCCTCTCAAGAACCCACCCAACGAACCACCACCGTAAAGTAAAACGACGTGCCAGCTTTTTACGATTATGTTGGCATAAGGATTGCTTCGCCCATCATTAATTGAAAAAAATCACCTTTCCTCCCTACTATAGTATCAAGATGATGTTCAAATCCGCAATCCTCAGCTCTCTTGTCCTCGGAGTCTGCTCTGCCGTCTCTGTCAGCATTGTGGCTCACAACAATAACGGAGACGTCGTGCTCAACAAGGGTTACAACTCCTACCAGTGTGTTGATGTTTCTCAGCTCTCAACTGCCGAGTTCTGGATCACAAACAATGCAGGCGGATCCTGTCTCGCTTTGTGGGATGGAGCCAGCTGCAACGGAAACCAGTTCGCCGCAGCCAGTGGCAATCTCAACTTCGGTTCCTTGGTTCATACTTTCGGCCATACTGTCAATGGTGTTCAGATCTACCAGTGCTAAAGAGTTGAGAGTTATAAATCGTTGAAATAAAGTAGCCCCAAGGTGCCTACCCTCACACCCCTCTTTTGGTAAAAGGGGAGTGATGAGCCTTTTGACTTTTTTACTAGTAGTTTATGTTTGTCCTTAACAACATGTCTATTCTCATTTGTATATATCATCAGGGTGTCTTGATCTACTCTCACTTTTTTCTCGTGGCACTTGTAGCACTTGTAGCTGTCAAATAGAGAAGGTTCTGTATCTAGAAATCTTTGAAAAAATATTCAAACAACTAATAATAAACAGAGCGGCAATGACTGTAGAGAGAGAGGTAGATGTTGAGTTCAAAAGACTCCCGTCGTTCCTCTTTCAAAGGGACTTCAGCTAGAGATATTTTCCTCTGTCCTTCTTGGGGCACGATGGGAATTAAGACTGTTACGTCTAGCACATAGTTCTTCCTATTTTTACTCAAGTAGTGGAGCAGGCTCTGGTGGCGGTTCATCCTGTATAGGATGGCAACCATGGAACATGTAATAAACCCTCTCTTCCTTCTCCTTGACTACGGGACCCCAGACATTTCATTTTTTCAAGGTCCGTGAAGAGTGCCACCGACAACCACCCGATCACAAGAGGAAAACATCCTTCCATCCATTCAACAAAGGATTTCGGCCAAAAAAGATGGAAACGCGGATATCTCTCCAGGAACTAGCCAAGAATATCCTCAGGGAATCGCGTCTCAGAACGTTTATTATCTCATGGCAGATGTTGCTCCAGAAGTGACTCTAGACGAACTGAAAGAGGGCATAACCCCACAACAAGATTCAAGCAAGGAAATAGCCCTACCAGGCCTGCAAGGAGACTCCTCTAAGGAAGCCTTCATCGAGCAGCAAATGAGATATACAAGCCAGAAAGGCAAGAAGCTCATGGCTATGACCATGCTGGACCACTGCTACCAAGAAGCCCTGACGAAAGCAAGATACCTTGGCCTATCAGAGGCACAAGAACAAGAGGCAATTAAAGACCTTGACAAGCATCACGATTCACTCAGGACCGAGTTAAAAGGACAAGTCGACAAGCTAAGCGTTTCAATCGAGACTCTTGATGATGCATTATGCCATGAATTTTAACATCAAACCGCACAAGAGTCAGCCAAGAGCTGGAGATTCAAAACTAAGCTGACAAAGACGCGCAAGAACCCAAGATAGATGAGGACATCATCAAATGGGACAAGTTCAATCCACTACACAACGCGCTCCATGCAGTATCCAAGATGGAGTACTTCTCTGTATTCCCAGGAACAAGTGATCAACATGGTACATATGAATCTAGTCAAACTCTCAGACCAACCCATCCTGGACTTCAAGATAAAGGGGAATCTATCCAGAGATGAGCTCATCTCGAGATGGTGAACAGAGTCTTCAGATTCAAGGAAGCAATATGCAAGGCACTGAAGCAGCACCTACCAGACATGTTGTTGACGTCGTAGCTTGGAGATACATTTCAACATCCCTTTCTAAAGTTGATATTGCCACCGAATTCGAGAAACAGCTCAAGAACTCACCGCCACATTCAGGTATGGCTGTGACGACTCTCTGTTGGGCTGTCGGGGCACGGTCCTGCCTTGGATTTGATCGAGGGCTGTCGCGGCTCTTTGACTGAGCACCCGCTGTGGCGTTGTGGAAGCGGTTCTAGATGTTATAATTATTCTAGTTAATATCTATCGCTACGATATGATACAGTATAAAATCAAAAAAGGAAAGAAAGAACTTACAAGGCGAGGTGTCGATAGACAAAGCAGAACCAAACGCTATAAAGGCAGTGTGGGTTCAGACGCGCGGTGTAGGGAAAAAGGACTACCAAAAAAAGAAGGAAGAAAAGCAGAGTCTAAATAATAATAATGAGTCGTAGGGAGAAACAAACAAGAAGAAAAGTATAAAAGGTAATCTTACGATGCAAGTGTCTCGAGGGCTTTGAGATGAACAGGCAGAGACTGTGTCACTCTCTGACTTGCAGGTTAGAAAACTACAAGAAAGGTAAAAAGAAAAAGATAAAATGGTCGCGCATTAATGATATGTCCGTTGGACAACCCAAAGTGTGCGCAAAATGAAAGAGCAAAAAAAAAGGCTTACGAAAAAGAGGGAGTTCGATGAGGTTGTAGCAGAGAGGGTGCAAGGACTGAGGGGCAGTAGTGCACAATCGCAGGGGTGGGCTACAGAGGAACAAAAAACAAAATAAAGAGGGAAAAATGAAAGAAAAGGGTGAGTGACGGTGTGGGGGGGAAAGAAGAAAAAGAAAAAGTAAACAAAGATCAAAGACAGGTTGTCCTACCAGAGGGAGGGCCAAATGGTCTTTGAAAAAGGGGTGCAAGCACAAGAGCAGCAAAAGAAAAGAAGAGAATAACTACTAATAAAAAGAAGAACAAAAGAACAAAAGAAGACGGAGGGTGGTCAGCGCGGAATCTTGAAGGCAAACTGGGCGGAACTCTGTCGTCGATAATAACGTAGGCCGATGGGTGTCGAGTCTCGAATAGGAGCTACCCGTGAGGGCTTACATCGTCAGAGGCGAGTGACGTCGGTCGGATGAAGACGAAGAATGAAATTGCGAAGTGTTGGGAGGGAACAGATCGAAGTGGGGATTTCGAGTCAAGGAGAGCGCGGCGTAGTAGAGTGGGTGTTTGTATGTGTGTGTCGAGAGTTTTGTAGAGTGTAGACGGACATGGTGTCTACCGGGATGCGTGCTTTCAGGGGAGTACAGTCAAAGTGTGTAAGTCCAAAAGTGTTATATCCAAAGCGTCCCAGAACAAATTACTGTTCCGACCGCTGCTATTTATTCTTGAAAATACTTTGGTGCTATTCTGGATGATAACGGATCTATCTACACTGGCACCCGCGCTGGCTCTAGTGTTAGACGGTGCCGAGTTACACTATCTTACTGTACACGAAACCCGCGTGTTAGTGCCCTAATAAATATTTCCGCTATGAAACAAATAAATAAATATAGCTCGATGATTTCCGAGTGGTGTTTCTTTTTGGTTTGATTTTTCCTAGATCTAATTAATAGTGGCGTGGGTATATAGATCCAGACAGTTTTATCCACTGCTGGGGTTGTGGTCTTGGACTAGACTCGGATGCCTTGATTGTGTGTCCGAGACTTATTCGATGGTTGATCCGTCGATCTGCCTCAGTGTGGATATCTGTGGTCGTGTATCCCTTGATCCTGGACTGCCTTCCTGTGTGTGCTAAGCCACACCGGCAGCTCTAAACACTACACTGGAAGAATACCACAGAGTTGATCTGTCCAACGCAACTTCTCTCATCACTCTAGCTTGTCTGTAGACGGAGCAGTTGCTCGCTAACGTGTTTTTCTAGCCTCGAGGCAAGAGTGTTTTGGTGAAATGCTTTCAAGAATGAATAGGATGCCGAAACGTTTTGCGAAACGAGTAGATAGCCCAAATTAGGACATAACCTTGTTACGCGAAATAATTTTTTCAAGACTGAGGAGGGCTATTGAACGGGGTATTGTAAAGCAGTAGAGTAGCCTTGTTGTTACGACCTGCTGAGATTAAGCCCATTGTTCTACAGATTTGTTCTTATGAACAACACTGTTAATTACTTTATCAGAGTTAAAAAAAGACTAAGTAAAGGGTATCGCCTAGAGCAGTCTGCTGAGTTCCATCGATTGGGTGAGACGCTTGAAAATGATTTCCAGACACCCAATATGTCCAAGATCCATTGGAAGTATTCCTGATAAACGAAATCCGAGCCATGCTGGATCCTTCACGCCTAACGTGCCAAATCTCCCTCCCCGCTATTTCATCTGATCTAAAGTCGAAAGAATAATTCTTGTCGAACCAATCACAGTTGAGAAGAGTTGAGGCTTTTTGATCCCCGTTGCATAAGATTGCATGTGGGTCGTGGAGAAAGCTCATTCTTAGAACTGGCCAACATTAAACCAAGTCAAAATGTAGCGTTATTAGATGTCTAGCAACAAACTGTGCCTTGAGAGTATACCAAAAAAGGATTCTGGATTTGCTGTTGTTTACCTGTTGGACCTCTATCTTCAGTAAACTGGGGCCAGAAGGGATATAAGATGGATATGTGGCACTGTTTGTGACGAGAGCGACGATGAATGAAAATGCGGCACAGGGATATGAGATGAAGAGGGAGAGGGCTATTAGGAGAGCGAGGGAGATCAAAAAGCGGGGCGTTTATGTACTATTCATGTGTACAGCACATGATGTCCTGGACCTCGCCCTCACTCTCCGAGGGATATAGAGCCCATTCCTTTATCTAGGTTACATGAGGTACCACGCATTTTTATTCGCGCCTTTAAGCTTTGCCTTCGCTTTGCCTTTTGCTTTGCCTTGCGTTTGCTTTGCCTTTGCTTTGCCTTTTAGCTTTGCCTTTGTCTCTCACTGTGTATATGTTTTTTGGGGCGATCAAGGAGTTCCCTTGCGATGAATAATAATCGATAATTGTTGCATGGTTGCACAAAGAAAATTTCAAGGGAACTGAGAACTTTTATATTCTCTTCTGACTCGCCTTTTGCTTTGCTTTCTCATTTGCTTTATCATTTTCTGAAAATCGGTATTTAGGCCTGCCTGAGCAGGCAATGGCCCGAAGCTATCATCCGTTGGATTATGGCTGAACGCCTCTAAGTCAGAATCCGTGCTAGAACGCGACGATTACCGCCTTTTCCGATGTCAAGTTGATTATGAATAGACCTTCGGGTCATGAATCATACTACGTGGGGTCATCAGGCAAGACGGAAAGGTTCTGTTTGGCGCCTGCTAATGTTAGTTTCAAATATTGGAAGGGATAAATCCATTGCACACGACTTTAATTTAGCGGGGTATTGTAAGCAGTAGAGTAGCCTTGTTGCTACGATCTGCTGAGATTAAGCCCATTGTTCTAGAAATTTGTTCGTTATTTTTTTCTTTCTGTTTCTCGCAGTCTTAAGGGGCTTGCATGTGCATGTGCAGGTTGAAGTTGCAGGTGTCCAGCAGATCGAGAGGCACCACAGATTAATACTACTATACGTGCTACATTAAGGTCCATGGCACGACACATGCACGACTACATACCTGTGCAAATAGTTCGGGTTAGCTATACCGTCTATCACAACCCAGCACAGGGCCATGAACCTCTCCAGAGTCTCTGAAGGGGTTCCCCGGTGGGCTGTTGTCGCTTCCTGATTATCCGATCCCGAAGCGGTGACAATGACGTAGCAGTCTTCTTCAACTTATCGATATTGTCGAGCTGAAGTAGTAGGTCCGTCAGAGATCAAAGGTGCTTTGTTTTGCAAACTGGTTTTTGGCCGTTGCTCTGTGTCCACTTTGCTCTCCTGTCATTCCAAAAATCTCGATTGAAATGTGGAATGTGCGTGTGTATGTATGTAATGAATGGAAGGTTAGATGGCCCGCATGTCCGTGACGGCTAACTGTTTTCAATCCTTCCTACGCTTATCGGTCTTTGCTTTCTTCTTTTCCCACACAATCAGCAACCTTTTGTCACGTCGCAATGGACAGTCCTGACATTATACGCAGAATTGGCTGGTACATACCACTTTGGGTAAACCCACTCTACCATAGGGCGTTCCAGGCAGGACCACTATTCTATCCAATGCTGCTCATCAACTGCATCAAAGTTTCACGGCTCTGGCGACAAATCATGACTCCCATTTTGTGGGAAATGTTCGACGACCAAGCAATGGCTCACTACAAGATCCCACCTCACATTGTCCAAGCCCAAAGCCATCACTTTCGTTTCTTGCATGTCACCTGCAATGAATCTATTCCTCACCCACTGAAGTCACAACACCTTCGCCGTCTCGTCATAGCCAACTGTGAGCAACTCGAAACCTTCATCGACCTCATCCGCCGCAACAGTAACAGTCTCACCACCGTGGAGTGGCATGTTCCTGACTCGGCCAACACGCCTTTAAAGAAGGAGCTGATCCAGTACTCTCTTGAGACCCTTACCAAGCTCGAGTCCCTCAATCTGAGTAGGTGGCACCACTGCAGCGTCGGCCAGATAACCAGGATTGCAGTGAACAATCCAGGACTCAAGGAACTGAGACTCAGTGAGACCAAGAACCTAGAACAGTCACCTGGCCGCCATCCATCCATCAACATCACACATTTGGAACTGAATGGTCAGTGGGAGGACAACCCTGGTTTTATCCAGCTGGTCAAGTATTGCCCCAAGCTCGAGTCGATCATGTTTTGGGCCGATGCCAGCTGCCCAGCCCGTGCACTGTCCAAGAACCTGCGAGAGAACTGCCCGAACTTGAAGTCCATCGAGTCTCTCAACGGGGATATGGCGTTCTGTATTGGTGGCGCACCCACTGTCAAGGCAGTACTCCAGATTGTTCGAGCATCCAGGGGACTGGCCCGCTTTGACTTCCCCATGAACGACCTGACAGTCGACATCTGTGACGCCTTGCTGGAACTGCACGCCGACACACTGGAGACGATCCAGCTGTACCTGGATGGAAGCGACCACAATAGCCTGATGGGTATCAACCGAATCTTGTCGTCGTGTCCGAACCTTACTTCCCTGGCTGTGAATAATGATCAGGACGAATGGAGCCCTGAGGACGCGGGAGTCTTGACTGCTGAGCCGTGGAATTGTCCCAAGCTCAAGACTTGGGAAGTGACCGGATTCAGCTTGTTCGACGAAGACTATGATGAGGAAGACGAGTACTCTGATGAAGAAGATGAGATTGATGGCGAAGAGTTGGATGAGAAAACTATGCATGGATTGGAGTCTAGGGCGGCAAGGAGAGCCAGGATCAAGGCAAACAACGCTAGAGAAGAAGAGACCTTCAAGGCGTTTTTGGATAAGCTCAGGAGCCATGGCTGGACTGTGAAGGACGGCTATCCGACCCACCCGGCGAACGACTGGAAGTTCCTTAACGTGGTCATTGAGAGTGTCATGGACCGGGTCTTTACGATGCCAGAGATGAACGCAATTCTGCTGGGGCGAGATTTCTTTTTCGTCAAGAGTGCGGGCGCTTCTTGAGCTGCCAACGAAAGTTACAGCATGGATGACGACTCGGACCTCTTCTTTTGATTGTACATAGTCTTTCTCTTGGCACTGAACTTGCCTCGGATTGTAAATAGTCTTTTTTTTTCTTCATTTTTCTACTGCTCATAGCATAGTGAAAAATACAACCATGGAAATACATGAATCAGCTCAATCTTGCTTGTCAGTCGTCTTGATAAGTTATTCATATCATTATTATGCCAGATCCTCGTTGAGGGACAAAGGCAGAGAAGGAACGTCTCTCTTTATTAAAAAATAGTGAGCGCCATTTGAGCTCGGTGGACTTAGAGTACCGAAAGACATTCAGCGAAGCCTCGCGCATGCTCGGCATAGTGATGACATGGCGAAGCATTCTTTTGAGAAGAATGTTGGAGTAGTGTGAGCTAACGTCGTCATACTCCCAAGTGCCAGGAGGTATAATGGAATAACATCCATGCCTGGCAAGTAGCTTTGCCAGCTTGGAACTGCACCTTCATCCACGTCTGGCTGTCTTTTATCCATGTTGGCAGCTGGAGTGCTCTCTATATCCCCCATGTCATCTGGATCGCGCATAAATAGCTCACATGTTTCGCCAGTGCAATCGCCATAATCGTCGTGTCGATTTAAAGCAACTCCGGACAAAGTGAATGTCTCAAGTCTGTTGCAAGCCCATAGGAGCTCAAACAATGGCAAGCATGCCTCTGGAGTCCAGCCTCGGCGCTGATTGCATATCGCAAAGTCCTTGAGATTTGGACTTGAGGACAGGATCCCGTTTGGGCAAGTAAATGTCTCTGCCGAATGTCTATCAAGGCGGAGACGAAGAGTCTCCAGTGTGTCCGAGTGCAGATCGAGTATCGCCTGACAAACCTGTTCTGCCAACTCTGAAAACGGTTAATCCAGATATACTAGAGTAGAGGTTGATCGAACGAGCGCCAGATCTATGTTTTGGATCCATTCCATTTCGTCCGCATCGATATCGTTGCCCTTGATCTTTACGCGCTCAATTGCTGTCAGCTTTGGGCAGCAATATTTCACATATCCAAAGAGTTCGAGGATTGGGTACACGGGATCTGGGAAGAGCATCAGTGTCGTCAAGCTGGGGCAATATCGAGGCAAGTGAACTAAACCAGGGTTAGTCTTCCACATGCACTCCAGTCACAGATTGGTGAGGTGCACAAGAGGCCGAAAGTCACCCAAGAAATTTACGCCGACAATTAGGCGTAGCACAACTTTTTCTAGTTTAGGGTTTCCGCTGAGGATCCTTGCAAAAGGTTGGCGCCGTATTGTATCCAATTTTCGAGATGTAAAACTTGGAACCGTGATAGCGATCCAAATACCGACTGAACTTCCTGAAAAGTGGTATTGCCCTTTTTGAGAACAGCATATTCCAGGTCAACTCGTTCAGCAAACGGGTCGACGAGATAACGGCTATGGCCAAAGGGAGGTCTCCCTTGTTCTTTGTGCACATTCGTATGAATGGGAAGTGGCTCCCATGAGCAAGAACGACCTCCCGAGAAACCTTATTCATGATATGCGTGTCGTAGACTTGCCACAGCAATGGCGAAAGAACGCGGTACCAAAGCCGACACACTCTGATGCACCTGATGAGCGTTGCTGGATGCTGATGAGCGTTGCCGGATGGAAGTCATACTCGCCAGTATTGCTGAGTCTCCATGGATAGATCCTTGTCCCGATGAGATGTATGACCTCTGGTAACTGCAGATTGATGTCCATGGAGGTGAGGCGTCTGGCTGAAGAAGGATTATGCAAAAGAGCACAACACGAAACAAAAGGCGGTGGGTGGTATGTCTGGGAACTTTTTGAGAGCACAAAGAAGACGCGCACTTTTCTTTTTTGTTTCCCACTTTAAAATGATGTCTTTTCAACCGTTCATGTTCATCTTCTCTTGCACACATCAACACCACTCCAATCACAATTCCCAGACATGAATACATCTGTGCTGGACAATCCTGACCTCCTGCCAATCGTGGCAAGGTATATTCCTCTTTGGGTGGCCCCAAACTTCCGCACCATGCTCTCAGGACCGGTCTTTAGTCCAAAGCCTCTCATCAACTGCATCAAAGTCTGTCGTCTATGGCAACAAATAATGACCCCTATCCTGTGGGAAATGTATAACTACGAGGCCATGCTCCGCTGCAATATCCCTCCAGAAGTTATCGAGGCCCAAAGCCACCACTTCCGCTTCGTGCATATCGCTGGCCCCGACCCTATCCCGCAGCTGCTAAAAGCGCGACGCGTTCGCCGCCTGGTCCTCTCCAAGTCTGAAAACCTGGAAACGTTCCTCGACCTCATCATCAACAATGGCGACAGTCTCACCACGCTGGAGTGGCATCTCCCGGATTCCGGCGATACGGCTCTGAAAAAAGAGGCTATCCAGTATGCCTTGGAGAAACTCACCAAGCTTGAGTCTTTGAGTCTGACCCATTGGAGTCACTGCAGCGTCGGCCAGATTGCCAGGATCGCGAAAAACAACCCAGGACTCAAAAAGCTGAGTTTCACCTTTTCGAAGAACCTGGCGCAGACCCCAGGTACTCACCCACCTCTCAACGTCACTGAGCTTAATCTCGACGGCCAGTGGGAGGACAATCCAGGATTTGTCCAACTGCTTCAGCTCTGTCCCAAGCTGGAGTCGATCAAGTTCTGGGCCACCTCGACTATCCCGGCGGCCGCCGTGTCCAAGAACCTGAGAGAGTACTGCCCCAAGCTGACCTCGATCAGGTCTCTGAACTCGATCATGCCAACCACCATTGGTGGCTCGCCTGACGAAGACGACGTCGTGGAGATTGTTCGGGCAGCCACCGGACTTGTCCATTTTGAGTTTCCGATGGATGACCTGACCTCCGACATCACAAAGGCCCTGCTGGACCTGCACGCCGAAACTCTGGAGACGATGCGGCTGTACCTCGATGGAGGCGATCCACTGTCTCTGACGAATATCAACGTGATCTTGACGGAATGCTCGAATCTCGCCATCTTGGCCGTGGAAAACGAACAGGACGAATGGAGCCCTGAGGACGCGGAAAACCTGCTCGCTGATCCATGGAATTGTCCAAAGCTTAAGTTCTTGCAGGTGACTGGATTCAATGTCATTGGCGAGGACTATGAGGAACTTGACGATTACGCTTTCGACGTAGAGGAAGACGAATACTCCTCCGACGAAGATAAAGAAGCATACTACGATACTTTTCCAGGAATGTCCAAGGAGGCGAGGGCAGCCAGGAAAGCCATGCTCAAGGCAGACAAGGCGACACTAGAAGTGAGCTTCCAGGGCTTTACTGCTGATCTCGAGAAACGTGGTTGGACGCTGAGGTCAAGTCACCCGACTGAGGAGTACAAGTGCCTGAAGCCGGCGATCGAGCACATCATGGACCGTGTCTTTACAATGTCGGAGATGGAGGAGGTTCTTCTCGGGCACGATCTCTTTTTTGTCAGGAAGAATGTTAAACCTTTTTAGATGGCTCGACATGTATTTGTGTATTTCAACATAAACGAATATAAACAACTATGTATATAGCTGCAAAAATTTAGTCTGATTCCTAATCTTTTTGGAAAACCGTGAGTCGTTCAGATCAACCTTGCGAAGGCAGGCAGAGACAGGAGCTGCTAGGACATCTTTCTGAGGAGATGCGCCTTATCCCACTTAGACAGTTTTCCTCCCGCTGGATCTTTCTCAAAGATCCACCCAAGCCTGCAAGAGTGTCGATGAACTGTTTGTTAAAGTCAAGGCTGAATCCATTGACTGGTGAGCGAGGCGGTACTCGAATGGTGCTCCCTGGAATCCAGTCATCTGCTTCTCTGGCCCAACTGGTCGAGTAGGATCTTTCACAGGATACTCTCCAATGATGTCGCATGTGTCCTTGTCGCTAGGATAGCAGAAGTGACTGAACGCACAATTAGAGAGAATAATACTCTTGAGACTGGTACAGTTCAAGGGCACCTGAAATAATACTAGTGTCCTGTTCAAGCCACGGTAAGGGCGTGCTGGCAAAGGTAAACGACATGAGGTTCAGACACGAGTTCAGGATCTTGCGGACATTGACAAAAGTGTTTCTGGTGCATTCATCGACAATGAGGTGGATTGATTCCAGCGACCGAGCGTGCGGCTCTAGCGGGGCCTGGCAGATTTTGTCATTCAAGTCTGGAGTTAGCATTTTGATGCTCTCGAGTCGGAAACTTGACCGAATCAGTGCCATGCAACCGGCGTCGCGCAACGGGGTGTCATTGTTATGGAACTCAAGCATGTCCACGCAGTTCAAGGACTTGAGCTTGAGGTAGTGCTCTTTGAGAACACTGGCAAGCTTGATGGCGTGAGTAGTGTTTTTCTGGACGGAAAGAGAAGACTTGGATACCTGGGAATCATTGAATTATATCCACCAAGGCAGGGTTATATTTCAGATCGATCGCAGTGCAGGTACAAATGAGTTACACCAAAGACATGGCGCTCCCCTCCAAATTCTCAAGGCCAACGAGGTATTCCAGGTACAACTCCTTCAGCGCCGGCATACTGACCAGGATTCGTGCGACCTGACTGGCAGATATGCCAATGACGTTAAGCAGTTTCAGGGACACAACGTTCGGTACCGAGAGGAACACCGACATCAGAGCCTCCGTCATGGGACAATCGTCGACACTGACTGCCAGGTCTTTCAACTCACGGTTGGAGGTGATCAGGCCCAGGCCTGTCGGAAGCGATGGCCCACCGAGCGCGAGGCCCTCGAGGTGTGCGGGCTGGAAGGTGCTCAAAGAACAAAACCTGGTTATATTGAGGTACCAGATCAGGGGTCTTCTGGCCTTGAATACTCTTGGGGCGATGCGGTTGAGGTTGATGTCGATGTCATCGTAGGTCACCCAGAGTAAGGGCGGCAGGACGGTTCTCCATGCTCGGCGGACAGGGAGACATTGCAGGAACTGTTTTGGATGGAACTTGAATCGGTCGCGGATCCGCTCGCTGGCAGTCCAAAGGAGACATAGCATCCTACTCTGTGGATGACTTCTGGCAAGAGAAGAGGGCGATCTACCATTTGAGAACGCAAAGAAGACAAGTGGGGCGTGGGTGTGTGGTTTGCGTATGGGATGGATGGTGAGTGAAGAGGAAGAGGAGGGAGGAATTCAAACGCCCTCATTTGTACCCCCGCGAAAGATGCCACCGAGAAGATGGATCCGAGCTTAAATCAAAGCCCGTGTGGTGTGCCATGTGTGCGTGAAAGTGTGTGAAAGTGTGTGAAAGTGTGTGTGTCCCTTTTCCTTCCGTCCAATCACATTGAGCTACCTGTCGATGCTGTCGGGCGGGAGGGGCATACTTCATTTGACAGAGCATTGTTCTCTTCTTCGCCCAAGGTAGATTAGCGGATATCCTGCTTGAGTGGCATGGCGCATGTCGAACCTTCCCGAGTGAACCTCCTTCGCATGACGAGGATATTGTGTCGATACATGTTCGCGTCTCGCTGTGCTGGATGTATTGGTCAGAATGGTGCCAATAAATAACCAAAGGCGGGAAGATCGAGAAGACACAGGAGAAAAAGGAGCCTTGGCATGCACCTTGTGCATTGCTTTTGTTTCCGGAAATTATGAGCGTTCATTTGTTCGGTCCAGCGCACTGTCTTGACGTCTGAACAGAGGAGATAATAATGTTTGCTGATGCTAGAGTCGAGGACAGTGGAGCACAATATGGTTCAGCTCATGCATGCCAACTGCACCTCACAATACATCGAGGCTGTCAAAGAGAAAAGAAAGACACAGCCAAGAGAGAGAGAGAGAATGATGGCCATAGTTGGAGTGCGTATGACAGTGACGATGCACAACAACTGTTTTGAAATGGATGGGAGTAATGGCGGCAATCAAATCGAAACAATAAGAACGCGGACTGTGCGCATAATGTGGTATGGCATGCACTCACCACAATAATCTTCCCAATGCGACGACAAAGGAAGCAAAAGAGAGCGAATAAAGAAACCATTTGGTGATGTCCATGATGGGCGAACAAACACTCTGCCCATCAATCTTTCTTCTCGACAAGGACAATGACAAGGACAAAAGCGACTCTCAGTCTTCCTTCTTTCATTTCTTTTTTCTTCTTCCCTTTCTTGTCCCTTCTCTTCACCACACCCCCCTCCGATCCATTAGGGCTCAACGCCTTTCGTTTGTCCCTTTAGACATCCCAATCCATTCCGTTCATCCAGCTATCGTCCTCCTTCCGTTTATAATCTTCGCGCTCATTACTCCACAAATTCTTTTTGAGCAGGTTCGCTCATCTCGACACCGCAACGATTCTTTCTCAACAGTCCGAGATCACTGCAAAACACATTCACCTCCACTCCATTCACTCGACCTGCAACAATATGTCAACTTCTTTTTCGACCCATCGCCCATATCACGTCTCCTATGGCGACCATGTACTCGCCAATGATAATCACAAGTCCTCGGCAAATAGAGCGCGTACATTCTCAAGTGGAGGCACTCTCGAGAGTCGTGGGGTTCACTTGTCGCCCTCCAAGTTTTACTCGAGGCGCAGTTTTTCCGTCATAACAAACAAGGGATCTGGCCTCTCCAATAGCGACAGCAACGCCAACAACAGCAAAAGCTCTCAAGGCACTGTTCTCAGCATTTACACTGGCCATGGGACGGCCTCCTCTTCCAGCACGACACTAGTTGGGTTCTACTCTGCAGCCAAGTTGGCCCCTCCAGTCGCAGGTGCAAATGCTGAGGGGTATGTCCGCAGTCGTAACGACGAGAAGGTCATGTACAATATTCGAGTCCATCCGCATAATATAAACCTGCCCTTTTTGGACAAGATGCCCATCCCTCGCAAGACGTACAGCATCTATCGCCGCTACGAGGATATTCTCGAGTTTGCTGAGAAGCTCGAAGAAGAGTTTCCCTGGCTCCGCACAATACAAGTCTCTGTAAGTTTTATTCACCATCTGTGCTACAGTCTGAAGCCACTGTTGTGTACTGTTATTTTCTGCATATCCACACATTGTCTCTCAAAGTTGGTTGGTTTAGACCATTAACCACCATCGCCCTTTTGTTTTGAAATAAACGACACGACCTGCCACAGGGCCATCCTCTTTCGTCTTGCCTTCGAGACAAAAGCTTCTCCCCTCCGTGGCTGGTGCTCAAGGCCCGCTCGCCATCATTCGTCTGCAACGGCGAGCTCGAATGCACCCAGCGCAAAGAGAGCCTGAACAAGTACCTGACCGATTTGTTCTCCTACAGCGCTGTAGTAACTCAGTCTCGCCTCGCTGCCGAGTTCTTTGGGATCTGGAAGACAGATCTAGAGTTTCGGATTAGCCATCATGACAAAGATCCACTGGCCTTGCACTCCCTATTCACTCCTCCCCAAACTGTAAGCTCACAGTCTTCAACTACTCCTGCCGCCCCACCATCTCCAGTGCTCAGTGACACGGGAGTCGATACTGGCCCTATACTGGGTGAAACTGTCTCTTTTGGTCCTTGGTCTCCAGTGGCAGGAGCCGCTTTTCCGTCACCTCCATCGTCCCCGGGCATGTCTGCGACCAGCACCCAAAAAGAATCTCTCTGGTTTCCTTCTGAGGCCACGCCCTTGCTCTCAACTGAGAGTCTCTCCCATCTGTCTTTGTTCCCAAAGCTGCCATCGCCATCCGGCTCCTTCCATGACTCTGATGAAAGTAACGACGGCCGCGAGGATGATGAGGATGGTGAGGATGATGATGGTGACGAAAGTGACTACAGTGATACCGGCTCTGAGTATGACTCGGGGTCCGATGAGTCAACAACCAATGACTCGCTTGGTTCCGAATCTGTATACGAGCGCGTCGAGTCCGTCGAAGACTTCAACTCACTGGTTCATCCACCGGCAGCCATGCTGGGTAAACTGCGCAAAGCCGCCTCTCTTCAGAATATGAGAGTACCTAGTCCGATCCTTATCCCGCTCAGAGCATCCTCTCCGCGACGGGAACGAATCGTTATTGTGTTTCCTGAAGAGAATCGAAAGCCGATCGATGAGGTTGAGCCAGCTGTTCATGACATCGCTCGTGCTGACCCTAGCAGCGTCCTAAATCAAATTTCGCTTCAGACAGCTTTCGCTGAGGGTCACCAGCTGATCTCAATTGCACCCAAGTTAACAGATCTCAAGCCCGCTACCAAGCAATCGAAGCACAGTTCCTTGACACTTAGCGATCGCCCTCACCAAACAGGAGCGAAACAAATTCATCGACATCCCTATCAAGATCCGCACCATACACAAACTACAAAGTCTCTTAGCGCTTCCTCTATTCAGACTTTTGGGCCTTCCTCGTCAGTTCCATCAACAGTACGGCCATGGCTTTCCCGAGTCAAGTCCCAGAGCTCTGAGAAACGATCGAGCTTGTACAAATTCCTGACGTCATCTCCTGTCAAAGACTCGGTGCTGACCATTGCTACCAAGGCGTCCGCAAGCACGGCCACGTTGGTCCCATACAAGAAGGCCCTCGCCTCACCAGCTCCCGTTTCCGTATCTAACTATCGTGCCCAATATCCAGCCTTCGACGAGGCAGACGATGAAGTCCGTCAATGGGCCTCGTTGATGAAATCTACGGACATGACCACCGGTGAACGTTCAATGAAGCAAGCGAGTTCCTCGGCCCAGTCTCGTCCTAGCAGTCCGTTTTCGAGATTCAACTTTATTTCTGGGTCTTCGTCGTCATCTATTACCGCACTTACTCGTCCCTCTGGTACCGACAGCGCAACGGGATCCCCAACATTGTCAGTGGCGACAGTTCCTGGATCTTTCTTGTCGAGCAACTTTTCGTTTACTTTTAAGATTATATTGGACGAAGAAACGATCCTGGCACTGCAG
The DNA here is from genome assembly GCA_000739165.1 of Podila verticillata NRRL 6337. Classification (NCBI taxonomy): domain Eukaryota; kingdom Fungi; phylum Mortierellomycota; class Mortierellomycetes; order Mortierellales; family Mortierellaceae; genus Podila; species Podila verticillata. The sequence goes on along the minus strand of KN042435.1, from coordinate 190,702 downwards.
GTGATTGAGGATGATCACGACTTTGTGTTGAGTTTGCCGGATCTACGGCTGCGAGTGGCCAAGAAGCTGACGAAGTCACAGGTGGATATCTCCGAGGCGTTCGAGTTGGTCTGGAGCGCATGGAGTGGTGAGCAGGTGGTTCTCAAGAACGACGAGGAGCTTAGACGGGCGATGCAGGTGGCGCAGGGTAGCCGTCGAGTGACATTACGATGCGTTTATTAGCATGAGATAGGCAACATATAAATGAACAGCTATGCTTAATTGACGATGGAACTCTGTTAGTGGCAAAGGAAATAAGCGCATGCAAGAGAGAGGCGGACTATGGCCCACTTACTCTTTTCCCTCCTTCTCATGTGCTCTCAATCACATCAGGCCCCACCTGCTTACAAACATTTACTCACGCGCATTACTAACGCATACAAAACACATCACAGGCACCATTTCCCCCACTGCTTGCTTCTTCATCATCGCATCATCCCCTGTACGCCCGTGGATTCCATTTAATGAATCCACTCGAATTGCCAGAGATCCTCTATAGACTCGGATTCTTTTTGACACCATGGGTCCGTGCCGAGGACAAGAGCTACCTCTACTGCGAATTCCGACCAAGAGCCCTTGCCGCCTCCATCAGGGTCAACAGGACATGGCGAGACACTCTAACCCCGTTCCTTTGGACGGTGTTTGACGATACTCAAATGAACCGTTTCTACATTCCCCAGGCAACCTACGACGCCAACAGCCGGTATTTTCGCTCCTTCAAAGTCAGCTCCCCCAACACAGCCACAGTCCCTCACCAAGCGACCCAGCTCCGACATCTGGACATAAGCGGCTGGATTCACACTCGCCACGCCTCGAAACTGATCCGGGCAAACCCACACTTGACCGAACTCAAATGGGTCATTATGTCCAAGACCATGGACCAGGACCTCCTCAGCACCCACCTGCTCACCGCCCTCACCGCATCACTCGAGAAACTGCAGATCCTTTCAATCGAGCAACTACAAGCTTGTCACACCCACTATTTTCCCTGGGTGCTCACCGGCCTGCCGTCCTTGAAACACCTCTCGATCCGCAACTGCTCCGAGATCGAGCCCTGTGACGCCGCCAGTTTCGACGAACCCTTCCCAGCCCTTACCGTGCTGCGCTTGGCTTGCGACTGGTACACCAACCCGGGTCTCGCACAACTCGTCCGGTTCTGTCCGGACCTCGAGCGCCTGTTCCTGAACCCAGGCGCGGATTGCCCCGTGGCAGAGCTGGCCAAGAATCTGCGCGAGTGCTGCCCGAGACTGATCTCGATCGAGTGCCAGGACCCCTACGAGGCTTTCCAGGTAGGCGTCATGATGACCAGTGACGATTACGCGGTGCTAATTGGCGCGACCAAGGCTCTTGCCCATCTCGAGATGCCTATTGGAGATTTGGATCTGGAGATCTATCAGGCGTTGATGGAGCATGCGCCGTCGCTAGAAACACTGGATCTGTACATTTGTGGTGACGCGGCCGAGAACTTTTCGAACGCCAATAGGCTCCTGGCGGCGTGCCCCCGGCTCAAGTACTTTGCGCTGCGGAATTATCTGCTCGAGTGGAATCCAGAGGCCGGGCTGGCCTTGTTTGCGAATCCGTGGAACTGTCGGAACTTGGAGGCGATTGTCTTGGACGGGTTCGCGACTTTATTTGATGCGGAGGAAAATAGTGAAGATGGAGATAGCTCACAAGAGGCAGATGATTGGCAGGATGGTCATGAGGAAGAAGAGCGCCGTGTAGAGGATGGGGAGAGCGAAAGATATGTAATAGACGACACCGAGGAGCAAGCTCCGGGCGACGACCCGGATTACTATAGCGATGGATACTATGACGACAACGGGATCGAGGAGCAATTGGGCAGCGAAAATTTCAATACCCTGTGCGATGCTCTTGCGCAACAATTTACTCCAGCCGCGGATCCAGAGCTGCAGGAACTGCAGGCGTTTGTGGCTAAGGCGGGGTGGGAGCTGGATGCGTGTCCGACGCGACGGATGGAATCGCTCACCCTGCCGCACAAACAGGCTCTCCTGAGTGCGTTTTTCAAACGTGCCGCAACACTACCGAGACTCCGGACAATGTACCTCAACGGGTTCAAGTTTATCAAGAGCAGTTGCAAGTAAATTTATTGGATGGTGTAGATCTAGACTTGGCACTTATAAAGCCAAAAAAAATTGGACCCTTTCTATTTGTAAGATTTTCGAAGTCATGCTCGATGTACACATAAAACGAGACAAAGGAAAAGTCATCATAGGGTATCTTACAAATGGCATGTTGGTTGGGCTTGTCCGTAACGAATTTCCAAAAACAGAATTTGTTCAAAGCTGTGAGGGGTTCGGTTGAAGACAAATATCATCTTTGCGCTTTGTCAATTTCCACAGTTTAGGACAGTAAACCGAGCGCCTGCAGAATGGCATCATAGTGTTTGGCATGGGCTGGAGTTATTCCAATGCCATGGTCACCTTGGCGCCCTGTATGACCTTCTAGCGTCAACACGTTGATATTTTGAAAAGTGAATAGTCAGCTCGCCGTTGTGGTACGCTGAATGCAGCCTTTGTCGATCTCGTTTACCTACCAGCATAATTATTCCACATACGCAGAAACAACACCAAGGCAAAAATGGAGGGCGGAAGAAGGGACAAACATGTTTTTGTATTTGACACAACGTGCAAAGGCTATGTTGGCAATGAAGAGTAGAAGCCAAAACAGGGAGAATGTGGAGATGGCCAGTGGAGAGCAGCCCTCTACCCTCTACCTGTTCTTGGCGTAGATGAAGCTCTGCAGGGTGACCTTGGTTAGGCGTGGCAGCAGGAACACTTGTTCAAACAGTCTCCTCAGCAGAATGTTGGTGGGGTAATGAGGCATTGAATAAACATGGAAAGGAGAAAGAAGATGTTTGTGAACTTTGCACAATTCTACGTCCTGTTGTTGTAGAACAATCAGCGATGTCTCGAAAGTACACGTTTGTACAATGGTCAGGCCTGACCTCGGAGTACTCTAAGTGCGCAGCCAGCCCTTGCGCAGGGACTAAAAATGTGACAGCCCTATCCTTTAACCATATTTGCCCACTAATGCCAAATGCGCATGATTTGGCAGTCAACATGTCTATTCCTGACCATTCTCTTGGCCGAGAAATATCTACTTTTGCTTCCTTGCTGAGAAATCCCTATATCTACCTCCTTCTCCTGTCCATGTCCCCATTTTCCCGTTCTTCCTTTCCACCAAAACCAAAATCAAAACCACAGTCCAATCACAAATGAAACACGATACAAGCAGGATCAACCCTCTCGATTTACCAGATATCGTATACCTGGTTGGACGCCATGTTCAGCTTTGGAAAGCTCGCAGACCTGGCCAATACACGTTCCAGCCAAAGGACCTCCTTGCCTGTATTAGAGTCAATTGGACATGGTACAGAATCGTGACACCGCTCCTTTGGGTGGTATTCGATGAATTTTGGGATATACCACCATCCATTGTGGAAAACAACACCATGCACATTCGATACCTCAACTTGCCCTACTCCAAACCAAACCCCGTCTTCCGATCAACCCTCCTTCGGCAACTCTCAACAAGGGCCTTGGGGGGACTTTCGGTTGGCAAGCGCGCTCATCCGATCCAACCCACAACTCATGGATCTCAGCTACGTTCCGCCATGCAACAGCGAGGACATCGAGCTTGACGAGTCTCTTTCCGCATTCGACTCTCTATTCCAACTACGGCGACTAAAGGTGTTCAAATGGGTGAATCTGAATACACATTGGCTCATCAGAGTCTTAGGCAACAACTACAATTTACAGGAACTTTGTCTTGTCGACTTTACGGGCTTCCAACGATTCGATCAATGCTTAGTACTCGAGAATCTCACCCGCATTTGTTTGGAGAGTCCTCTAGACGAGAATCCTGGTTTCTCGCAGCTGGTACGTTATTGCCCCAATCTCGACGCACTCAAGTATCTCGTCACTGTCAGCAGGCACACCTCTGAGCTTTGCAGAAACATTTGGTGCTGTGCCAAGTTGTCTACCCTCGATCTTGTGGGCTCACCCTCGCCCCTCATTGCCATGACGCCGCAGACGGAGGATACCTATGTGATGCTGATCGAGTCGTTATCACACCTGCAGAGCTTTGTGTTCGATGCAGAGAGTCTGAGACCCCGAATATGCCAGGTCTTGCTAAATCTTCACTGCAACTGGCTGGAGAGGATCGATTTGACGGTCCATCAGCCTAAAACCGAGGACTTTTCTACCGCCAACATGATCTTGGCCTCGTGTCCGAACCTGATCTCATTTTCTATGAGTGCTATATATTACCTCGAATCATGGCGATCAGTCGATTGTCTGATCATGTTTTCTCGCCCTTGGATATGTCCTAGACTTTTAAAATTTCAAGTTACCGGGTTTCCGCCCACTCCAGAGCCTGTTTGCATGAGGCTCGATGAAGAAGAACCCGCAGAAACACCCACACAGAATGGTACGCCTGAAGTTTATGTGAATCACTTCCTTGCAACATATGGTTGGGTTGCTGTCCATGATCCAGACGATCGCGAACCCCACCTTACCGCATATGACCGTAGGATGCTCTTGGGAGCTTTCTTTGAGAAGACTAATACTTGTCCCGAACTTTACGAGATCACCCTGAACTCTTTTGTCTGCGTAAAGGCCACACACTGAATAAATGGCTACTCTGACGAACTGTGTTAAATACGGTGCTTGTAATCCGCTCCCGTGGTCCAATTTTGGTGGCCTGGTTTCGTCTTCAACCCCGCAGTGCACAGAAGTTGACCAGTTCTACGATTATAAGAAAGCAAAACAATAGTAGAGACCTCTATGTTTATGAATGCACCTATTCGGGACATTTCACGAACACATTAAAAGCAACATCGTCTCTGTTCAAGCGCTCGGCTGCACGTTTGGGAAAGTGTACTTCAAATACATACACACGATTCTGCCAGAAAAGTCGTGAAAGATTATTTTTTCTGTCCCATGGCGGCCAACCTGCAGCGAGTTTGTCGTACCGCAGGGTGACCTCGGTTTCATGCATACTTGCGGAGGACAATACCTTTGGCTTGTACTCGATCTTAATTGTTCAATTTTTTCCCACCTTTACCCAGATTCAGTCCTTGTGAAGGATGTGAAAATGCGATCGTCTCTGAGGATGGAAGTACCTCTAACGTCAAGCCGTATTCGATTGATATGTAACACATCGCTGTAGACAAAGACGAGTTATCTGATCTCGATGTTGAACATAAAGTTAAAACAAAGGACTGCCATGGAAGCGCGAGAGGTTAGTCTTTCCTGAAAAATGGTACTCATTCGTCCATCCAAAGAGGAAGAAAACAGTACTCGGGATATGAATCAGGATATGAATGGTAGGCCTGTCTTTACTTTGCCTCAGATACGCGCAAATGATTCTGAGTTGTTGAAACAGGCCAAATGGACACCACGAATATTTGGAGCGAGTCGGTGTTGAAGCAAATAGAGGTCTTCGTCCTTCGAATATCATTCTTTATATCTCCCAATGCCAATACCAGGCTTTTCTCTGCCATATCCATCCCTTTTGCGCCATTTTTCTATCTTACCACTAGCCAACGACAAGACAGGGTTCATGATCCGAGTCAGAGTGTCTTCGCCATGCATAAAAAAACAGAAAAGAGAAGAGAGAAAGAAGACACAAAATATCAACCCAGCCTTCGGCTTCCGACTCTTTTGGTAATTCGAATGCACCTGCCTTTCTTATTTTATGCGTACCACCGTTGCACTCTGATCGGAAGGGCGAGAGAAAAGAGTAGAAAAAGGAATAATTGACACATGGTACTTGCTAGTCAGAGAAAGAAAGAGCGAAGAAGAGTGTGAAGGCTGGCAGGTGTGCAGCTTTGCATCCATGTGCGGAGTTAATTTCTACGGCGGTAATTCATTTTTGTGGCGCTACCTGAGGGATGCGAGAGGACTAGTGTTCGTTTTCGAAGGGGCGGTTTCCCTACAAGATGGGATGAGAACAAGGATTAGATGGACGGGATGGAAAGATGGATTAGCGTAGAGAATGAACGTACTCGTGCCTACGAATGGAAAAGGGAAGACAAGTACCATCTGATAACTCTGATTGTTTTGTGGTGTAAAATCAACAAACCCTTTTTTGGTCTCTTTTTGCGGGCTTATCAGATGTGAAAACTCGCACACCGCTTTGGCACAAATGTACCGCTGCAGTCGTATCCATCTGTATTTTCACGTACAATACTCACTCAAGGAAAAAACGTGGAATGGCAAACATCATTTAGATTGAATAAGAGTGTTGGTAGAATAAAAAAAGGCGACTTCCAAGTCAGCCATATCCTTCGTACCTCACTCGTGTGTTTGCACAGGTATATAAAGAGGACCCTGATCTCTCATCGTTCTGATTTTCTTTTTCTTCCGATCTCTCACCTCTTCCATAGGGATCATCCCCACTGTAAATAGTCATCCTTCACTCGCCCTCTTCTTGTACGTATCTTTTCCCCCTTATACACCAAACCTTCCACACGATGTCCCGCTTCTCTGTGGACTTGTTTAAAGTTCTCATCTTCCTTTGCCTGTTGATTCCAGCTGTGTGGTACTCCTTTGAGGGTTACATCACCTGGATCCTCAAGCGCGAATGGATCTTCTACCTGAGCAACCGCGATTACCTCACTACCGCCCTTTTCCTCATCCCTTGGATCATTGGCCACATGGCCACCATATGGGGTCACTACTTCCGCGCCGAGCGAGAGTTCCAGCATAGTATCGCCAAAGTCACAGCCCCTGCTTCGATCACCCAAAAGATCTCGCTCTGGGAGCGTCACATCTTCTGGGGCTACACGGTCAAGTATTGGATCCTGGTCTTTGCTCTTATAATCATGAAAATCGGCTGGATTCTTGTTTCTATCTTGCCTCGCTACGAGAAATACTATCAAAAGTATCATGCCTATGGTGGTACCGGATGTAAGTCACATTCTCTGCGTCTCTCCGAGAAGGCGACTCCACTTTGCGAATTCTACTAACAAACGTTCTTCTTTATCTTATTACTTGTCCACTAGTGGTCATTGGCGTCAGCGGCGGCTATGCTGCCATTGCTTCCTGCGGGTTGATCCTATTCCTTGTTTTGCGTCGGTCGATGTTGCACTCCCTTGGCTTCACTTACGCCGAAATCTTGCCCTTGCACCGCTGGCTCGGTGTGGCCATTGTCTTCTGGTCCACCATCCACACCATTGGCTACATCATGTTCTACGACTTTGACAACTCTCTTTCCGAAGAGTTCAACTTTAAAGACCAGGGTCGCGCAACTATGAACATTTGTGGTTGCATTGCATTTGTACGTCTCCTTGTTTCTGCTCAAGTCTGGTTCAAAAAAAAAAAAAGAAAAAACCGTGCCCTAACAGCGTTCATTTTTTCTATTCCCAGGGTGCCCTTCTCATCCTTGGTGTGGCCTCCATCCCTCAGGTCCGTCGCCAGCTCTACCGTGTGTTTATGACTCTCCATCGCGTGATGACGGTCATCTTCATACTGGGCACTATTGTTCACTTCCCATACTACATGCTCTGGTACTACCTCCTCCCCAGTGTTGTCCTCTTCCTTGTCGACCGTTTCGTCCCCAAGATGATGCAGCGCCGTTCCGTACTCCCCGAGGCCACCTGCACTCTCAATGCCGATGCCGATATTGTCCGAATGACCTTCACATCTCCCGAGCCCATGAAACCCTATTACCCTGGCGACTACATCTTGGTCGAGATCCCCGAGATTGGCATGCTCTACCATCCTTTCACCATTGCGTCGTACTGGCCCGAGGACCCCCACTCAATTACTCTGTTCATTCGCACCTACGAGGAGAGCAAGGGCAGCTGGACTGGTAAATTGGCCAAACTCTGTGGTTCTGACGACAAGAAGGTCCGTGTCAAGGCCAACATCGATGGTGTCTTTGGTGACCGCCGACATGATTATCTCAAGTCCGAGGTTCTTGTTCTCTTTGCTGGTAAGCCTTTGTTGTGTTTTTCGTCTTTTTTACATTTTTGTCCCTACATAAATCGATGTTTCACCACGTCATTGCATAATCGTGCCCATCGACCATTTTTTTTTGATCCTCTGATTGACCCTTTCTCTGTGTAACTCTTTCTTCCCTTCCTTCTTTTTTATAAGCTGGTGCTGCCATCACGACATTCATGGCTCTTATCAAGGCCATCGCTGCCCAGATCGCTGCCTCGGACGAGCCCCTGCGCATGCAGCTGCATCTTATCTGCACTTTCCGCACGCGCAGCGAGTTGCACGCCTATGGCTCGTTCCTGCATCAGATCACGCGTGACCCTCGCTTCACGTCCTGGTTGCATGTCGAGATCTATGTCTCTCGCCCAGACAAGGTCCAAACATTGATGGGCGCACACGCCCATGTTATCCGCAACGATATCCTTGTCCCTGCCGAATCGATCGAGAAGGCCAAGAAGGCCAAGCGCTTCAGGTCCCTGCGCAAGACGGGAACAAAGCTGCGCCGCGCCTTGTCTGGCCGCACTATTGTTGGAAGCTCGGACGCCAAAGTTACAGAGCCCGAGGCCGACAAGAACGTGAGCTTCACTGCCGCCGGAAATCATGTCCGTTCCAACTCGGTCGATACTGTCGTCGAAAACGAAAAGTCTGAGCACGTCTCATCCAACACTGCCTCCGTGGCCAGCTCTGTGGCCGATCACTCCCAGTTCTCAGATGATATTCTTCCAGAAGAGCCTCTCCAAGTCCAACTGTCTACCCGTGAAATGACCTACGATACCAAGCACTTACCTCGCTTCCAGGACGCACAATCACAATCGATCGCGACCAAGTTTGCCAAGTTGGACTTGATCGCGACCACGATTTTGATCTTTGTGCCACTTGTCTTTTGGTACATTCTCCGTTCCATCAAGTACGAGGGCTCGGTCCATTTCTGCGATGTCCGTGGTAAGATGACCCCCACGCAGATGAAGATCTGCTATGGCTCGTACGCTACCGTACCGGCTTTCGGCCACATGCTTGTGCTCTCGATCGGCGGCTATTTCGCCCTCTGGATGGCTCGGCGCACTTTGCTCCGAGGCCGTGTCGATCTCGAAGCCGGTGGTATGCCCTTCCCCGACGTCGGTGTTGAGGACGAAAAGCTGACTGTCGAAGACGGCAACTGGGACGAGGGCGATGTGGTGTACTCGAGCGGCCGTGTAAACATCAAGCAAGTGATCCAGCGATTCATGAACAGCGAGATTGGTTTGCCGGGCAAGGACCGTGGGCTGGTGACAGTGTTTGGCGGAGGGCCCGAGGCCTTCGTGGCACATGTTGAGAAGCAAATTCACATCGCACAATGGGCTGTTGACTTTCACCGAGAGACGTGGGCACCATAAAGCCCTTTTGCCTTCATTTGGGCGTCTTTCTTTGTACGTATTATTACTCTTCTCTTCTCTAGCTCCAACACTATTCAATCACATCCACTCGTAATATATAATAAAACTGACTCCACCCTTAGCCCCGCATACATACACACTCGCAATTGACACTCGGGAAAGAGAGAAGGTGAAAAAAAGAATGTCAAGAAGGATATGTCGGACGATGGATCGATGGATGGGCGATGGATGAGAATCAAAAGAAAAAAAGGAGAGGGAGATTGAAAATGACAGATTTTTGACAAACTTGTGCGGTGTTCAATCCTCCTTCGTCCCTCATTTCCCCTCATCTTTCAGTTTTTGACATTCTTTTTTGCGTTTCTTTATCCGCGGAAAAGTACCACCCATACTTCGTCCCGTCCATGGTATCCCTCGGTTTCATATGTATCCCTCTCTCCCATCCCGCCCACCTATCTGACATCGAACCTTCCACACTTTGACAACCTGTCAAAAAAAAAAGACGTGATCCACGAAAAAATTAAGAAAAAATATGTGTTCTGGGCCCATCTCGGATCCCTTGGTTGACATCTCAACAATGGAGATTGGGCTGGAGTGATGACTGATGTTTGAAAACCGACGGACTGACAGGTGTCAAGGTTCAGATATGACATGACGGGAAAGGTACTCTCTCGGAGAAAGTTGATATGAGCAAGCACACAAATAACAACAGGAACAAAGAAAGGGGGTTTCCGCCTGTCGCCTTCTCAAATTTCATTAAATCTCATCCGAACAGCCGCCCGTAGTGTGCAGTAGATATTCCGAACATAAGTTTCCTAAACAGACGCGCAAAAACAGGAATTATGTCGTCGAATACCGACAGTGTGTTTACTAACAATGGACAATGGTAGAGCTATAGACGGTCCATAACACTAAGCTACTGCCGGTTTAGAAAGCAATTCTACGATAGGAAGAACCTTTCTTTACAAAGTTAAATTTGTTCACCGACACACCTCGCACCTTGGGCATCACCACCACGCGCTGCAAGAGTCTTCTCAGAAGCTGGTTCGCGTACCGCGATCCAAGGGCGTCGTGATCATCGCTGCAGGTTCGGCCTTTCTGCTCCCATCCGTATCTAGACAAAATCTTCCCAGTCTCCTTAAGCTCAGATTCTTGATTCATAACAACCCCACACCCACCACGGTCCTTCTCTAGATCGTCCGGATCCGCTTCAAAAAAGTCCTCATAGTCGCCAGCAATATCATCCCGATCCCCGTTGTACCATATCCCATCCAGCCAGAATGACTCCAACCCGGTACTCTTCCAAGGCTGCTCCAGCAATGCCAACCCATCCTTGGGCGCCCAGGCATTACACGCACTGGCCAGTGCGAACGACTTGAGGTTCGGGCAGAGTGCAAGGATTTTGCCTCCATGGACAAGCGTGTCTCCCATCCCCTCCACATAGATGTGCACAGTTTCCAAGTATTGCGCATGCGCCACCAGAGCGTCACTGATCTCGGCGTTCAGTTCGACCATCTCCATCTCAAAGTGGACCAGTCGCGGTGTGGCCGCGAGCAACAGCAAGATCTCTTGGGTGCACAGCAGCCAGGTCCTGTTGCGGTGCGAGGTGCCCTCGAGACACCGGATCGAGGTCAGGTGGGGGCAACATTCCTGAACGTTCCGGGCAATCGTTTCTGCGGGACATCCGAACCGGGCGTGGAAGGAGATGGACTCAAGGTTGGGGCACTGTCGGATCAGGTCCACGAGGCCAGGACTCGTGCTCAGGTAGGTGTTGAGACGCAGGTCTTTGAGGTGCATCAACGGTCGGGTCCAGACACACTTGTCGACGCCAGCAATATCGATGAGTTCCAGGTCTTGGAGTTGGGTGTTGTTGCTGATGAACTGAACCAAATGGTCGATATTGGGGTGCCTGCCGCAAAAGACACGCAGGGTTCGGAGTTGTAAGGTTGTGTCGAGCGCAGTTTGGATCTCTCGGTAGGCTATGTCGTCCAAGAAAAACAGACCTAGGGATTCGAGCTGTGGGTTCTTGTGGAGCAGGTCCATGTTCGCGATAAGAGATTCTCCGTATATGACGAGTTCGCGTAGCAGAGTGGATCGCAGAGCTACGGGCGAAGAGAGTGTCAAGTAGCGGAAATGTCGGCTGTTGGCTTGAAGGAGTGGCAGGGGCACTTTCTGGAAGTATTTCGCCCTATCATCAAAGTAGTACCAGCGCAAGGGCGTCAAGACGCTGTACCAGGTGCGGCACACTTGGGTACAGGCGATAAGGTCCTGTGGAGCAAAGGATGAGTCACCATTGATGTCGGGCTTGGTGAAGAGAGGAATGGCAACACCAATGCGGTAGACGATTTCGGGAAGATTGGCCATGGAAAGATGCATGAGATGGAGAAACCCTTCGCCATCCCCATCTCAAATAGGTTGTTGTCTCAAAACGTGCAAGCCGATTTTCCCTTCTCAAAAAAAAAAAAAAAAAAAAACGTGATCTTCGCTACTAGAGTATTTGTTTGTGGTTATTTTGACTCGCATGCTTCAAACATCTACATCCCCTATCGAAGCTCCGGGCTGCCAGCCTTGCAGTAGAGGTGCTGGTTTATCGTCACCTTGCGAATGTTGGCCAGAGGCATTGTTCGTCCAAAGATCTCTCAGCAGCGCATTGGCATGTTTAGGAGAAAGCGCTTTACTGTGGTCCACTGGTGATTTATCGCGCACTTCCCGTCCATGCTTGCCATGTATTCTTGGGGGTACATGCTCCACAAACTCGCGAGCGGTGGCCAAGTCATCTAGTGTGGGCGCAGGTTCGGTGGCGTCGGCCGCTCGGATGACTTTACCCGTGCATCCAGCACCATCGGCACCAAGTCATTAAAATCACCCGGGTTCTCGAAAGTCTGTGTACTGTCTTCATCGTCCGGTTGAGCCACGTAATAGATGCCTGTAAGAGTGACCGCCCCGAGTTCTTGCAGCTCCACGGAAGCGTTAGTAGCCCAGAACAATCGGCCGATGGCCAGTCGCGATTCTCATTATGGAGGACAAGCTTTGTTAGTTGAGACAGCGTGCCAGAATCTTGCCCACATCGGAAAGGTTGTCTCAGTTATTTAAGCCACGGAGGGCGATGGGGTAGAGGCGGATCAATTGAACCAACCCTGGGTTGGTCGATAGCAGGAGATCGAGGTGCAGGGTCGTGGGGTGCTTCAAAGGTTCGTGCTACCCAAGTGTATCGAGTCCGCTGCAGCCGCTGACCATCAACTCTTGTAACTCCGAGTTGCAGAAGACAAAACTACTGAAGTGGTCAGGGTCAAGAGTTGCACCACAATGGGATCGTAGGATCTTAAGCTAAGTCACAGATTCGAATGCTTTCTGGATATCGCAATAGCTCGTGCGTCGTAGAGCGATACTTCCAGTGAAGAAAGCAGGCGGTTTGATTGCTGGAAACCAAGGGCTGCTTCAGGGCCTGGCCCTGGATGAAGCTGGTTTGGCCTCTCAACGTGTCCGTTGGCCGAGCCGATTAATCTCCTCGGTGTCGTAGACTCGCCATAGCAGAGGAGTCAGCACTTGGTTCCACGTTTTACGGACTTGCATGCAAGAGATGAGGTCCTTGGGTTAGAAGTCGAAATGCCAGTACCGATGGTCTTCGCGGGCCTTCCAGTCTGTAATGAAGTTTCTGATACGCTTGACTATCTCGTGCAATTCCAACGGGTTGGTCATACCTTTTTTTTTTTTTTTTTTTGTTCTCGATATTTTTATTTCTTAAGGGTTAGATAAGCGTTATTAGCGTTGCATCTTATGGCGCTATTGGATATAACGTTGTAAAGTGCAGTCGAGGGTAGGAAGGTGTTTTCTAAAAGACTTTGAGAAAGTAAGAGGAATCGTGCCCTCGCACGTGCTCCACCCCAAAGGACCCCTTAACTAAAGCGATTTTTTGACAAAAATCGCCACCAAAAAAAAATGAACCCATTTTCTTTCTTAGCTGTCAAATTCATTTTCCCTGCCATCTCCTTTGTTCATTCAGTCTGCTTCATTCTCCATCCTCCATCACCATCGCTCTCAGCTTTATAATGCCGCCAAAGAAGGTCCCTGCAACATCTAGTCCCACAACAAGGGCCACTCGCTCCATGCGCGGTCAATCAATCGTCTCTAACGCTTCAGACCAATCCAGTGTAACCACACCCGAAGGCGATTCGAGTCAACTGAACTCAGTCTCCTCCACTCCAAACACAAGTATCTCGATGATGAAGCTGGAGGATCTCAGCTGCGATGACGACGATTTCCAGCCTGTGAAGCCAAGCGCTGTTGCTCTCGGAAAGCGTCGCAAGGTCGAGTCCCCCATGCCGGTCTCTCTGAAACGCACAAGAAGCTCGGGGTCCATGCAGCTCTCCCAGCGACTCAAAGTCGAAGACACCCCTGATGGATCGATCGACGATGAAAGTATCAATCTCTCTCAGGTGAAGTCCGAGAACTCTTCCCCATCTCCTTCACCGATTTCGAGACGTACTACTCGAATTTCTCGTTCCAGGGCAGCTTCTTTTGACGCAAAAAAGCCAGTTGTGACTGCTTCATCTTCATTCTCCGCAAAGACTCCCAAGTCTTCCAAGCCCCCAGCCAAGCTCTCAACCAAGACTCCCAAGCCCCCAACCATGACTCCCGCCAAGACTTCAAGGGCTGCCTCCCAAAAGGCCAGGGCTGCTGTTGCTGCACAGGTCAAGAAAGACGAAAGTGCTAGCGATAGTGATGACGAGGAAGAAGGCGATTCCGATGCCGAGTTATCGGAAGAGACAGATGACTCTGACGATGATTCTGAACAAGATGAGGACTCCTCGAATTCTGACTCCGGTTCTGATCCACCACCCGTGCAGGTTGTGAGACGTCGACGTACTGCTCGGCGGCGAGGCGATCAACTTTCATGGGTAAATATTGTGCAAAAAGATATACCTTATTCATTGAGTTAGATATGCCGACATACTGATCACTCTTCCTCGCATTACCCATTGAGTAGATGGAAAAAGTCAATCTTCAGCTTCTCACGTTCCATCCGGAGCTGGCCACTGTGTGGGATGAGCTTGCAGACAAGGTGTCAGTTAGCGCGCCCGAATTGGCAGATCAGCCAGAAGGTCTCAGGCTGAAGCTCTTGCCCTTCCAGCGTGAGGGATTGAGCTGGATGCGGAAGCAAGAGAATGGCCTGGTATGTATCCTACGTCGTATATGTGCCTTTATTTGATCGTTCTAACATGTTTTTATTTTGTCCGATCGTAGTTCCAAGGTGGCATCCTAGCAGTAAGTATTATCTATTGATGATTGTTTTTGTTACTTTTTTTATAACAACAGCGCTGACGTTTACACTCATTGATAGGACGAAATGGGAATGGGCAAGACGATTCAGATGATCTCTCTCCTACTCACGGAACCAGGCAAACCAAACCTGATTGTTGCGCCTACAGTCGCCATTGTGCAGTGGAAGAACGAAATCAACGATCACGCCCCGTCATTGAAGGTCTTGATCTTCCATGGTCCCAACAGAACGGGGTCGATGAGCGAGCTCACGAAGCACGATGTTGTCTTGACAACTTGTAAGAACACCTCTCCACTACATGATAAATTGTTTCCGATGATGATGACGTTCACACGCTCACTCTATGTATTTGTCACGCAATAGACTCGATCCTTGAGAGTGCTTACAGGAAGCAAAAGTATGGATTCAAGCGCCAAGGAATGACTGTCAAGGAGGACTCCCTGCTACATCGAATCAAGTGGCATCGCGTTATTCTAGATGAGGCGCATAACATTAAGGAGCGCTCATGCAACACTGCTCGCTCTGCTGTAAGGCCACTGGTCGCATTTTTTTTTTTTTGTTCGGTGTCATATATTTGTCATATCCGTAATGGGCTAACGGGACCTTAAAACCTTTGGAATCGTTTAGTTTGAGCTTGAGTCTGATCGCAAGTGGTCACTGTCCGGAACACCTATGCAGAACAGAGTTGGCGAGCTTTATTCGCTCATTCGTTTCATGCAAGCCGATCCATATGGGTAAGGTGTTGTGCAGATATTGTGTCTTGTATCCAGAGTTCCCTCTATTGACCACGCTGTGTTTTGATAATCTCAGATATTACTTCTGCAAGAAATGTCCATGCAAGTCACTGCACTGGAGATACAGCAACAAGAAGGATTGTGACGACTGTGGCCATCGCCCTATGGAGTATGTATTCTGCTACCTTCATGTCCTTAATTGTTCCTCTATGCAACATTATGATAACCTTCTTATTTTCGATCCACATAATTAGTCATGTCTGTTGGTGGAACAATGAGATCTTGAAGCCTATTCAGAACCATGGCACACAGGGAGTCGGCGAGAAAGCGTTCGGTAAACTGCGACTACTGCTAGATCGTATCATGTTGCGGAGAACCAAAATTGAACGAGCGGACGACCTCGGCTTGCCACCTAGAACCATGACAGTCAGTCGCTACCTGTTCAACGAGGAAGAAGAGGACTTGTACGAGTCTCTATTCAGCGACACTCAAAGAAAATTCTCCACGTATGTGGAGCAGGGCACTGTCTTGAACAACTACGCCAACATTTTCGAGTTGTTGACAAAGATGCGTCAGATGGTGGATCATCCTGACATGGTGCTCAAGAAGATCAAGCCAGGCCAAGTCGGACTTATTGAGACGATGGTGTGCTCCATCTGCCAGGAGGAGGTATTGTTCCAGCTTGTTTAGTTTGATTGGCACCTACAAAATAAGTGGCAAACATATGCTAACAGTCAGATCTGTTGATCAATGGTTGATGTAGGCCGAAGACCCCATTGTGAGCAAGTGTCATCATTTGTTCTGTCGCGAGGACGCCGAGCAATATGTCACAACCTCCTTGGCGGAGGCACCCGAGTGTCCTGTCTGTCACATCCCTCTCTCCATTGACCTTCAGCAGCCTACTTATGTCAAGGATGAGACCGAGGCCGATGCCGAGGTTCGCCATAAGACGTTTGCGCGCACCTCGATCATCAACCGCATCAACATGGATACCTGGCGGAGCTCTACCAAGATTGAAGCCCTGGTTGAGCAATTGTTTAACCTTCAGCGCGAGGATCGTTCCACCAAGTGAGTAGTCTTTCACTTCGTTACTTTCGCTTCTGAATGTAATGGAGATTTTGGAAATAACCGGATTTAAACGATGATATGCAGGAGCATTTGCTTCTCGCAGTATGTCACCTTCCTAGACCTAATCAAGTGGCGCCTTGAGAAGGCTGGCTTTAAGGTATGTCGCCTTAATGTCTATAGTTATCGGCTTTGTATCTACTCTAGTATTCAGAGTCTGACGAGTATTTTGCTTTGGACTTGAATTTGTAGTGTGTGAAGTTGGATGGACATATGACTCCCTCACAGCGTGATGCCTCGATCCAAAAGTTTACCAACGACCCCAATGTCACTGTGTTCTTGATCTCACTCAAAGCTGGAGGTGTTGCTCTTAATTTGACAGCCGCGAGTCGTGTCTTTATCTGTGATCCCTGGTGGAACCCCGCTGCTGGTGAGTTACCATCGAATGTGAAAGAAGACCATGGATTATGGTTATGATGCACAAGCTAAAAATGTTTTTCATTTGGTTTGCGATCTTTATTAATAGAGCTGCAAGCTATGGACCGCATCCACCGTATCGGACAATATCGCCCCATTCTGATTACACGTCTGATCATCGAGAACTCGATTGAGTCGCGTATCCTCCAGCTTCAGGAGAAGAAGCAAGCCATGGTGGATAGCACAATTGGTAAGGCGCCTATATTGCTCAAACGAGAATGTCTGTGTGTCAGAGGAAGGCGAGCTAATTTTGATACCTTTGTATGTAACGAACATAGGCAAGGACCCAGCTGCACTTGCGCGTCTTACACCTGAAGATCTTCGCTTCCTGTTTGTGAACTAATCGCATGGTGTCATTGCGTTGGGCGCAGCTGACTTTCACAAGCCTCAATTTCAATTGCACGGTTGCTAATAAAAAAGAAATATGTTTACCCGGAAGGATGCTGGCCTCTGGTATGCGACCATCATAGTCCATCCGTAACAACCCTTGAAGACCCCCCTTCCTGACTCCCATCCGCACCCCTTCCATCTCTTCCCTTGTTTTTTTTCTTCTTTGCCTTGGTTCCCGCCTCCATGTTTCTTGCCCCCTCCTCCCTCTCTCCAACCATAAGCCATTATCACTCAGACACTTTTCTTCTCCTGGCTCCGTATCGCTGCATCCACATACCCATGTGCATGTCCGTGTCCATCGCATCCATCGCATCCATCTTGAATCTAAAGTTTGTTTGTTACGTACCTTGTCTCCTGGTCTTCTCCTTCCGGCTTTAACTAGCCTTGAATGTCATGGTTTATTCTTTCCGCTTTAGTGGAAACAAAGAAGGGCTGCAGCCTTCACCGGAACAACTTTCACACCAAGCTGAAAAAGCCCAAAGCAGGCAAGCCCTTTGGTGTTGTGGATCATGTTGGCGCACAGTTCTGTTTCAGTGGGCGCAACGCAGCTCTGGAGTAGTTGGGTGCGTTATGAAGATAATGGCAATGGCAATGACGATGACGACGAGGAGGGGACAATCGCAGATTTGTTCATAACCAGTTTTTTTGTGTGTTGTGTTTGTATTTGTTGCAGTTGTGCTGTAGGATGTGGATGAAACCAATGCGAGGACCAATGGAGTGAGCTTATCCAACTTATGGTGCGCACCTCTCGACACCGCTCCCCAAAACAGCGAATAAACAGCAACGTGAGCGGGTGCCTGAATGGGTTGCACACACATCGTCATTTCTCTCACTCTTGCTTTGCATTAGTTTGATGCAACATCCTTTGATCTCTCTCTTTCTTTCTCTCTCTGCATCAATCCCTCTCTTCCGCTCTCTTCCTCACTCCTCTTCACTCTCACGTACTTCCTATCCTGTCCATTAGGGCTGTCCCCCCTCCCCCTACCCCTCCCCACTCTGTTGAATCACTCTCTTTCTCGACTTGGTCATCTCACATTCCAATCGTGGCTATTCTTCTTCTGCTTTGATTCGATTGCCCTTTGATGAGAACAGATCATACTTCCTCCACCTCTTTTATCATTGAGCACCATCAATCGGACACATCCATCCCTCCTTTTTTTTTGTGTCTTTTTCTCTTTCACTCTCGTTCTCACTCACACTCTCATTCCCACTCTCACTTGTTCCTTTGAACCCTGACCAAGTCCGTCCGTCAATCTCTATCTTTTCCTCCAAACAGACGAATGCCCTCTCATCAGTCGTAACTGCCCATCAGCCACTCGCAGCAAAAAGCATCACTTGACCTCCCCCTTCTTCGTGTCTACAAACGCACCCCTCTTCGTTATCACTCCACTCGTGCCCTATCTTTTCCTCTTCGTGCCTACTTTCATCTGTCTTTTTACCATTATCCGCATAAGCTCTCCACCTCCGACCACCACTTTTTGGTTATACATACTCGACCGAACAAGGGCAGCACCAGACAGAGGATAGCCCCATGTCGGACATAAAATCCCGCTATCTGGTGCCGACCTTCAATGGATTGGTGGCCCAGATAGGCCTCAGTGCCGGCGTTAGCGTCGTCTGCCTGGGTATCTTTGAGTGGAACAGACGCAAAAAGACACTGCAGTACCTGTACTCGCCACGGTGTCGACTGCAAGTGTAGGTGCAATTTGTGTGTTTCAATTTGACTATTTTCTCGCCATAGTTTCTACAGATAACGCATCCTCACGGCTTACTATTTGTTGACCATCTTGGGCCAATAGAAATCCTTCGCCACCCATGTCCCTCAAGTTCCTGGGCTGGATCCACCCGACGATAAAGATCCCAGAAGAGTTTTATATATCCAACGTTGGACTCGACGCCGTCATGTTCCTTCGCTTCCTCAAGATGTGTCTACAATTCTGTGTCTTCAATGCCGTGGTCGTCGGCACTATTCTTCTCCCAATCCACTACACCGCCAGCGAGGTTTATACGGAAGTACCGCGCATGAGTATCTTGAACGTTCCCAACGATTCAAATGTCCTCTGGGCCCACGTGTTCCTTACCTATCTGGTCACCGTTAGTTGGATGTTTCTCCTCTTCAAGAACTACTGGCAATGGATGGATCTCAGAAGAGAGTACACACTGCAGCGAATTCGGCAAGGCGAGATCGCGGAGCGTTCCATCTTTATCAGCCGGTTACCATCCAATCTGCGGTCCGATGCGGCACTAAAGCAGTATTTTGAATCTCTCAAGATGGGCCCTGTTGACACTGCGACTGTGGTCCAGCATTGTGGCCGACTCAGTCAAAAGATTGACAGAAGAGAGAGTGCACTGAACATGCTGGAGAAGGCGCACATCGAGCTCGCTCGCGCTGTCCTGGAGAGCATCAAGTCCGGAAAACTTTTATCAGGATCGCCTCTCCTTCATCCAACCAATCGACCCCTCCTCAGCGCCAATGGCCGCTCCGGGAGCCACCAAAGCTTGGATACGGCGTCACTAGAGCGGATGATTCAGGATCTATGGGAAGACAAGAAACGATTCCACAAGACGCGAAAGTCTATCTTTGCCCACAAGCGAATCGCCCCACCTAACCCAGCACTGGAACCACAACTCAACATCCCACTTTCAGCCCTCTCTCATCACTCGGACATTATTGATATCTATGTCCACAGCAACGACGGCAATTTGCAACAGCAGCAGATGACTGAAGGGTCGAGCCTATCCCTGAATACACCTCAGTTTACCATCTGGAATGCCCTAGCAGCCCTGGACCGACAGAGTCTCGACAAATATCAGCCTACTCGACCAGCCAACAAATTCAAAGGCGGGGAGAAGGTAGCTTCGATCGACTACTTCGTGAAAAAGTACAACAAACTGGACCGCAAAGTAGGCGAGCTTCGAGACGGGTCCCTCCGATACAAATCGACCTCCTTTGGATTTGTTACTTTCAAGCACCACTTGTCAGCGCAGCTGTGTGCACAGAGCAAGATCGATTCCAGGCCGCAAGGTCTGAGTGTCCGTCTGGCCATGGAGCCGCGCGATGTCCTCTGGAGCAACTTGACGTCCAGCTTCCGCAATCGATTCTCACGCTCGATTGTGGTCAACGTGAGCATATGGTAAGATTTTTGTACTGTTTGCTTGTTATTAATTCCGAGCAAATGAAAAGAGGTTTGCAGGGTGCATGGTGCGCGGAGCAGCATGTATTTATTTATACTCATGCACTGCGAATCGGGAACACAGTGGATGCATGCATGTTTGAAATGCACTGAGTGTATGTTAAGGTTGCAGTTTTGCTCACAAACTCTTTTTTTTTTTTTTTTTTTTTTTTTTTTTTGGTTTCTATGTTCTTCCTTGGGAATGCTATCGATCAAACATCAAACAGGGTCCTCATCATTTTCTGGATTTTCCCGACCTCATCCTTCCTGCTCTTGACTTCCCTGGCTGCCTTGTCCAACAAGTTTAAATTCTTGCAGCCCATCCTGGATGCATCCCCATTGATCCAGTCACTGCTGCAGAATGTGCTGCCAATCGTCTTTGTGACAGTCTTCCTTGCCTTTGCACCCTTGATTATTCTTGGTAAGTGAGGTGAAAAGGAAAAAAAATTCCACGCGCTGTAACGCGATAGGATGTGGATCGGAAGTTGTCAGCTAACATTTCTCATCCGGCCAACTGAAAAACATATTAGAAATATCAAAACAAGAACTTCCAGTGTCGCATTCTGCACTCGAAGGCAATGTCCTGCGTCGATACTACCACTTCCTTATCTTCAATGTTTTGTTTGTGTTCATGATCGGAACGGCTATCCTAAAGTCCATCGTTGCCCTTATCCAAAAGCCTACGAACGTTTTCACCCTTCTCGCCGAGAGTTTGCCAGCAGGATCGACCTTCTTCATCTTCTACATCGTCTTTAACACTTGCACACACTCACTGGAGTTACTTCAGGTCTGGGCTCAGCTCATCATTCACTCGTTCGTCACTGCACGCAAGCTCACGCCAACGCCCCGATCCCTCCAGCGTGCTACAACACCATGGTGCTTCCAGTACTATTACTATTACCCTCAGAACATTCTGGCCATGGTTATCACCATGATTTACTCGGTCATCAGCCCTCTGATTCTCTTTGCAGCCATCGCCTACTTTGCCTTTGCCCTTTTGATTTTCAAGTACCAGTTCGCGTACTGCTACATCCGAAAGTACGAGAATAGTGGCCGCTTCTTCCGACATGTCTTCCAGTACACGACCGATGGCTTGATCATCTTCCAGATCACGATGGTCGGTATCCTGTGGCTGAAACAGGCTATCGTCGGAGGCTTCTTTGTCGTGGCGCTCATTGGGTTCACCATATACTTCAAGATTGTCTGTAACGACCTTTTCAAGTCCAGGACCAAATATTTGCCGCTGGATACTGGCTTGCGCAGCTTTGACAACGACTCATCGCTGGCCATGAACGAAATCCAGACATCTCCAGGGGGCTCTGCCAGGTCGAGCAATGTGGAGTCGGGTTTGCGTCGTAGACATGCCGGCAGTAGCGAGGATGACGGAAATAATGTGCTTAGTTCGGCGATGGAGGCTGTGGCATCATCGCAGGGAAACTACTCTCATTTTCGCCCTTCGGTGCAGTCTGATCGATATGAGAAACTGGATCATACCGAAAGCTTTGAAGAGGAAAAACTGGAAATCAAGCAGGACATGGAAGGCGCTTCGCCATCAGTCGTCCCTTCGACAGTATTCACATCTGACGATCTGGCGGATCCAACATCATCCAACCGTGGCTACTACACTAGCTCATCGGGACTCGGTCTCAGTTTGTCAGGCATGATGGAAGACACTCAGGATGTCAACAAATCATTGTCAAAGCATGCATCCAAGAACTCTCTCTCACTCAAGATTCACACCAAGGATGTGGTGGATCCATCTTTACCGACCGAAGGCTCAACGAGAGAAATCAAGCTTTTTACTGTCGGAGACGATCCGATGGATGGCCCTAAGAATAGTGAAGACAACTCGGCTGTGCGATATTCAGGAGGTTTCTTGGACGAGGACGGATTCTACATTGAAAACTTTGGAGTGCGCAATTCGACGATGGCACCTCAACCTTTGGCGTCACACTTTGACCACACACCCTCCAAGATGAAATATCAAGACCGGACTTCAGATTTCGAGACGTATATCCACCCAGCTCTCCTCAAGCCCTTGAACCGCAAGCTCTGGTTGCCCAAGAATCCTCTTTACGACCACTGGGATCTGGACGACACTTGCGAGACTGACTTTGCACTGAACAGCTCCGCATCACAGAGCAAACTGATGTTCAGAGTTCAAGAAGAGGAAGACCACATGCAGACCCCCAGGATGAACAGAGCGGATATGCCTCAGCCCCAGCGCAGGAGCACTGTTGGATCGGCCTTCGACGCCAATGCCGCCGGTGTGTCACTTCCTTCACCATCAAACTGGGCGGGATGTTTGTCAGACTCACCTCCTTCGACAGCAGCCCCAGTGCCGGGCGGAGCGGCATCTCAGTGGGACAGGTTTGACGAAAAGAAGGGCTATCAAGATGACACAGCCGTCAACTCGACAAATATGGCCCCCTTGGCTCTCTTTTTGGGCTCACCGAGTAACCAGGCCGAGGCTCAGGATGGAACTCGAACTCCAGCTGGACAGATGATGACACACTCTGCATCTCTGTCGAGCATCCGCATGTTCTCGCCGTCGTCTCCTCGAGACGTGCAGCTTTCACCTCAGTCAACAGTTAGTGGCGATGAACTCGCTGTACCCAACAGCACGCGCTACAAGAGAAGTGCATCGATGCCACCTGCACCTATGTTAACTGGCGGATCAGCAGCAGGATCAGGAACAGTATCGGGACCCACATCACCAATGGCAGTACCGTCGCCATTCCTCAGCGTCAGGAGCCCATCACATCAAGGACAACACAACCGCAGCACAGCTGGCCTGCCGACTCAACAGCAACAACAGCCTGGCTCTGCAGGTCAGAGCCCGCGAGTCTCTTTTGTTCAAGACACATCTCCAGGACACACGCTCGGCAAATCCTCAACACCCTTGACTATCCGCTCGACCATGTTTGGAGCTCCATTGCTTCATCGTCACACTATCAGCCACGGAGACGGGAACAATATCCATAGTCCTCAACACAACAACATGGGAGGGTCGTTCGGCTTTGCGCCCGGTTCATCTGTGCCAACTTCTGCAGCCACTGGCACTGTAGCGTCTGGTGTGACTACGATTGGAGGATCGCATGCTCCGACGACCATGTCAGGCTCGTCGCGCAAGACCCCAGCGCGTGGAGCAGGCGCCTTTTTCAACATGCTCTTTGGCGATCATGATGACGATATCCTGGATGCGGATGAAAAGAAGTCGCGGTTTGGATATGAGACTGGTGGCATGTGGGCTATCCGACGAGGCAGCGTCGATCATCATGACGACGATGATGAGGACGATGATGACGATGACAGCGCGCTTGCTGTGCTACCTCAGATCGGTGGACAGGGCGCTTCGACATCTGGAGCTGCTGGCTCTGGGGGTGTTGGATACGGCGTTTCGGCTGAGGCTGAAGGGCCCTTGGGACTGGAGGAGTTGCAGCTCGCGCAGCCTTCGCACCTGGATCTGGCGGAGACCACTACGACGGGCACGACTCTTGTCAAGGATCCTTAATTACTATTGTATAATATAATTTTGATTTGTAACATTAGTTTACTTGAGGGTTGCCCGTAACATGCGCATGTGGGTGGGGACAAGGATAAGACCGCCGTTTGGTTTATTTGTTTGTCTTTTTAACTCTGGAGATAGTCAGGAATTTACATAAGCGGGTATATGCAAGAAGTGGGCCAAACAAGGCTACTGTCGCCTTTTTTTTTTTCCAAGGAATTTTTGCCAATGGGAAATAACTTTGTGACATCATGAGCAACGCGTTGATCAAACCTTGGAGAATATCACCTCTCTGCGGTATAAGCATCAGTGTGGGTACAGATGATGGAAGAAAATCGAAGGAGTGATATCAAAAAAAGATTCTCTTGCTTGAGGAACTTCTCATTTCTTGTTTCTCATTTGCAATCAATCCACCATTTCTCCATTGCCTCTGCTCAATCAGGACAACATGTCAGCTTCCCTGGCAAAAAGTATGTGCTCTCAAATGCTTACAGATCTGTGAACAAAATACAATTAATCCTTATACTGTTATGCTTTCATCATTGCACCAATGACCTTGTCTTTTTATAGCATTGGACAGGCCAAAGCTGCTCCTGGAGTGTCTGCTCATTATTTCGAAAATCATATATGATGACAAGGATATTCTGATGCTGCGGTCTCTGCTTCTGGTGAACAGGTTTTTTTAATCAACATTGTGGCAATGCTGCTCTATTAAAACGCGGTTGCAGATTGGGTGAATGTGGATAAAATGCAGCTGACCACTACCTTCCTCATTTTGGCCATTCACTCTCTCTGCTCTAAGGTCGAAACACTTATCCAGAAGAAACACGCGATCAAAGTCCACCAACTTGTTGCTAGAAATCCATGGAATCTGATCTTACTTCCTCAAAGTCTTTTTAGAAAACACCTTCCTACCCTCGACTGCTCTTTACAACGTCATGTCCAATAACGCCAAGAGACAACGTGAATATCGCTTCTTTAACCCTTAAGAAATAAAAATATCGAGACCAAAAAAAAAAAAAAAAAAAAAAAACACTCACGAACTTTTGCACGGCATTTTATTGGCCAGCTCTTCCGGTTAATCCCCATATTCATAAAATATTTCAGAAAAGTCTATCGAGCAGGGATTGACACAGTCGACGCTGAAGGTTCGAGGGAAGGACTGAGGATGCACATTGGCTTATTGAATCTGCTGCTGTCGTAGCATACCCTCGAATTTTTTCCTAAATTCCCTTGAAATCTTTGTGCAACCATGATCGATGCGGACTGAACAAGAGAAAACCAAATAGCATCCTGACATGCTGGAACGGGCAAAGGAAAGAACGTCGTACTGTACACAGTATCAGTCATGGATACAGTGGGGCTTGGACCCATTTGCTTTTTATAGTAGGATATCCGAAAAAAGAGGGAGTGGAAGTGCTGCGATCCAAGAAAAAAAACATGGCACTCAAGTTTACATATCTAA
Organism: Podila verticillata NRRL 6337; assembly: GCA_000739165.1. Lineage (NCBI taxonomy): Eukaryota > Fungi > Mortierellomycota > Mortierellomycetes > Mortierellales > Mortierellaceae > Podila > Podila verticillata. Next base: position 165,233 of record KN042435.1, on the reverse strand, counting down.
TCGACGTTCAGAGCTGGGATTGTGATCATCGCCTTGAGCGACACCAGCGCTGCCGCCACAACTGTGTTCTTGGACCCAGTCCCCGCAGCACCCGTCAGCGTCCAGGTATCGCCCATGGTTGTGACCTTCTTGTACAACGTAGCAGAAGCCGCAGCAGAAGAAGTCACTATGGCCGTGATCGTATTGTCTCCAGGGACCAGGTTCACTGCCTGGAGCAATGTGGTTCCGACAGCAACGCCGGCACCATCCATAGTGTCCAATGTCAGGTCTCCGAGTTTCAGGTACAGTTGTGAGGGATTCTTGAGGATTATGGTCAAAGTGAGTGAGAAGGCACCCGTGGTTCGGTCTACTGTATGGTCGGAGAGACTCTTGAACTGCAGGCCATTACTGTTGTTGATATTGAGATTTATGCCAGCCATTGTGTAGCTTGAGGAACAGCCCACGCCATTCACTGTGATACTAGTAGAAGGAACGCCAAATGGCAAGGTGTAAGAGGCAGGGATGGTAACGCGGACGGTGACATCACCCGAGCTTTTGAGGAAGAACGTAAGCGAGGAGTTGGTGATCAGGTCGCCGACAAAGGCCGAGAACTGAGCTTGTTTGTCTGTGTAGACAATGAGAGGTGACTGGCCGATGGTAGTTTTCATGCTGGCACCAATTTGGGTCGCGGGAGCAGAGGGGGTTTCAAAACGCGCAATGTCGATATTGTTGTCCTGTACAAGCGTATAGGGGGATAAAAGCATAAAAAAAAACAATCCGCATATCAGCAGCATACAACGTGAGGAGCAGAGTAGAGTAGAGAATCCAGACCAGTGACTCTTGGTGCACAGAGTATGGGCTTACATTGAGGATATTCTAAACTCGTTTCCGTGCCAACGCAAAAGGAAAGTAGAGGTCAACATAGAGCGTTAGACAAGCACTTCGTTCGGGAGCCCTCCTCCCCCAATGTGTATGTGACGCTGCAATCACTCGATTTGAATTTACCCTTGACTTCGCCTCGGTGACTTCAAAATTGACGCCAGGAATCGAGAGCAGTCCGAGGGTCAGACCCGTAGACGACCATGTAAAGGAGAGAGGGTCTGCCGATGACGTGAGATCAATGGTCAGGTCGCTGAGGGATCCCGAGGTGACGATACCGAAGTCGGTCTACAACAAAGAAGAGATTGCGATTTGGGCAGTGAGCGCGCTCGCATATCTTTTTTTTTTTTTTTTTTTTTCGTTGTTGCTTATTTACCGCAATCGTCATGGAACAAGTATCGCTCAGACCTCGACCGGCAAAATAGCTATGCGTTTTATAAAGAGATACGCCACAGTGTTAGTTGCTTAATTAATGGTGCCCCTCTTTGATAACAACCTCTAGTTGTGTTCCGGTTATTAAATGTTTTTTTTTTGGTTGCTTCGGTTTGGATTCGTATGGTTTCATAATTTTCTAAAAACTTACTTAAAAAGACATGCAAAAGCCGCTGCCTGATTGCCAGCGCGCTTGAGAAAAGCTGGAATGGCCGAGGCCGTGACTGACAAAGCCACTGCACTGGCCACAAGAACGTAGGGTGCGATCTTCATTGTTGGCTGTGTGAAAAGGAAATTGTCTTTGTTTCTTGAGGGCTGGTTTAGTATATAGTGGTGGAACAGGAGACAGGAGAGAGCAAGAGTGAGAGAGGGAAACGAAGAGATGAACAAAGAAAAAAAAGAACCACAAATGAGGCAACTTTTATCCTACAGATGGTTCCAGGTAAAAAAAAAGTAGTTGCTGAGGACAGATCAACGAGCATAGCAGGATTTTTTCAGGAGCAAATAAGGCACCAAGCACCTCTGGAAGTCCGCGCACGTCCCATGTAGAATGTGTTATAGTCACCATTCCACGCCAGCTGCTGGAAAACTCCAGAAATTCAAGGAGCCAAATATCGGCCAAATATCGGCGCAAGGAGGTTATACAAGGGGCATGTACCTGCGCTTGCTGCCTTCCTTGCCCCTCCAAATGCCTGCCGTGCTCTTTGACTTCTCGGTGGGGCTTTAGGAGGTTTTACAAGGGGCATGTACCTGCGCTTGCTGCCTTCCTCGCCCCTCTAAACGCCTGTTATGCTGTTTGACTTCTCGGTGGGGCTTTAGGAGGTTATACAAGGGGCATTTACCAGCGCTTGCTGCCTTCCTTGCCCCTCCAAACGCCTGTTATGCTCTTTGACTTCTCGGAGGGGCTGTAGGTTATCTCTTCTTTATCTCTAATACTAAAAGCATATGGGGTTACGAGCCCATCTTTCCCAAAAAAGTAAAAAAGAAGCTAAGCTCATAGAGTGCCAATGGTTTATTGGTTTATTGAATGACTGTGCAAAGAAAAAAAAGTGAGGGAAAAGAGAAGGAAGGAGGGTGCCTGGTACTAGAAAAAAGAGTGTTGCTACTCAAAACAAAAAAGGAGAAAGAAGGGGCGTGCACTCAAGAAAAACAACAACAACAAAGTGCACTTACCTTCTAAGACAGTGTGCGACGAGAGGAGACAAGCATCTTCAGCAAGGAAGAGCTGAAGATTCCAAAGAGAAAAAGCAAAACAGCAGAGAGAGTGAGAGAGGATGAAGAGCAAGATTGAATTTGAATGAGAGATGAATGTAGGATTTGGTCCGAGTGGGACTCTCTTTGAAGGATGCCCTGGACTTCATCCAGGACCAATATGGCGTTAGCGATGCCGTTCTTGCAGCGTGGCAAGTCCTTGGCCAGAACATGGCTATATACCGCCACTATATATCTTTTTTTCTCCCCAACTAAAAAAAGGACTGCTCGGAGTAGTGACTTACATGTACTTGACTACTGGCTTGTGGCAGCCAAGCGTTCATAGCAACGTTGCTTTTTGATCCTTCGATGTTGGCTCTTTCTCTCCTCCTTGCCGGGGGGGGGGGGTTGTCGATGCTTGCCTTGTTCGTCGCAGAATTTGGTGATTGGCGAGCGCAAAAAAAAGGAACGATCAATGCATATTCCTTCAGGTGCTGTATACTGTGGTGGTATTTTGACTTCTCGAATCACAAAATTCCCTGTTTGAATCGCGTCCTATATCTTTTGAATGTGGGCAGCATGGGGGTCAGTGGAGTATGACCGCAAACGTGACCACAGGACTGAGCCCAAGAATACGGAAAAAAATGGTCTGCGTGCATTGAATTCAGTCCCATGTCATGCATACTTCCATGCGCTCTCTTCATCCCCTTCAACTCCCAATCCCTATCCCATATTCTATAGTCTACAGTTCTACAGTCTACAGCGCTTTGCACTCTCACGCCACCACCACCACCACCACATGTACGCAATATACGACATAACATGCTAACCACTACTGCATTTCAACCTCAACCCTTCCACCCTCAAGTCCAATGAATCTCGGCGCCGCGGACAACGGCGGGAGTGCGACCCATGGTGTTGTTGTCGTCCCTGCAATCGATGGTAATGACGGTCAGCCTTCCACACAAGATAGGTCTTCAGGACGCACGCATCAATTTGCCGTACATTGTCTGCTCGCCTTTAAGGGGATTAACGGTGCCTGCAGAAGTATAAGGCACATTGGCACTCAGAACATTTCCAGAGCAATCAGTAATTTCGAAGACGTGTTTGACAAATATGACCTTCCATCTCACCTTGACACAACACTTTCTTTCCAAACAACATACTCCCACGCAATCACTACCATTCAGCGTTGTCTCACCACACCTTCCGCCTCTGCTCTCGATATGGATCTGTCTGTCCTTCATCCTTATTTCCATTCTGCACCTGCGAAGGAGGTATACCACTACACATCTCCTTTGTAAATAAATGCATCATTCTATCAGCGTGTGTGACTGCTTCTGTCTTTCACATTCTATTTCGCATCCACCAACTTCAAAATCAACCTCCACCTGATCATCAAATCCGCCGCCTGGCCGTGAGTGCTATCTCTACGTACTCCTTTCCTGTCATTACCGGCCCTTAGTGCCATTGCCATCGCCACTGCCATATTGACAGACTTCCAGCGCTGACACCATTCCCTCGCCGAACTGTGAAAACTCAACACGCACACATCTCGAGAAATTACCTTCGTTACGGTCGATTTCATTTGCCTTAACCCTCAATAACATAACACTGAACCTCACTACCGCCTATATTCATCATCATGATGCTGCCGTTGTCCGTTGTCAAGGTCCGCTGCAGTCGCAGTACTGGCTCTCACAGCCTGTTTTGGAGCAAATAGTGGAGCAGTTGCCACCCCTGCTGGCCCTCATCGAGGCGCTGAGAACGGTTCGCATTGTGGAAAAAGTCATGGAATATGCGTAGCTACTTGCGCTACTGGCAATGTTGCGGGTGTGAGTTATCTAGCAGCTGACCCCTCTGATCCAACGATGGATTGCCCTCAGAGTGCTTCAAATACGGTCTCTTGCCAAATGCAGGAAGACTTTACCTGTGTTCATGATAATTTAGGATCAGGGTGTCTTGCTACTTGTGCCACTGGTAATCTTTCTGATGAAGTGACTTTCAATTCGATTGAATTTGGTGGCGATTGCCCTATCAGTACCGTATGTTGTCAACAACAGATCACTGCTTGACCATACGGTGCAAACAGTCTCCAGGCAAATAAGACGTGACGTACTCGGGTTACTACCATACTACCCAGGCATCAATCCAATCGAGGAAGGATGGGGAATTGCAAAGGGTCATGTTTTGTTTGAAAACAATGGTTCCCAGCAATGTTTCTCAATGAACCCACGAATTATTGAATCCGTTCGATATGATCCTTGTTATCGAAAACGAACAGAGCACCATTTCGTTTCGTTAGCTATCGAATGGAGGGCTACTCGTTTCGTTAAGTATCACTTCGCTAAGCATTCGTTTCGTTAACGACTCATGGGACTCATTAAGCTTTCGTTTCGTTAACGGCTCGTGGCTCATTAAGCTTTCGTTTCGTTAATGGCTTGTGTGGGCTCGTTTAGTTTCGTTTCGTTAAAAGCTCGTGGGGACTCGTTAAGCTTTTGTTTCATTGACGGCTCATGGAGGCTCGTTAAGCTTTCTTTCATTGATCACTCATGGCAACTCAATGTCCAGTCAATTGCACTCAAGGATGTAACAACAGAAGTCTTTCATATTGAGCATATAGAGAAAACGCGAAATATGTGTGCTAGAGGTATCATTGGTCGTGTTGTTCCACAGTGTCAAACCAATTGCTCAACAACATCTCTTCTAGCAGCTTGAGACCACCTAGACGGTTCCTGGTATAAGGCAAGCATGCGTGACCCTTTGAGAAAGCCCATTCTGATGAGGCTGATGTCACTGGAACAGTGAGAAAGTCGCGGGCCATTTTGGCAAGGCTGGGGAGGCCTGATACTGTTGACACATCATTCTGACTCCAAAACTCCAAAGATATTGTGATGTAGCATCACAACTCAGCAACCTGGATGTGCTTGAGCTCAGCTGTGACCCGTCAGTGCCAGTGACCAAAAGCAAAGTGGATGATGTTCTCAGGATTATCAGCCAATACCAAAAATTATTTCCAGGGTGACCTCAACATTGAACTTGATGTATCATGGGAGAAAGACTGGAAGGGACCTGATGTCAGAGGAAAAGGCACACATCTGGAGTACTTGGAGCACAGCCTAAAAACGAATCTACCAGTCACTCACAACACCTGAATACCTCGATGTAACTGAGATCAACAATCAACAACTTCTATCAAAAATTTCTTTATTCAATTAGAGGAGAAAGTCAGGTACAGATCAGGAACAAAAATTACTGTCATTATTGTGAAAGTTCCTCAGGAACTATGGATCGTTGACTATGTATATACTATGGGCCATGAAACAAAAAGGTCTTGCGGAACTATGTTCTTTGTGAGCATTGGTCGCAAGCCCAGCCACATGTCCCGCCGCCTGACCGGTCGTATGGCCGCTCACGAAGACCAGGGATAAGTCCATTAACTTCTGCTCGTCGCCTATCGGTGGGAGGTGAGCCACAAGTCACGTGATTAAAAATAATCCTTTTCATGTCAACACAGATATGGCGGACAAGACAAATCGCAAACCCGGAGCAAAGATCAATCGATCGAGGAAAGTACTTTGTCTTCTGGGCTTTTCATATATATATATATATATATTATTGCGGCATTATAAAGTACCCTACGTATCTTGAGCGTGGCAATCTGGTTTTCACCTGAGAAAATCAGTCTTGCGTCTGCCAGACCCCCACGCCTCTGGATGTGAAGGGCAACAAGAAGACGCGACACTTCAAATGAACGACTGCGGGGTTGCACTGAGCAAATTGCTGAGACATACAGGCAGCTCTCAGCGCGTTTCGTGTTTGGAGACAGGAAGCAGTCACGACTGTCTTTGCGTGGATGAGACAACAAAAAAAGTGCGAAGTGGTTTGTTCGTTACCCCCTTTTTTGTCTCTTCACCTTCACACGCACCCAACCACAGCAGAAATTCACACCCACACTTGACCTTCTCTTTCCTCAACATTGTTGTCTTTCTTTTCGCCGCCGTCTGATTAATGCACACTCCCGACAGCTGGACGAATCACCCTTCATAAATCAACACTCCATTGTACACAACCACAACACCATGCACGGCAGAGGATACACCGACGACCTCAACCAAGGGCTCGAACACTCGCGGCTGCTGAGACAGCGGAAGCAAGCACCAGAAACTGAAGAAGACTTGCTCGCATTGCAGGACGAGTTCTACAAGGGCACCGACAGGACGGCAGCCACAGCCGTCAGGGTGACAAGGCCACCGACGATCGGTACCGCGCCACAGGTCACCAGCTCCAGCACACAACCATCCACATCGATATCAACAAAAACAACTGTTGAGGACGATGACGACGATGGTGATATCCCACCTCCTCTTGAAAAAGATGTCGTGTCCTTGGGCGACACCGAACTGCCCGCCCGTCCGCCCACTATCCAGCATGCGCCTCCATCAAAACTGCGATCAGGATCTCGTTTCCTCCAAGACAGGGCCAACAAGGGACCTCGCACTCACTTTCCTGGCGGCGAACGATTCGAGATTGATTTGGACGAGGATGAGCATGAAAAGCATGGGCACGAGATTCCAGTCGAGACTGAGGAAGAAACACGCAAGAGACTCAATGCCATTGGTGCATCGATGGGTCAGATCCTGCACGAAGTTCTGGAAAAACCTGTGGCAGAGGCAGTGGCTCCAACTGGCCCAACAACAGCACTTGGATCACTTACCCCAGCACCTGGAGCGACAAAACCTGGCAAGGGCAAGAGTCTGTTTGCACAGCGACTGGCCCAGGCTCAAGGCAAAGCACCTGTATCCAGCCCAGCACCATCAGGTGGCAACAGCAATATCCCTTCATCGGCGGCATATGCTTCGCTGACCTCGAGGCCAGAAAATGCATCCAAGGATGTAGTGATCATCCCAGACTCTCGTATGTATTCTTGTTCTTGTGCACGCAGAATGAAAAACAATTGCCATGCGGTCATTACTGACTTTTTTCTTTTCAATTTCGCGACATTAGGCGAAGCACATCCAGTCATTTCTACCAGACCCTCAAAGACACCGTCGCGACCAATTCATTACAGAGGTAAGAGAGCGGTAGGATCATTTACCCCCCCCCCCCTTTTTTTTTTTTGTATTATTGATATTTCTAACGACCGAAATATCTACTTGATTTGTTTAGACGATTCGCTTCCACCCAAGCCATCGATGCCACTACACTCTGTGCTCAAGAAGGCAACGGAAACCCCTCAAGGTGTCTTGATGGAGCAAATCGATGACGAGAACCGCCAAAAGATCGCCAACATGTCTCAGCAGGAGATCGAGGAGGCCCAAGCAGAGCTGATGCGCAATCTGGATCCAGAGCTTATCAAGAAGCTACTCAACAAGCGCAATGTTCCAAGGAGAGTCAGCTTTTCAGAAGGGATCAAGGTTGAAGACAAGGTAGTCAGCATCCAGGAGGCCAAGATTGGGCACGAAGATTCATCATTCCAGGCGAAGCGACACGAGGAAGAGGAAGGAGACCACCCCCTCTCGCTGAAGAAAAAATTCTACCCCGATCTGGCTTCTGAACCCGAGAAACTCGAATGGATGGGTATTGAGGGCGCCAGTGACGGTGCCAAGGCTCCCGGAAAGTCAGTTGCTCCAGGAGTACAACCATACACTGTGCAGGAGGCAGATCCAGCGGCGGCACACTTCCGATTTGACTTTGCGGGAAAAATTATCAACGAGGTAGACACACCTGTTCATCTCGGATTGCATCACCACGGCGCTGACCCAACCAAGGCTGGATACACACTCTCTGAACTGCTGCACCTCATCCGATCAACCGTTCCCAGTCAGCGCATCATTCCGCTGAATGTTGTGGCCAAGGTTCTTTACAACTGCAGGAATCCCTCGTACGCCTCTTTTGAAACTCGGTCTGGAATCCTTCGTTGGCTTATTGACAGTCTGCGGGCACCTGTGTACCTCCGAGCAGCCTTGGATGATAAAACAGATTCAGGACTTGTTGCAGCTATCAATGCCATCCACGCCTGGTCAGTGCCTCAAGCAAGCAATCGCAACGATGATATTTGGGAATCACTGGAGCTACTGAATCGAGGATACGAGCGGATTAACTTGGGGTTTAAGTTTCAGACAATCACAAAGTTCGCCAACATGGAGCTCAAGCCCGACACCCTCCAGGCCAGCCAAGAACAAGGAACCGAGTCAGAAGAAACAATCGCAGCACACGCTATTTTGGCCTCCAAGGATCCCGTGGATGGTCTCTTGGCCATGAACGTTGTGCCAAGGCTCCGCTACATCCTCGACATTTGCCAACTGCCTGCTCACACCAACAACCAGGCTCTCGACGTCCTCTTGACACTTGTACGCCGTAACGTAAGAGGAGCCAAGATGGTCTTTGAGTGTGATGGCTTGCTTTCTGCTCTGATTCGTCAATACGTAACCATCCCATGGCCTTCGGAAAAGAGCGATTTGGAGTTGAGCTGCACAGCGAAGGTCATTGCTCTTTTGGATCTGATTGTCCGGTCGTCGAAGAAGTATGCATCTGCGATTATCGAGGAGGCCATTCTGGATCCCCTTCTTCGGTTTGTAGTCGTTACCCCCGAGCCTGTTGTCGAGAACAAGGAAAGCTACTTGGTGCAGACCCAGGTGCTGAAGCTCTACCGTTCACTCTCTGCGTATGGATTGTACTGCGACGTCCTTGGTGATATGCTCCATGCGTTCTTGCTCAAGGATACTGCTCAGGCCTGTCTCGACCGATCCAAGTCTGATATTGATCCTATTGTCAAGTCGTTCCTTTCGAGAAAGTTGGCCATGTCGTTACAACTCGCCACAACATGGACTCACGCAGCCGCCGACCCACACAGGACCATTCCCGAGCACGCTCTATGCTGGGCTCAGGCATTGGCGTTCATGGATCTGGCGTTGGACGGCATCGCCCAATGGAGGAAGCCCGAGCAAGAGGAGAACATTGACGACGATCATGTTGTCCTCGTGTCGTCTGCTGTTCGTTACGTCAGTACTTGGGCGCGCTATCTTTCAACAAATCCTCCTGAAGATGCCAGTATTTTGGACCGCGTCTGGGAGGCTCTTCAATTCAGAGAGTGGACAAAGTCGAAGGAATTCAAGGTGGTTCACGCAAGGTTGTCAACGGCGTTGGGTCAGGTCCCCGAGTTGTCAGAGACGCCTTTGCCCCACCTCGGCATCTCCTTGAGTAATCCCAGTCAGCTCGGAGAAGCTTCTTCAACGCTGTTGGATGTTTCCGTCTGCTCAGAGTACTTGAGCAGCCATCTCACGGCCATGTACTACCTCGCTCGACTTGTGAATGCCCCCGCGTACATTTTGGAAGAGACTGTCGACACTTTGGTGTCATCGCCCATCTTTGGTTTGGTCGAGAACGTGACCAAGTACGAGCTCACCATCCAAGATTTGATTCCTGAGACCTTGCCTCCATGGATGGCCTTTATCTGCCGGCACGGTGTTTACTTTGTCGCTCATTGGCTCTCAGCCATGGATGTCTTGGTCTACCAGCAACAGCCCGAGAGTAGCTCGCACATCAAGCTGACGTTCTTCCCTCTGTTCCAGGTGACTGCCCTGTCGCTCTTGCAGATCATTCTTCCTGGCGATGAGAGTCTCAGCCACGATGTCCTTCTCAAGATCCTGTTCAACCCTCGGGTCCTCAGCAAGCTTCTCAGCCAAAACACCAGCCAGATCAAGGTGGTCAAACGCATTCTGGAGCCTCTCTACCATCAACTATTTATCAAGTCGGAGAACCACTTGACCCAGTCGCAAAGCCTCTTGAGCCACGACGGACGCGGCATCAAGAGCATGGTGGTCGACTATGGGTCCATCACTGGACAACCTCTCTTCAACTGGTTGTTCTACCCGATCGAGATTTTGTACAAGAGCAAGCTCACGTACGTCGAAGAGTCCGGAACGCTTATTGCTGCTACCTCGGTTGCCCACTGCACACTCGACTTTGTGTACTCGCTTCTGCAGACTTTGGATGGCATCTCGTTCGAGCTGATTTACATGGCAGCGCTCAAGGTCCTGGCTCTGGAAGGAGAAAAGGAGCCAGGCAGGATACAGGAGGCGGATGAAGACGAGCTGATCGACGGTGCTGCACAGGACGAGAGGGAAGAAGACGACGCCGAGGAAGAAGAGGATGGCTTTATGGATCAAGAAGTCGAGGCCACTATTAACAAGCTTCTGGACCACTTCAGCACTCGGGGCGACTGCTCGCTTGTTCGCGATGACTCACAGGGTCTGACGCCTCTCTCGGAAAAGACTCTGTCTCTGCTGACGGCACCCTTGCCTTTCTACCAGTTCTTGAAGAACTACCTGGAGAACAGTTTCACCACGGGCGCCTTGCTTCAGTACCAGGCCACAGCGGCACGGTTCTTGTTTCCAGCCATGGCCATCTCTCAGGAGCTCAAGTTACTGATCTGGGCCGAGTCGTTCAACTTCCTGGGCAGTGTCACCACCAAGTGGGAAGAGCTCGATTCCGGCACGCTCAAGAGTTTGATTCACGACGACCAAGCTGTCTCTTCCGAGGTTCTGAAACACTATTTGAAGGCAGTTGTCAGCGGCCGTGTGATCAAGCAGCGCAACCCAGTTCTGTACTGGATCGTAGTGCATCATCTGGCCCGGGCGTCATTTGCTCCGCTCAAGATCAACTTGACTGCCGCCCGAGGCATGCCTCACAAGCCTGTCATCTCCAAAGCACCCAAGACCGACGAACCTGCAGCGGAAGAATCGGCCCTCGAGGTAGAGGAGCGCCAAGCGATTGTCAGAACCATTGTGGGAGGCACCAAGAGTGAAGAGCTGGTCCGGGACTGGGCTCAGTACGACGCACGGAATTATGATCGATCTGCCAGCACTTTGTTGACCAGCTTGGTGACCAGTGGAATGGGCGGATCCCCTGGCGGCGCCATGTCCTCGTCGGCTTCATTCCCGTCCTTTGGCTCGAACCCAACGTCACCCGTGTCGGCGACCCTGCCTATGGTCAAGTCGCCCAGTCGGCCGCTGTCGCTGCTGTCGACCTCGTCCTCGTTCCCGATCATTGGCAGCAGTGATTATTTGAACTGTGACAATATCCTGACGCCTCCGGAATGTTTCCGTGAGCGTCGCCAGTTGATTGTCTCGGCGAGAAAGGAATGGATCCAGGGCATTGTGGGCGAGAAGGGACTGGAGCGTGTGGAAAAGGCGATCTTGGCGGCTGTGCCTCAATCGATGGGATCACACAGCCCTGGTGGACCCATGAGCGCCAGATAAATAAATAAGAAATCTTGTGGCACACAAAATCGAAAATAAAGCAGAGAATATATTCTTGCAAACAGACAGACAGCAACGTTTTTTATTTGTTTTCGGGTTGGATTGAGTGTGTGATTTTGTTAAGATGTTCTGCCGGGCTTTTCTTTTTTTTTAAGATTTTGCGATGGTCTACAATTGAGGATATGCGTAGTCCCATGCAAAGAAAAAATCCCCAGAAAACCTGTTCATGATACCACAGACGCCATCTGGTGATGCTGCTGCTGTTGCTGGGCCTGATGCTGCTGCTGGGCCTGCTGTTCCTTGTGCCTCAGAATCAGCTTGCGCACGTACGCACCCACGGCCTGGTGTCCGTCTGCCGTGATGCACAACAGTCGCCGCTTCTGGTTCGACCACAGGACCACACCCAGTTCGCTCGCGTATTGCAGTGTGCTCTCGAAATCCAGCTGGCGGTTGAACTGGGAATACAGCCATCCGGGAGAGGGGCGCAGGCGGTTCTTTTCAATCTCCCACAGTCGGATCTGGTCCACCACAGTCAAAGGCAGGATCGGTGAGTGTTTCCGCATCTGGGCGTGCGCGTGCGCGGTGAGGTAGGTGATGATCTGGTCGGCCGTAATACCCTTGGACAGAGCTCGGCGGATGCTATCACGAGTCACCACACCGGTGACCATGTTGGGGAACCGGTCGCGGAGATGGACAAACAGATTCAACACGGCGATCTGGAGCGGCGAATCTAGCAAAAAATAAACAAAACATACAAAAATGTTAGATCTCTATCTGCCAACAAATTTAAAAGAAAATCCTCTTTGTCCTAGTCACAAATGACATATTGAATTACCAGTGTAAGCGTACATCCTGTAGTTGGTCTCGAGAACAATGAATCCGTGATCGTCCTCTTCTTCGTCATCGGCTTTGCGTACCGCAGCAGCCGCAATCTTGGTTGCATTCGTGTGTGATCCCAGCATGACCGGTGTGCCCGAGGTTAGAGTTGTTGCCAGCCGTGTTGGGTAGTAGCGCCGGCTCCCACGTTTCCTCTGGTACACAATGCCGTATGCCTTCAAATCCTCGAGCAAGTGTGTCTGTGTCGGTGTCAACGTCTCGGACGAGTAGTCATTGCCAAGCTCCAGTGATCCCAGCTGGAAAAAGAAGGTCAGCACCTCAACCAGATCCATGTTCAAACTCTCGGCCATGTTCAGGTACTGGAGCAAGAACGCCCACACTTGTGTATTGATGTCTTGGAGCAAGAACTGAAATCCCTTGTGTGTGATCTTGGGTACGCCAAAGTCGTCCCGTGCCATCTGGTTTGCAAACTCCCGCACATCCATGTTCTCGCCGTCGCCTGGTCCACCGGTCATCAGGCCACTGCGGCCTAAAAGGTTGAGAACTCCTTTGCATGGTGGACGACCTTCTGTAGTTCCGACCATGAAATGCAGAATGGCTTCCCATTGCTTGGTGGCGTAGTCGTCTAAAAATGCAATATCCACATGGTGTTTGTCAGGTGTTGATGTAGCGAGTCCGAAACTCTGTGAGTTGCCACTACAAGTGTAAATAAATTAGAAGAAAACCGTAGTCAGTGTTTGTAAAGAAATAAGCGGAACAAGATGAGGTTCGATCAACGATCATGCTATAAAGGCCTTTACCCTCCAGTCAAGACGTTTCGGAACTGCTCAAGGAACGTTGCGTTCATGGTGTAATATCCTTGGTCCTCTGAGAAAATGTTGAGCGCCCTGAGTCTTTGCATTGCCTCCCTGTGCTTTCTGTTAGTTGAGGGAAGCAATAAAGTGGAGTTAGCAAAGCTACTTCTGATGCGGATCCAAAAAAAAAAAAAAACATCTTTATACGATCTGATCCTTACGTCAGTGCCCCGTCTTCCTTAAACCACAGCTTCATATCCGCGACGGGGATCGGTCGGTCAACGTAGAGACTTGACATAATGATCTGCTTTCCGAGTGGTGGTAGTAACCTAAGGAGTGTATGTATGTGACAGGCTGCTTGGTTAGTCTATGCCAAGATGCATCTTAAGTGCTAAGTACATGCATCACCACAGACCGACAGGCAGGGTTAATTAATGTACCTGAAGATGGCAAGACATGTGGCTGGCTTCTGGTAGAGGCGGTTGAATGTCTGTAGGGGAAGAGTCTCCAGGTACTCGTGAATGGATGTCTGGAAGTTGGACATTTCTTGTGGACTCTGTGTCGAAGTTGACAGAATGAAGCTGAAAATGAAAAGGATGCTTTGTCCGTCCTGTGCGTCCTTTTGTCCCCTTGATTGGGGTATGTATGGTGTGGTGTGGTGTGGTGTGTGTGTGCGTGGAGTCCTCTGTCTTTGTAATGATTCGAGCTTCTTTTGTCGGTGGCAATGGGTTTGCGTGTCTCACTCACTCTCTCTCTCTCTCTCCCTCAAAGCTTCTAAAGTGCTGAGCTGTTGTGTTTGGTCGTAAAAAAATGAAGAATTTGGTGGCTAGCCGGGATTTATTTATACCTTAGATCTAACCCCTTAATGATTCGGTGCTCACGTGCCCTAGAAACCTATTAGTAAAAAGTGTTAGTCCCCTGTAGAACTCGAGAACATGAGCTGGCCAAGATGTTGACTTGATGAACAAATACGCGATTCTACGATACTGTTTCGCACCTAGAAACGTTCACTCCTTGACCGTGTTTGGCTTTGTTGTCCGTTGCATTTTTTGTACATTCTCTGTCTATGTCATGGATGAATGGTCGGGGAAGGGTCTTAGCCACAAACCATTTTCAAGGGAAGAGGCGCACTGTTTGTATTGCCTCCAAGATATCTTTTTCTGCCCAAACAAACAACCAAGATGGATCTAGGCCCAACATGGTGCATGGAAATGAAAGAGTGTATCCCTTGCAGGGTATTGTGATGAATCGGACTCACAAATCGATCAACATTTTGAGCCAGGGATGGATCTCTCTGACGGCAGGAAGGCACCAAGGAATGGCAGGAATACCTCCTCTCTACCATCCAATGCACGTTTATTCCTGTGCGAATGCCTGTTGGCCATGTCCCTCTGTCTGTTTGTCTATCTATCTGTTTCTTTGTTTCTCTCCAGGACGTCCGTCCACGACGGCAGAGACTGGAGAGAACAGAAGGCAGTGGAAAAGAGAAAGGAAAAAGTGGCCTGGGGGCAGATGCCTTTTATCCGCATGCACGCTCATGCTTCATCTTTCTCCTTGTGAGGCAAATAAACACTAGCACGCACAATGATTTAAAGGCGCCATTGCATGAGCAGGGGAGGGCAGAGGACACACATTCATCCTTTGTGTGGTGTGGTTGACTGAGCACACCCTCTTCCCATTTACAAAGGGAGAAAAGAAAAGGGCTCGCCTGTGCCTGTGGCATTCAACCGATGTGTGTGCTCCGTGTCCTCTTTCTTTCTGTTGCTGTTGCTGTTGCTGTTGCTGTTGTTGGTGTTGTTGTCGGTGTTGTTGTTGGTGTTGTTGTTGTGTTGCTCTCTTGTCTCTTGTCTCTTGTCTCTTGTCTCTTGTCTCTTGTCCATCTCTCTCCATTCACATTCAAGCACCATCTTCCTCCTACATTCACTTTGCATCGTGATTACTCCCTGCATCTCCTTTGCCCTGATCACGACATCATGACCCCTCATTCACTCTCCACAGGGCTCGGTATGCACTCGCTGCTGGCCCTGGCGACCTGTCTATTTTCGCTGATCGCCACCGTTCTCGCTCAAACTCCCTTCCCCTGTCCAGGAGATGGGGTTCGCTCGCGTTGGATCCAAGCTTTATATCCAGGTACACATCGACACATGAAGCATACCTTTTTTTTTGATAACCTACTCTTCTCATCACGGCACATCCCCCCCTACCTCAAATCAAGCACTCGTTCTGTGTCTTCCCCAGGGCGGCAAATTCGAAACCAATAGCACCATCACAAACATATCGAACCAGCTATTCTCGCTGGATCTGGCCACCCCTTGGTCCACTGCTACCCCAGCGTGGAAGTCTCTTGCTGCAGGCAGTCAGGGGTATTTCTTGAACGCTGTGAGCGCGCCAGACAACTCGTCATTCTACACCATCTATGTCGCTGTCGGCAACGCCTTTGTCTTCACCCAATACAACATCAACCTCAACCAGTGGTCGCAACCGTACTTCACAAGCAACGATACCGAGTCACGAACTATCACCAGACCTGTCATCAACCCTCAAACTGGACTGGTCTACTTGGACGGCTCCAACAACATGAATATCTTTGACCTCAAGTCACAGATACTGGTTGAAAACACGGTACCACCAAACACATTCACCTCACGACTCTTCTCGGGTGCCGTGTACAATGCGCCTAGGAACTCGGTCATGTACTTTGGAGGCATGAACTACTCCGTCATGTGGGACCTTGATGCCACTTATGTCACGGAGTACAGTATTGCACTGAACAAATGGTCCAACTTTGTAAGTAATAAGTTCAAGCCTCCTGGTGTAACATATCCCCATTTTCTAATGTCTTTGTTGCAACGAACTAGACCACCAAGGGCGAACCACCATCTCCGCGTTCAGATTTCTGCATGCAGGGCAGTAAGTACAAGCCCATGCATGGTACTCCCAAACATACTAGGTCTTAAACTAAAATTTTGCGTTTGGCATGTCCATTTTACCCCACAGATGACGATGGTACCAAAATTGTTGTTTTCGGTGGCCGAATTCCCACCAACACATCCGCCTCGCCTCCAGTAAACTTCACTGGCACCCTGCACGTTCTGGACGTTCCAACCGGTCAATGGACTCAGGGTCCTAGTGGCGACATTCGACTCTACATGGCATGCATTATTGTCGGAGACCAATTTATCGCATGGGGTAAGTGACAAACAATCCGTTGTGCTGGAACAGGCAAGTCAAGCTTGATATGAGCCTGACCTTTTGTTGTTTTGTATTTATTGTATAGGCGGGGCGAAAGGAGACGGTTACACTTATGACGGACCACCGGTTGTCTTTGACCTGACAAAGATGCAGTGGGCCACTACTTATACACCTCCTGCCTACCTCTTGGACGCACCGAAAACGACTTACGCTTCTCCATCACCAGGACCAGGAGTAACATCTTCAGGGCCACAAATTTCATTGCCAACTGCAGTTTCATCCGCAAAAGATAGCAACCTCGGTGCCATCCTTGGAGGCACGTTCGGTAGTCTCTTTGTGATTGCGTTGGCTGCTCTGATCTACATCTACTTGCTTCGACGCAAAGATAAGGTCGAGTACTCCGCGCCCACCGAGCAAAAGTCTGATAGAGATGACAAGGGCCTCGATCATCCCGCACTTGAAGGACATGGGAGACGCGACCCTCAAGAAATAACAGATTTGAACCTCCAATCCCTGGACAGAGGCCCAATGTACGCGGTGAATCTTGACTCAAAGGACTATGCTGCGAATGCGGTCATGACTACTCCCGGAACCAACTACCACATCAGCCCTGGTTTCGTACCAACAAACAACGTTTCCATGCTCTATGCCCCACACCCAGGATGCACCAGTCCAGTAGCACCAGGTGGTGTAATACTATTGCCCAATGGCCAACAGGCTAATGTCGTCTATCTCACACAGCATCCTGGACCAATCATCCAACCCCAGGTCTCCAACGGTACCATCTTTAATACGAACATGGCTTCCTATGGCAACAACACTATCCCAGTCTCACAGGTCGCTTTCAGCAATGGCGCCGTCTACAACACTTCACCAATGCCTATCAGTCCTACAACCACGCAGTATATGGATGGTTTTGTCCCATTGGCCAAACCTCCACAGCATACTATCCCTATCGCATCTGTGGCACATCATGCTCGGATGCCAGTTCAAGCGCCTTCGACCGCGCAGCATTACGGAAACCCGGAGAGCGTCGCTCCCGCTCCTTCATTGGCGACAGAGGGCTCCGAGCTGTCTTCCACAGTTCCGAGCTCACCCCATGACCGCCATGCATATGTTGGAGGCCAGAGCACTAGCAGTCTGAACCGCAGTCGCAACAACCGTCGTCGCTCCACTGCACCCAGCGTCGACTCTGAGCCCAAGAGCGCGCCTTCAAGTGGAACTGTGTTCCCTTCTTCCTCGCAGGAGGGATCGCAGTATTATACCGCCTTTCTGCCAGGATTTGAGCCTGGCCAGACGTCAGAAGTAAATGTGAACCCGGACCAGAACCAGAGCTACCGGCTCCCTCCACCTATTCCACCGAGAATATCCTAAGTCGTATCTAATAGCATATATGTAGTGTATGTGTAATCCTAATAACAATCAATGTCCTGAGAAAAACAAGGACCAAAAAATGCAAGATGAAGTAACTGCCACTCCCCTGAACAAGAAGGATGTGAGATGTTCCCGGTATGAGTTCTGCCGCCTTTACCCTGCCGCCTTCGCCCTGCCGCCTTCGCCCTGCCGCCTCGCTCAAGGAAAGATGCGATCGGACGAAAATAAAAGCATCTCACAGCACAAACGCACAGCTCCCTGGTGAATGACCACAACATTAAACACCTTGACCACAGAGATGCAAGACACGCAAACCTCCCTCAGCCCTCCCCGTCTCCTTTTGCTTTGGTCTCTCTTTCATCAATGCAATGAGCCGTTTGTTTGCTCATACATACATGCCGTAGACTATTTTGTCCTTGACCTTGGCCACACTCGCCTCTGGTTTGCCCGCGGACCTTGATTTGGTTGAGCACCCATCCATCGCCGTTGTCCTTTGTGGCCTTTCTTTGGAAAATCACAAATTATCTGCGCAAGCATGAACGCCATGGTGTGGATCTCTGTGTCCATTTGTACTGTGCTCCTTGTTGTCCACACGTTCGTTCTTTTTCATGGTTTTTTTTCTTCTTTCCTTTCCATCTGCAATCTTTGATTCGTTCATCCGTTTCATTGTGATCATCCGCCATCCAGCCATTTGTCTTCCCCCCCCCAAGCTGTCCCATCTTTTCCTTTCTTCTCAACACCATGGCCAGGGCGCATAGCCCAGCAACACCACACCTGGCAGGACTTACTTTTTACTCCCTGTTATTATGTCTCTTCTCACTGGCACACACAGTGCTGGGTCAGGTCCCCTCCCCAGTCCAGGAAATGGCATTTGCTAGAGCTGGACCTTTGCTTTATGTCCAGGTAACAACAACGTTCGAACTCTATCGAGCCTTCCTCCTCGTCCAGTTGACGGCCTTTGTTCTCACGACTAAAATCTATTCCTAGGGTGGCAAGTTTGAAAATAACGGAGTCGTGCAGACCGTCACCAACCAGCTTTACGCGCTCGATCTTTCGAGAAGTTGGGCTACCACCGCCGCACCCTGGATCAATCTCGCTGCGGGCGACTCAAACTTTCTTTTCAACGCCGTGGCCGCATCAAACAACCAGTCCATCTACACCATTGCCACGGCTGCCAACAACGCCTTCTCCTTCAAAAAGTACAACATCCCGACCAATACGTGGGACCCGAACCCTTTCCTTTCGGGTACCAGTAACCAAATTCGCCTGGCGACCAGGCCTGTCATTGACCCGCGGACAGGGCTCGTCTATCTGACCGACACAAACTACATGAACATCTTCAATGTTGTTTCTGGAGCAATGGACTCGAATCTCATGCCATCGTACGCTCTGACGTCGCGCCGATTCATGGGATCAGTGTACAATGCGGCCAGACAGTCGATCATGTTCTATGGAGGTCTTGATTTCAATGGCACGATCGACCCTCTCGCCACTTATGTCACCGAGTACAACATTGAACTGAAGGCCTGGAGCAACTTTGTAAGACGATGCATTTGTCGTTGGATCTCGATGATCGCAAATGGGGAGGGGGGAATGTCTTTCTTGTTAGCAATATTAATCTTTTTTTTTTCTTTGGACTCTGGGCGACTTCGGGTAGACCACAACTGGGACCCCACCCGTATCTCGATCTGACTTTTGCATGGCATCGAGTAAGGAAAGACTAGAGATATCTACTCTTGTAGGAGAATATATAACATGGACAGAATTATACCTAACAGATCCATAATTGAATCAAAACATAGGTGAAGACGGAAATAAGGTTGTTGTTTATGGCGGCCGCATTCCACTCAACAATTCGGCAACGCCGCCTATCGCTTACACAGACACCTTTCACATTCTCGACATCCCAACAGGACAATGGACCCAGGGCCCCAGCGGAAGCCCACGACTCTACATGGCCTGCGTCATCGTTGGAGATCAGTTTGTGGCTTGGGGTGGGGCAAGGGGTGACGGAAACACGTACTCTTCGACGCCACCAGTCGTCTTTGACTTGACAAAAGGACAATGGGTTGATAAATACACTGCGCCCTCCTATCTCTTGAACGGACCTCACCCGACAACTAATGGACCAGCATCGCCAACAGGAACACCACAGCCAAGCCCAGGCGCACCCGAGTCCAAATCATCCAACAGCAATCTGGGTGCGATTCTTGGAGGAGTGTTTGGAAGTCTGTTCGTCATCACCATGGCAGGAGTGATCTACATGTTTTTGCTCCGCCGTCAGGACAAGATCAAGTACTCAACACCCTCGGATCAAAAACCTGGTAGAGACGCAAGGAACGACGACGACGACAACATCAACAACAACAATAGCAGCAGCAGCAAAAATGGACCCGAGGCTCTTCAGTCGCCACCTACGTCTTTTCTGAGTTCATTGTTCACGTACCAGCAGCAGAACGACTCTCAGCACTCTCAGCCACGGAACCCGCAACAAATTTTGCCTAAATCCTCCGAGCCGGAATCACGCGCTCCACAAGTTCCACAGGATTTGTCCAGTTTGCAAATGAAGCACACTCCTAAGGTGGATGGACCTGTCTATGCCCTGGTCAACAATACCCCACAACCGCCTAAGGCGCCTCAGCATATCCATGTCCACAACCCTGTTGTGACTTCGGTCCCCAGTGTCAACTATGGATATGTTGCGTCTGCAGCAAACAACACTCCTCTGGTCTACCACCCTCAATCAGAATATCCGATGCCAAGGCAACCGGGCGTGACCATGGCCACGAGCCAGCCAGCCAATGTAGTGTATGTCGCTCATCCAACCCCGCCTCTGGACTACTCCAATACCAATACGATTGTGTTTGACACAACTTTGGCGTCGGAAGGCAGCAACCCATCAACACAATATGGTTACACCAGTGATCCATATGCCACCAGAAGCACACAGCTCAGTCCAACCAACACTCAGACTCAGGTGTACTATGCGCCTTCTACCACTGCAGCGACTGGCCATCCATCGGGTGTACCTGTGTTTGTGGCCTATTCGCAAGGACCAACCGGACAAGGATATGAGGCCACTTCTCCAGTTGCTTCCACTAAACCGACGGGAGCGCATTATTACAGTGCTCATGTGCCAGGATTTGGTCCCAGCTACACCTCAGATGTGAACGTTCACGTACCTTCCACCCAACCATAATTTTTTTTAAAAAAAAAAAAAAAAAAAAAAAAAAAAAAAAAAAAAAACGAGTATAACGCATAATAACAAACACAAAAGACCTTGGTTATGTAGCCTCGGTACCTTGTCATAGTGTCTTTTTATGCAACATTTCTCTTTTTCTTGGTGGTGAACACGCGCAGTGTCCGTGTGGCCCGGTTGAACTCAGCGTGGATCGTGTCCAAATCGACAGGCTCATTGGGCAGATCGACCTCGCAGTGGTATTCCTTGCCCTGATCAATGCCTTGCCCTTGACTTGTTGAGTGCACGACTAGTTTATCTGGCAGGACCACATCCAGTGTTACGTCGTTGATGTTTTGCTAGAACAAATAAAATGAAAGGTACAAGGACAATACATTGTTTAGGCATCATGATAGTTTGATCCGCAGAAGAAAAAGAAGCACTTGTTAGATCTTACATGGTTGGGAAGATCGACCTCGACAATGATCCCGAGAGTGCCCTTTGGGCAGGGCAGTAGCCGGCTCTGAAGCGCAATGTCATCCTTTCCTGCCATAGCGACTACGATCCTGGTATCTTTATCCTGTGCCTGTTGTGCAAGTTTCGATGATGAAGGAGTCGTCGGTTTTGGTGAGACGGGTGTGATAATGGCCTTCTTTGGGGCTTCTTTTTTCGCAGGAGTACTGTCGTCCATCTCCTGGATCGCTGGTGGTTTTGGCAAGATGACGGATCGCTCCTTGAGCTCGTCCTTGGATTTGATGTTGGGGAGTTGGAAACCTAGTTCGCCGTCGCAGAGAGAAGTAGTAAGATTAGTCAATATTATCCAAACGTACGTTTGATCCATTCTTCACAAGCGGACAAAAAATAATAAGAGAACATACTCCTGCTAAGCTCGATCTGGCACTTTTCTTCAACCCACTCCATGGCGAGCTCCATGATGTACAACTTGTAGTCAAAGTCCTTCTCTGTCCGCTTGTACGCGTCTGTGTGGACACATGCATCCACCACGAGGTAGCTCCTGGCACCTAACGTGTATGTTAAAAACAACAACCATATTCAGATGACTCTCCCTTGAACAAATACGATCGATATCTCGATTTTTTAATCGACACCCCATACCTGTGTCCTTGTACTCACGCGGCGGACTTATTTGGAACGGCACTTGGTAGGTCATCCCTTCCTCTGCATTGATCGCCTTCTGGATCTCGGCCTCGGTCGCGATGCTCGGTTTGGGCAACTGGCTGGAGGAGCAAATGTTGACAAACACTTGAGTGTCCTTGGGGAACACAATGGTTTTGGCGCCAATGGGTACTTTGCTGCTTTCTTTGGTGGTGGTGGTCTGGAGCACGAACCCGGGCACGGGCGTGATCTCGGTCATGGCTTGGCGCGGTGCCTGTGCAGCGCTGATGTAACTCTTGGCCAGACGCAGGGCGGCCTCGGGGTTTTTGTGGAACTCGGCGAGGAGGGTCTCTTCGTCGGCGACATCCTGGCTCTGGCGCTGGGCAGGGGTGGGGATACTGGTGGCAACAGGGTTGAGCAGGAAGGGCGAGGACCCTTCACCCTTGGTGTCCTTTGAGTCCAAGTCTAGGAAAGACATGATATGATGGCCCCTTTCTGTTATTGATGCTGATGACCCGTACGACAAAGACGGGGTTGAATTGATGCCAGATCACGGATTCACTGTGAGTGTGAGTGTGTGTGTGCTGATGGTTTGAAATGACGAAATGGATGGCGAAGTCGTTTGGACTTTGGGCAGACGCAAACAAAGCCACGTTTCAACTTTTGGGACTCGCCTTTGTGGGCGGCATTTGCCCATCGAAAAATCAATCTCGGCCAAACCCTTGTCCGTGCTTCGTTGTCTTATCTCCAAAGCAGGCACGCACGCAGGCACATGAGAAGACGGCGGCCTTTTTATATCTCTCGCTCTTTCGATTCTCCTCTCTCCTCTTCCCTCTTTTCCCCGTATCCTGTTCCTCCCATTGCCCTTCACCATCAAGAGACAGATATACCCATACCGACTCTCACTCGTCCTTCATTCCCCTCCTCTCGTCATTCTTACTGCACTGCACCAAGCATTGAACACAAAAGGATCCTTCCGTTCTAGTCGCCCCCTACAATCCGATCGAGCCTCGTGTCCCTGGACTAAATTGCCCCCTTCTCACACGGACCACCACATCCCATCCAACTAATCAGCGACATCTCGGAGAACAAGATCAGCTTCATGTCACGGAGACCAGCCCCAGAGCTGGCTGTCCAGACCACCCGGTCATGGCTCAAGACCGCCATCGCTTTCGTCCCATTCCTGACCCTTGTCATTTCCGCATGGCTCTACGCCCTCCACCTCGACACACTCGCCAATCAGTCAATGTACAACGCAAAAGTGCAATCCCGCCAGCAGCAAGAGCAAGAGCAGAAACAGCAACAGGAAAACCAGACATCCAGCCAGGACAACGTTGTGATCGGTGACAGCAAGGACAATATATTTTATTTTGTGCAGGTAAGGAAAAAAAAATATCGTATACTTTTTAAGTGGTACTTAGAAGCAGAGGCAAAGATATCAAGCTCGAGGAGCTAAAACAAAGCCAACTTTCTGCATAATAGGTGTCCGATTTGCATATCAGCACGTTCAGAAAAGCAAGTACGGCCAACTTTTACACCTTCCTGTCAACAGCCTTGCCCTTGGTCGATCCTGCGTTCGTGGTTGTGACAGGCGATCTAACCGACGCCAAGGACCAACAGCTAGTCGGATCGATGCAGTATGTTGACGAGTGGGTCACCTATAAAAACGCACTCGAGGAATCAGGAGTGCTCAAGAAACGGAACGGGACCTTTTGGCACGATCTGCGCGGTAATCACGACTGCTTCAATGTGCCAGACTGGGACAGCAAGGAGAACATGTACGCGGACATGAGTGCGACCAAGACTCCTGGGTTCATGTTTGATGTCAAGACGGAATACGGCAAATATGGATTTATTGGTATTGATGCATGGTAAGAGCAACAACATGAGTTCCAAATCACAAGAGAAAAAATGCGTTGATTAATATCTAATCGACTTCTTCTTTTGCGCCATGATATATTAGCCCTAAGCCAGGGCCCGCCCGACCTTACAACTTTTTTGGATTGTTTGAAACGCCAGACATGGACAGCTTGGCCCGGCGACTGACTCTCAGCCAGGGCAACAACCACACGTTCGTGGTACGCATTGCAACATAGCTAGCATAGCAGGATCAGCAACGATGTTTGTTGCACCCACGACTATATTATCTATACTCACCTCCACATTCCTTTCAATTCATTTTTCTAGTTCTCACATTATCCAGTAACAACAACCATGTTTGGACAGACTTCAACAGGCGCCAGCTTTGCAGACTTGTCCAAGTCCTTCAGTGTATATATGTGCGGACATCTCCACAAGCTCAAGTGGGGTAAGCTTGTTTTGGCATATTTGAACAGAGTGATAGTATCCGGTCAGCCAACTGACTATGATGTTTGAACTATGATTATGTAGGACTGGGAGATGCTCTTCAAGCATACCAGCCGACACACTTTCTGGAGCTCGAAGTCGGCGATATGAAGCAGAACGGAATCTATAGGATCATGGTGGTCGATCACGATATGATCTCGTTCACAGATGTCTCAATGCCCATGACCACCATCCCACCTGCAATTATGCCCGCACACCCCGACGACGCATTCGTGGAAGAAGGTGATGACGACAAGGGTAACTCATTCTCAGACCCCAAGCTGCAGAAAAAGAAACGCCCTGCCCTTGGACGCCGACTCCCTACCAACCCCATCATTGTGGTCTCGAACCCCAAGGATTCTCGATACCTAATCCCGAAGCACGAGCCTGTCAACAGGATCGCCACCAGCACTCATATTCGCTTCTTGGTCTGGACTGATTCTCAGGCACCACCTCCAGAGTACCACGAGCACATGCGCAAGGACATCAAAATCGAGCTCAGGATCGATGGTCAGCCCCATTTGAACCCATCCACTTTCGTAGGAGTGCGTGAGCATGACAAAAACGAGGAGGAAGAGTTCTTGCCCCTCTATGTCTCTGAATGGGACGCTCAAAAGTACAACGACGGCAAGGAACACGAGCTGGAGGTCAAGGTAGTTGACCGCTACGGCCGCGTCAGTTCCAGCACAACCGTTTTTAGAGTCGATGGCCAGCGTTCCGATATGAAGGGAGGATTCGCTGAATGGGTGATGTGGGCCAATGTTGCTCTGATGGTAAGCCTATCTCAAGAATTTTCTCTTGTCGTTTCCCACTCTCATTACTCTAATTGCTCTAACGCCTTCATTGTCTTTTCTGCCACATTTCAAACTACTAGCTGAAGGCTCTGTTCACGACAGGGTATCTCTTTGTGACTCTGGTTCTCCTGATCCTTCCAAAGCTCTACTCTCTTTACTTGCAGACATCTCCACCACCTTCACCAACAACCAAATCTTCTGAGTACATTTTGGACCCGTCAGCATCTTCCACTGATAGTCCCGTCTTCAAGAACGGATACGAAGCATGGCTGGATCAGAAATGTCGCCACTTGTACCGACTCTCCTCTACCCTGTCTACAGTCCCGAGTCGCAATCGTTTCTGGAACCGATTTGTGAACCATACCATCCACGCCCACGTCCTGCGCTTTGTCCACTTCTCAACCCAACCTGTGCTGTTCTACTTGACCCTGATCTTTGCGCTCATGCTCGTGACCGTGCCACATTTTTGGGGCAATTTTGTGCCTGCCGCTGGAGACCAGGGCCAGGGCTATTTTTACCTGCAGGGCATTTATCTCCCTCATGCTGGAGGACATTTGGGCGGAGGACTCGGCGCCGCCAGTGTGGACCATGCGGGGCCCGACCGTGTTGGCAAACCCCTGAGCGTCATCTCTGGCGCGATCGCGTCTCTGACCGGTGGGCGGATCGCACCATCGTTGTCGTCATCGCAAGAAGCCGCAGCAATTGCAGGCACTTGGATCCCCATGGCGGACACATGGATGAGCACGATCTGGACCGTGGTCTACGACCTGGTTATCTTTCTGTACTACCTCACACTGTGCGCCACCCCCTCGGGGTACCTGTACTCACCCACGAACCCGCACCGCTTACGGCCGTACCACCGGACGTGGTATGTGCGGTGCCTGATGTTCGGGATCTGGATGTTCCGCTGCTGCTCGGTGCTGATGACGGCGGAACTGTATGGTCCCAGTGTGGTTTGGTCTGGGATTGGGACCTGGTGGCTGGTCGTAGTGGGCTGGCTGATGTTCATGGTCGGCTGGAGCAGGAGCCGGAACGAGAAGGATATTATCTCGTTGCGCGGGGAGGAGGAAGCATCGGAAGAGCAGACGATGATGATGGATAATGAGGCTGGCACGAGGAGACAGGTACTTACGACGACGTATCAGCACCAAGAGAAGATACGGCTGGTGTCTTCGGACTGGGTGAACACGAATGGTGTTGAAGAGGAGGAGGAGGATGATGATGAGTCGGATGAGGAGCACGATAGTGGCGTGAATGGCACTTATTCAGACGAGACCAAGGCGCTGCTGAATGGCGGATCAAATGATGCCGGTGATTCAGTGGACCCTGTGCAGGCGCTGGAAGCTGGCGCGAATAAGAAGCGGCGGCATCAGCGCGGTCGTGGAGGCAAACCCGCACAAAGCAAACCACATGTTTAGAAAAAGCTACATTTTTTGGTATCACCTCTCCTTTAATATTATTAATAATAAACACTTGTGAAAGATTCATATTTATTTTTGGGAGGGTCTTGTTTTCATTTTGCCTGCGCGCTATTGATCGCATACGCTTGGTCCATCAGCATGGTTGCAATGCTTGTCCAGGGCACGTTCACAAAGGTCATGCAACACCGAAGCCCCTGCGGCCTGCGCACCAAATCCTCAATCTCTTGTCGAGACCCCACTCCGTCTTGGATCGATCCTGACGGCGAGCCCGGTGCACCTCCATCTGATGGCTGGCCCTGAGAGGACACACTCTGACTGCTTCGACTCGCTTGTGGGTTCTGATCCTCGCCAGGAGACGTCGCATTCGTGCCACCTCCTCCTCCTCCTCCTGAAGTATGATGCCCAGCAGCCTGTGCCAACGTAGCCATCGAGATCCGGCGTAGGGACTGGAAGAATGATCCGGTGGAGAATGATTTCGCTGGTGGTGACGATGATGGTGGAGATGTTGACTTTTCCTGGTAGTTGTGATTATGGTATCCGTGGCCGTTTCCGTTTCCGTTGTGAGCAGAGGTAGCAGAGGGTATGGGTGGGAGATTCTTTTCTCTACTCGAAAACGTGGATCCGGCAAACGAGACGGGCGGCGATGCAGTAGAGGATAATGATGGTGGCGGGTACTGGTACGAGGTCGGACGAGTCGGTGGTGATGATGCCGTCGTGGTGGTTAAGTCCTGGTGCCGCACAGGTTCGTCCAGCGAAGATTCGTCACGCATGTTGGAAGCTGTAATGGCCACCTATTTCCAAAAAAAAAAAAAAAAAAAAAAAAAAGTTGGTTATTTTGATTCCTTGGAACAATGTTGAATTGCTTTCGCCCACAAAAACATTGCGCCACATCCATGTCCTTTTTTTGTCGCTTTTACCTGTGCGTGGCCCTTCCCGCCTGGTCCTCGCATCATTACAAACTCGGTTGGCACGGTATGTGGGCCCAACTTGAAACGCTTTCCCACTTTAGACGCCGATTTCTGCTGATAGATCCCCAACAGACTCTGGAACCCTGCCGCGCCCTGGAACAGCGTGATCTTGCCCGTCCTGGACGAGCTCGGGAACGGTCTCCCCAGTTGTGGGCCGTCACCGGTCGGGGACGTAAGGCCCCAGGGCGGACTGTTATCCTGATACCTATGTGCGCTCGAGATGATTGATCCTGGTCCTGTTGACGTCGAAGTGCTCGGTATTGTCACAGCCAGCTCCACACACAGATACTCGTTATCACGGACCATGAGCTGTTCGAATGAGTCCTCATAGTCATCGATGACATAGTAGATCAGGGGCCACGAGCACTCGACTGATTCTTCTTTGACATCCATGCGTGATTTCGTGGGCAGGGCGTAGACTCGTTTTGCGACGTGCTTGCGTGTGCAGGTCATGCTTGTCTTTGTGACTCCTGTGAGCGGGTTCGTCTCGGCAACGCGGGAGCATATCGCGACTGTGAGTTTGCACTGTAACTAAAGAGGTAAAAAAGAATACACGCTGTCAGTGAGGGACTTTTGGATGAACATGTGTTTGACACAAAACTTAGGGCTGATGTGGAAAAAAAAAATACCTGGACAATGACATTCAAAAAGAACGTATCCTTCCAGAGCACAACCGCTTCCTGCTCTGCAGTCAGAATCCGCTTGGTGCCTTTGACTTTACGCTTGACAAAGACAGGGTCTGTGCCCAGGCCTCCGTTCTCGACCTCGGGCCGCTGGACAAAGAAGAGCAGGTCGTCGTTCCTGTCGTCCGAGTGGTCGCTCAGGAAGAATTCTTGAAACAGTTGGCGCCATCTACGAATTTATCCAGGACGAAAAGATTTTTATTTTTTTGTGAGAGGGTGAGTATGTCATTCTTTCAGAGCTTTCTCTTTCATGACGACATCGTTGCATGAAAAGAAAGTGTTTGGCGTGTCTGGTTACCTGGGATCCCGCACATCTAGGTCTTCGTCGTCGTCGTCACTGGGGTCTTGGTGTCCATTGCGATACGTGTGGTGCTCAATGGAAGGACGGGTTGCCTGTCGCAGCGCGTGACTCTTGACGGGGTCCTGGTTCCGGTGGTCAACGGGGCCGTGTAGGTTCTCCTGCACCAGCCTGTCCAATATGTTTTTCAGATCGGACATTTTTCTGGTCTGCCTTTGTCAGCGTTTGTGGGGGCTTCAGCAGGAGGATAGTGATGAATGGTATTATGCTTTGTGCAGTACGGCCGCTTGTTTTCTGGCGTGAGTTCCAAGTCCAGGTGTCGGTGACGGTGTGATGTCCAAGAACGAAGTTGAATGGGACGCAGTAGGAGAAAAACGAAAATGACGATGGAATGAAGAAGAAAGAATAAAGGGAGGGGAAGGAGAGAGGGCTATTTCGCACTCTCTGTGGTTTGCTGAGGTTTGCGAGGATGGAGAAGGCAATTGGGGCATTGTTTATTATGTTTTGGCCGTCAACGAAACAATGTGAACAAAAGGGTTCTCTCATTCACCATCCCCTGTTGGCGCGTGACAATGCCCATCAGCACCTCAACGCCCTCCATCCCCTGTTCCATTCACATGACCCCTGTCTGCAACATCCGCCTGCAGCGTAATACATCCAGCGTGGCAATGTCCCATCATCAGTGCTTGCTCTCTATCTCACTCTCTCTATATATTCGCCTCCTTTGTCGTCATCCTGCAGTAGAGGGGGAAGCGATATCCCTATGACGACGCTTCAGCTGAAACCTCTTCTGTCGATGATGCCACCGTCTGCGATTGTGCCTGTGCCCGCTCCCATGGTTTTGGCTTAGGGGCCAGCTTGGGCGCACTAGGGGTTCCCTCTGCCAGGTTGTTCGGGATCTGTCGGATGCCTATATTTTTACCCCAAAGGACACGGTGTGAAGCAATTAGTGAGAGGGATCCGTCGTTTTGTTACGATCGATCGAACTAACGTTCCCCCGTACCTGGTATGGGCTTTCCAGATGCGATCAGTTCACAGATCTCCTGGAACGACTTTGGATAGCTGGGATCTACAAATCCAAAGAGGAGACTGTGAGTTGTCGCTGATCTGGCAAACAAAAGACTGGTAGATAGTATTCCTCCGTGACATCGACACATTAAACGTACTGGCATCAGATGACGGCTCTAGAACTTCCTGTACTGGAGCTGCCTCAGTTGTCTGTTGTTGTTCTTTAACTTCCTGTGTCTCCTGTGAACTTTCGCCTGCTGCCCGCCATGCGAGGTACTGTTGGTAGTCAAAGTTGTGGACGAATCTATTGTCAGGAGAAGAAATAGAAGATTAGACACATCGATCATTCACTCTTTCAACAACATACCGATATTCCTCCGGAGAGTAATATATTTACCGCGAAAAGTAAAAGAACTTTGCGTTCCGGACAGCGTCTTCTTGTTCTTTCTCGCTCTTTCCCTGGTTGTTCCCAAGAATGGACTTTAGTCCCGTCTATAGGTGGTTCCGGAAAACGAAAAGTAAGAGTTGGGGTCTTACATTCCATGGTTTCTCACTTGTTGAAGGTGATGCATTCCACTCGCACCTGGAAGGTGGCATCGTTATCGAAGTTGTATCCCTCAAACTTGGCATAGATTTGTTCCCGAGTTGGTTCTGATGCGGACATGGTGATGTAGTGATGATTATGTGACGATGAATGAGAGGAAGAAGAATGTGATGCTTTGCCAATTTTTCTGTCGCGAACCAAAAAACAAAAAATCACACGTGCAATTTTTTTTTGACTTTGCCCAAGACATTTTCTACAAAAATATATTTATCTATTCTTCGATCGCGGCAAAATACCAGGCGTCCTCTCGAGTGATCAGCTCTTGGTTCACAAGCGAGTACAAGCGGATTCCATGTTCGACCGCCCTGGCTGTCCTTTGCCCATGACGCCGCATCAAGATGTGGTGCTGCTCCTTGTACGGTGGCTTCACCAGCCCAAGCATAATCCGGTTCGACTTTTTCAGCGTGTACCCGGAATAGATCTGCAGAAGCGGACTTAACCGCCCTCTCCTTCCTTGAACCCTGTCAGCCTCCTGGATCGCCTGCACAAATTTCAAGCCACAAGACTTAAGTCCTTCGTTGATCCGGTCCACCTCGAGCTTGGCAAGATTGGGCACGTAATCTGACAGAAGTGTGCTAAACTCTTCTTCAGTCATGAAAAATCGTCCGTTAAGATCAAGCTTTAGCACGGAACTATTCAGCAAAGGTTCCATGTTCTTCTCAAGTAGTGATCCCGTCACTGAGGGTAACTGTGTCGCTTGCGCAGATTTCCAGCTGAATGGAAGCCTTTGAGCGAAACCAGCAGGAGTGCTAAGCCACAGAGCCTTGAGCTGCGGGCATCCTTTCAGTTGATTGAAACAGAACGCAATGCTTGGTGCGCCACGGAAAGTCATTGAGGTGACTTTGGGAAGGTTCCACTGCTCTGTCCATCGTCCATGTTCCTGCTCTGTCCATCGTCCATGTTCCTGCTCCACTCCATCCTCGCTCCGAGCATGCGGTTGGCCACTGTTCACATCCTGACTCCCGCCATAGGTGAGATGTTCCGAGAGCCGTGCAATCCGCTTAGTGAGATCAGCCGTGACCCACGACACAATCGAAAGAGTCTCCAGACTAGGAGAATCCGTCAGAGTGTCGTAATTGAAGAGCAAGGCCGGAAGTCCATATAGATCCAGGGTTTTCAGATTGGGAAGGTACCACTTTGGAGAGACGGATAATTTTTCGGTCGGACTCAGGCCATCAAGGTTCGATCTATGAGGGATTGGGCCTTGGATTTTGAGTATGGACAACTGAGGACACTGATCGAGCGCGCTCATGAACAGCAAGAACCCAGCCTCCCGTACATTCAGTTCGATGGCCTGGACAAACGGCATATTCCAGCGGCTCAGAGTGTGCGATCCTATTGAGACTGATCCATAACCTCCAATGTCGACCCTCGCATGGATTTTGCGCAGTGATCGACCGAATCCAATAATGAGATCCTCCAACGCAGGAAACACAACCGTGCCGCTGTTCGAGTTCAGTACTAGTGTTTCGAGCCGCTGCGTCGTCACTGTCGCGTTATGAACTGCCCAGGCGAAAACTCTAGGATCCTGGACTCGAATGTTGAGGCTGTGCAATCGTGGACAACCTTTGAGGAACTCTTGCTGCAGCAAAGTCTCTCCAGAAGCAACTCGATCTTCATGGCAGTCAAAGACGACCTGGATCTGAGATTTGTCCATACGCCCCACTAGCTTGTAAAAGTCTGGAAAGTAGCTGACATTGATGTTGGGAGACGGAACAAGCTCGTACAAAGGTATCGTGGGATTGTGGAACTGGATAAGTTTGGCGCGCTTTTCTGGTTTTGTCAGGAGGTTCCTGGTGTCGATATTCCATCCGCCGTCGGTGAACAGATACTTTAGCCTTTTTCGAGGATTGTTGATTCGTTGAATAAACGTGATCAGGTCCTGGATGTGCTCCTCAGGAATGCTTCCTTCACGATGGATGTTAAGCTTGGCCAGTTGCTTCATTTCCTCCGCCAAAGGCAAATACTTGTGGACATCGCGAACATGAACCGATAACTCTTGAACGCACCCCGGCCCACGAGTTGTGAGGAGCGCACTGATCCGTTGTTGGAGAGTCTGCTTATAGTGGTAGTCTTGTTGGTGTGAGAGCCACAGAGGGCTGTCCGCTTCGTGCAACTCTGGGGTCCTGTCCCTGAAGCCTGTCTCCAGATGCTCGTTGGGGCGAGTGGTGAGTTGGAGGAACTGGTGCCATGCTGCCGATTGCCACTCAGACGTGTCCAGCCGTGCTGTGAATTTGGAGTAATCGATTATGGGCTTTGGTCCTGTAATGAGCAAGGATGGAAATATGACAGGTTCGGCTAGCTGAAGTCCGTACTCTTTGAACATGATCTTGATAGAGACGTCTGTTGCGGGAACAGAATCATATTCTGGGTAGTGGATGATACAGGCGATCAGCAGGAGCAAGTATCCTTCCTTGGAAGCAAGGCCCTTGCCCTGCGATCCTTTGGCGATCAAGTCGGGGACTATGGCATGAAAGAAGACGCGATTGACAGTGAGAAGCGCCTTTAGAGCCTTGAGGTCGTC
This sequence comes from Podila verticillata NRRL 6337, assembly GCA_000739165.1. Taxonomy (NCBI): domain Eukaryota; kingdom Fungi; phylum Mortierellomycota; class Mortierellomycetes; order Mortierellales; family Mortierellaceae; genus Podila; species Podila verticillata. Next base: position 132,352 of record KN042435.1, on the reverse strand, counting down.
GTGAAGGTAGGAGACTATGTGGAGCAGACACTCATTCGGGAGTCGCTGTTGCTCCAGTGAGTCTGAGTCAATTCATTCAAGTCGAGTGTGAAGTGTGCATTGATGCGTTAGTTTCCAAAGCTTGTTGATGCTTGTTGGTTACACATGCTGGAGGGTTAAGCAACTAACCTCCAGTGGTCGTTTCCATCAATGAAAAGAATGGAAGGCTGCAATCAATGAGTGGTGAGCTGGATTGAGTTTGAAACGAGAAGGGATTGGGGTAAATGTCAAGGCGAGTAGATTGATGAATCACTTCTCACTGCGCCTCTTCTCTCGCTTTCAAAGCACTGCCTATGGGTCACGCTTGCTCCTT
>KN042435.1:97247-123299 GCA_000739165.1 Podila verticillata NRRL 6337 | reverse complement strand
GGAGGCAGAGGGAGCTGAGAGAGGTGAGGGAGGCAGTGGGAGGCAGAGAGAGGCAGAGGGATCTCAATAGCATACGTGTCAGACACCCCTCATGCCGTTGTCGTTGCTGATAGTTGACATGTCCCCCCTCCATTTCGCTCATGTTCATACGCAACTCAACTCAGGCTCATCAATGACACGACTCCGCCCTAACTTACTCAGCCCACCACTCAGCGTCATGCCTCCCCTCAACCTCTCTTTACCAAGTCTTGGTCGCGCGAAGTGAAGTGTTAAAGAGACAAATCCATTCCTACTCCCACCCATTCACATCACTCCTGTCACTATCATAAGACAAGAATAACCTAAACACTATGTGGTGTCCACCATATCTAAAAGTCACTCGGCATCGAAAAAGCCGAGATCTCGTCTGATCGCTTGCATTCATGGGTCAGGCATTACGCTCAAGGGAGCATATTGCTGGCAGAGTGGCCCTTGTTATTATTGTAGCTGCAGAAGTATTCTTATTGCAGCAATACAAATTATCGAAAGGGAGACCACCACTATGGGCTGCCAGCAGGTGCTACGCCTGTCCACTCCTGGTTGCTTGCCCGGAGGAAGTCGCATCTCTCGAGCTTGGCCTCGCGCACATTGGCCACGGTAAAAAGCGCTCAAAGACCTTGTCCTGTACAATCTTCTCCAGCCATGACAGTACACTCCTTGCTTCCAATGGGCTAGGTTTATTTTTGTCGTCTTCCTCGTCCTTTCTTCGTCGTATTCTTCTTTTTCTTCTTCTTCTTCATCGTCGTCGCTGTCTTCTTCTTTCTCTTCTTCCTCGTCTCACTCTTCCTCCAACAGATCTATACACCAGTCATGTCTAGTCAGCTTGTGGTGGAACTCTGGATCAGGGGCGCCATGGAATGGAAGAGCCCTTGTCCATTGGATCTCCCCATGTGTTCCGTGACGTGAAGTTGGGTTTCGGGCCATTGATTGTCTTCACAGCGCCGTCATTCGATCCAAGTACAACCTCATGACGGCCATCCTCCTCCTGTAGATCAAGCCCCGACATCATCACATGCGTGTATGCCTCTCCCACAATTTATCACGATCATGAACGTTGATCCCAACTAGCTTGTGGTGCACGAGCCTCTGGCAGATCCTTGTCTTCCCATTCTCGAGCAAAACAAAGTCTTGAAGAGCATTTCTTCTTCCCACTAACCACCAAAATTATTTCAACAGAGCATTCATGGCGGGGAAAGACATATACCAGGTGGGGGCATTAGTGACAGTATAATAGGATTGAGTTGTGAGGTTCACTATACTTTTAGTGCGGTGCTTGAATGCTTGAAGGTATATTCTGGAGATGGTTCATAGACCCATAAGTTTGCAGGTGTGGTTCTAATTCGACTCGCATCAGAAGAAAAACACACTAAGCTGAACCACTTTTTTATTTTTTGTTCCACAAGGTTCATACTGGCCACCCTTCGCGAGCGCGTCTCTTGGAGTTGACAATCAGATCCTTTCCCATCATCGAAAAGACCGTGATTCCAGCGTCACGGTAGTTCTGGGCCTCTTCGCTTGGGACCTGGAGAAGACATAAGTATGCGGCGGACCGCTTGCCAATCCCATACTGGCATTGGATCTTATGGAGCTTACCAACAGGAACAACTGAAGTCGACAAACTTTCTTCGGAAGAGCTTGTACCAGTGCCATCGTGCTCAGAAACCTTTTCCGCAAGTTCTCGCCCAATGGCCTTGGCCTCCAAAAGTGTTTCCAGGAATCGTTGTCCATTCTTAGTCGATTGCATATGGATCCTATCCATCGACAATGTCGACAGATTGGGTGCATAGACTGTCAGCGCTGTGATCAGGTCCGTTTCCGACATGACCCAAGGACCCTTGAAAGTAAAGCTATGAAGCTTGCTCTCCAGCAGCGGTTGCAAGTTTGGATCCATGGAAGTATCCTCCATGTCTTCTGGCGATGACTTAATTGCAGGAGAAATCCTGGAGATAAATCTCGAGTGCTCAGATGCAGACGAAATAGGTAGCCGCTGAAAGCCCGCCCTGTGGATCAGCTCGACTGTTTCGAGTGCAGGGCATCCAGTTAACCAACTGAAACTAAATACAGAGCTTGGCGCACCCTCGAGGCGGAGGGTTTGCAGTTGTGGTAGGTTCCATCGGTCCTTCCACCTTTGATCCACAGGCGAGATGTTATTGCTGTCAGGTGTTTCCTGGTGACAAACGTAACTGCACAATCGCGGGATGGACGTGGCAGGATATGGAACCTGGCACTGCTTGCGCACAATCAAGTGCAGCTCCCGCAAATTCCTCATGTGGTCGAGTGAGTCGTAGTTGAAGGCCAGGGCTGCTATGTCGAAAAGATGCAGTGACTTGAGGCGGGGGAGCTCCCACTGGTCTGAGAGTGTGATTGTGCCAAAGTTAGGTACCCCATCCTGTTCCAGTGATTGCCATGACGGCTGGATCACCTGCAGACGAAGCACTTCCAGTTGTGGGCACTGGTAGAATCTCCCAATGTGGACAAGAGGATGGCCAAGGACACTAATATCGATTGATCGGACAAAAGGGAGATTCCACATGCTAATCGATGGTGGCCTCAAGGGAGGTTCTGGAGGTATATCAGGTACGTGCAGCTGGCTATGAACCGAAATTTCTCTCAAAGACTTTCCAAATGCGATCGCGGCATCTTCCAGCGCAAGCAGGATACACGACGCTCCATTCTCTGTCCACAGATCCAGGACTTTGAGGTTCTTGAGCAAATGGTCAGACCGTGCTTGTTTTGTCCCATCCTCCTTCTGCTTGACAAGCCATGATAACATATCAGGACGACCCACGCCGAGTTTCAGGACTCGGAGCTTATGGCACTTCTCCAGAAACGCTCGTTGCTGAGGGCCTTCATACGTCATCCTATCCAGATCTTGATCCTCCAGTTCCTCCAGGCTTTCGAGGTCAATGTTGCCACAGTTATCGTAGAACCCTGGACAGTCGGTCACATCAATCTCTCGGGGCTTTCCAACGGCCTCGTAGAGCATAATTAGTGGCTTCTGGAACTCAATCTGGCGTTGGCGTCGCTCCAGCGGCGTGAGGTCCTCCCATTCGTCACTGGTCTTCCACGAATAGCTGAACTCGAGGAGCAAGGGACGTTTTCCTGGGAAGGCAGTACGGTTCTGAACAATAAACGAGTTGGTGTCCTCTAGGTGTTTATCTGGCATGCTCTGATCTCTGTCCAAGTAGACTTTCTTTAGGTTCTCCAGCTTGTCGGCATATTGGAGATAGCGATGCGAATCCGCGATGTGGAAGTTGAGGGTGGCGATGTATTTTGTGTTGTGCTCCAAGAACAGGTTGGCGAGCCGATCTTGCACTTCCTGTTTATAGTCACCATGTAGTTGAAGCTCCTCGATGTGTTCTGCGCGTGGGTTGGCTGCATCGCTGTATTGGATAAGACTACCATAATCAGTGTGTGTGGGCATCTCATTCTCCCACACCGGAGGAAATTCCTTTAGACGCACGAGGGTGTGGAATTTTATGTATCGCCATTCGCAGGAGGGCATCTCCGCGAAGTACCGTGAGTAATCGATGGTCGTTGGACGATCCCCCTGGATGGTGTCCTGTAGGAGTGATGATGTCCCTGGATCCGCAAGCTGGAGGCCAAACCTTGACAGGAACGCATCAACGGAGAAGTCGAAATCTCCTTTTGCATGAGCCTTGTCGCGCTGAGAGTGGAGGACGGATGCGATTAAGAGAGCCATGAGCTTGTCCACGTCTGTTCTTATTTCGGCGTGTGCGTAGGTCATATCCCAGGTTGTGAGTGGGTCGTCCAGCATCAGTGGAACAGCTGCATGGAAGAAGAAGCGACTAACTAGAAGCAGTGTCCGCAGGGTGACCAGGTCCTTTCGCAGGCAGTCCACGATCAGATACAGACATTCGTTAGGCAGTCGCTGTGCGCCTGCATCTAGAAAATGAGCTATACGTTAGATCCACCAGTCAAGGTGAGAAGGAGCATGCTCGTTGAGTTGGATGCTCGTTGAGTTGGATGCTCGTTGAGTTGGATGCTCGTTGAGTTGGATGCTCCAAAGTCAACTTACCGGGATGCATTAATGGCAAGGTTTTTGAAATGAGATTGACCGGAGGAGATTATGAAAAGGAGTAGAGGGAGAATGACACGTTAAATGGATGAAAGAAAGAGAAGATTGAATGTTGGTACAGAAATGGAGACAACGATGATAAAGAAAAGCGGTTTCGAATCCGTTTGCAGGCGCAGTCTGACCAATGGAGGTAGTGGAGAAAATGTAAAGTGTTTTGCCAGAAATAGACTTTTTTGGCGCAAGGAAGAATGGAAATGGTTGATTGGTGGCGTCGAGTCACATCTCTTGTCCCCTGGCTGGAAGTGGACTAAGAAAAGAAATGGCTCTCAAGGGCAGCCGCGTTGTCTCTGGACTCTAAGACATCATTTGCTGAACCCATTACTCCAATTGCTGCCATGGCAGCATTCCTTTTGGCCACTATTGCTCACTACCGGTGACTCCTTCCCCGTGGGCTTATTGACTTTGGAGAAGATGAAAAAGATGTGGACGAAGCAGGACAATTTCCAATCACAATCATGGACGACCTTTACCAGAGATCATCTAGATCGGCATGCCTCTGCCAATCTTGAAGCCATACCCGTCCTTTAGTGATCTGTTCACCTGCATGAGGATCAACAAACTGTAGCACCGCACTTTACTTCCCATTCCGTGGATAGTTATCAACCTCGAACTGGATTTTCATATCCTCATGGTAGCCCTCGATGTCCACAGTGCGCTCATTCGTTACCTCTATATCGGCTGACCATGGCCACCTTGCGCCCCCTCTTCCAACCTACCTGTGAGCACTCGAATTGAGTCATGTCAGGATAAAAACAGCAACACACCTGATCAGCGCAAATCCACAGTTGAAGTCATTGAGGGCAAACTTCCATCGAGGTCTGGCCAACAAGCTGGCAGCTATATTGGAACCACTGCTCCATTTGAAGGAACTTCATCTGCTGTCCAGCGACAGTTTCGCCCTCGACCAGATCATTGTCGTTCAAGTCATCTGCCAGATCTACAGACCCTCACGCTGGAAGGCTTTAAATACATGAACCAAGAAGTCGGAGTCCAGCCCTTCCCGAATCTCATCATCACCAAACTCTGTCTTGACAGCGAATGAAGACGGAACCCTGCACTGCATCAAGTGGCGCGTCACTATCCTAATCTCGAAGAATTTCGATTTCAAAGTTTTATCAACGATGGATTCGTAGAATATCCTGCCAACGATCTTGTCAAGCGACTTGCGAGAGTTTTGCCTCAAACTCAAGAGTCTTCGAAACATTCATACCCAGCCCGACTGCTACCTATCGCGCCCAACCGAAGATGACATTGCGCATCAGCTCCAGTCGACAGATCATCTCGCCTAGTTTGATTTGCCGATGGAAGACTTTAGCCTTAGGATTTGCCAGGCATTGCTTAACCCTAATGCGCCATGGCTGGAAACTGTCCGGATTCACGTCAAAAATTCAAGCGAGAGTGTCTTTGTCGAAGTCAATAGGATCCTCGCCTCCTGCCCAAACCTCAGATCGTTCACTCTTTCGCATCAATCTGATGCCGATATTTCGATGCCCGAAAACAGTCTAGCTCTGTTTGACGAGCCTTGGATATGTCAAAGACTTGAGCGCCTTGTGCTGGATGATCTCAAAGTCTATAAACTGGACAAGGTGTGAAAGAGGTTGCGAAACGTGCTTCTGGTTTAAATGGATCAGCAAGAGGGGGGAAGGCTGCTATGAAGTTGGTCCTGGAGAACCCTGCGACACTATGAAGGCTTTCAGGCAGCGTCACTACCCGTCCAACTGTGGGTAGAGTCAGTTGGCCTATTTGGTTAGGGCCTTCTGGTTCGTATCGACAAAAAAAAAATGAAAAACAGAACACCCATTGCGGTTCGCTTTTTTTTTCCTTTTGTTTCTTAATACCTCTTCTCTGTGTTTGGCCTTGGTGCAGAGCAGAGGAAGATCTCATTTCTTGTTTTTTGTTTTTGTTTTTGAAGAACTTTCTCTCGACACAAAAATTCTTATAAACAGCGAGGAAAGACAGACACCCAGCAAGTGCATTTGATTGACAGAAGAGTAGGATTGAGATGTGATGTTTATTTGAATGCTTATATTACAGTGGTTGAATGCTTGGAAGATGTGTGTGGTATATGCGGAGATGGTTCTTGGGTCCATGGATATTGACATGCGGGTTTTACATCAAGGGAAGCTGGTGGAATGTGGCACCGGACTTCTTCATGGCCATTTCGAGCACCTGATCGACAGTCATCTTGGGCTGGTCCTTGGGTCTGGATGCCTGCATGGATGAGCGAGGCGACTGGACGGGAGTGGCGCTGGCAGAGGGAGCGGCCGAGGAGGTCTGGTTCTTGGAGGACTTGAAGAAGGACATGGTTGTTGTTGTTTTGCTGGGTGGCTTGGTTGGGTGGGGTTGAGTGGTAGTCAGTTGCTTGTTGCTCGAGTTGCTGATGATAACGAAAAGAGAAGAAAGTCACCCTTGAATATATATTCGTTTTTCCTCTTTCCCACCGTGGTCAAGCAAAGACCATGCGAAGGCCAAGCAAGAGAAAATATCGACTCCATTCTTGGCAGCACAAATTTAAGGTTGTCCCCATTTGTGAGGAGATGATGTCAATTGCTCTCTTCCCTGTTTTCCTTTCATTTTGCTCTCGAAGGTTCTCCCATGGTCCATGCTGACCATCTCGTTCATTCCCCGATCTCCAAAGGCAAAACAGAAACATTGGTTTCTGTCTTTTCATCCTCAGCAAGGACACGTTTCCATTGGAACTCGACTTTGATGGAACTGGGTGTTCAAAGGCAAAGTGGTGAATGTGGATGGGATAAAAAGCGTGGAGCAGAAAATCATGCCAAACACATTCGTGCAACACCTTCTTGCAGAATGTAAAGACAGTGGCCCCCAGTCGAGGCACTCCTTCACCACTGCCTTGTTTAGTCTGCTTCATCGAGATACTGGTCGTGACGAAGCAGCACTCATCTCATCTTATCCGAGAAACGTTGCATCAAGGTTCATCCATGGATATCCACGAGCCAAGTTCTCTGTCCATGAGTGGTGCCTGGGTCCTCCATGAGTGATTTAGCGTTGGTCGACATGTCTCTAGCGGACACTGAAGATGTAAATAGGCGTGGAGTTGTAAAAAAAAACGCACGGTCAAAGAAGAAAAGAAGAATGGAATGAGCGGGGATATGAACTCGTCTTTGCCTTGGAGCATGGACCATGAGCCATGGAGAAAAAGAATATAAAAAAAGAAAAGTGAAGGGAAAAAGTGGCGGAGGATGAAAACAAACGGCAATGGGAGATAGAGAGAGGGAAATGTGACATCAGACTCGCGGTCAACCTTAAAACGCTTAAACGATTCGTTTGTTTTGTTTGTCCATGGTCGGACGGCGGATGCTGCCAAGAATGGAAACCATATTGACCCGATGCTTGGCTCACGCTTGGCCACGGCAAGTTTCTGAGGAGGAAATCGAATATAAATACTCTGGCCATCCCCATCCTCCTGTCTTCTCATCACCGAAGCAACAACTCAAGCAACCAAGCAACACCAACCTCCACTCAACCCAACAACCAAATCAACCAACAAAACAACAACAACCATGTCCTTCTTCAAGTCCTCCAAGAACCAGACCTCCTCGGCCGCTCCCTCTGCCAGCGCCACTCCCGTCCAGTCGCCTCGCTCATCCATGCAGGCATCCAGACCCAAGGACCAGCCCAAGATGACTGTCGATCAGGTGCTCGAAATGGCCATGAAGAAGTCCGGTGCCACATTCCACCAGCTTCCCTTGATGTAAAACCCGCATCTCGATAGCCATTGGCCCAAGAACCATCTCCAGCATATACCACTCGCATCTTTCAAGCATTCAACCACTGTAATATACGCACTCAAATAAACAAATTTATCGATCAGTTTTCGTCTGGTTCAATTACTCTTTTTACAACGTGTGCAAATACACTCTCAACGACGCCTATATCTTCAGGTATGATCGTGACACGATGACATTTGGCATTCAAACGTTCAAGAATCTTGAGACAACGAGTCCACCGACTTTGTGGCGCTCGAATTAGGACAAGTGGTCAACTTCACCTCTGATCCACACATGAGACAGTCTACATTCGTGGTGTCCACTATGGCAGAAGTACTTGGGCCTCACTCAACAGAACGTATGAAAACTCATCCAAAGGCCAGTTCCAAACTCCCGATCTCGTATCGAAAGACGTGGTGATACGTCTTTTGGTGACTGTGAAACAGCACAGCACCGTGATGGAGGCCATTTCGATAGTCTCTCTACCGCAGACCTCAATCGGCACTTAGAGCAAGACGCGCTACTGCGCCTTGTTGTTACTGTAGTTAATGCCCAACTGTAAAGAGATAAAGTGAGACAGAGCAAGAGTAGGGAAAGATACTTGAAGGTTACGATAATAAACAAATATGCACGCCATGTATCCCGGTGGCTTGCTTCTCTCGTTATGCTCCATTTGGACATGGTCGCACAGGGGCTAGACACATCTCCAAAAATTCTAAATGGCCCCACCAGGGCTAGGCACATTTCCCGCATTTAAATGGTACCATGGCCAAACCAAGATGGCGCACAACTTCTTTTCTCACACGCCCTTTCATTACCTCTTGTTGTTGCCCCCTTTCTTTGTCGAGGAACAAAGAAAATGAAGTTACTCGCACCAGACGAAGGCAACGACACTCAATCAGAACGATCCGATGAGCACACTCAAACAAAACAAGCCGCTGAGCACACTCTGATCATAAACACTGAGTAAGTTGAGAATAATGGGAAACAGAAACGTTACTGTGATTTCTGGGTATTCTGGCTTTTGAGGTGCCCTGTCTCACTGATATTCATCGCCAGACCTGCCCCTCCGCTCACTTTCAGAGCCAGTCATGTTTCGCCGCTCACCCTCAGATCCCATCATGGCAAAGCCCACTTTTTGACCACTCCCGATTCCAGACACGGTGCGCTCCCAGAATCTCAACGCTTCGTGTCGAATATTGGTAGCCATCACAACTTACCAACATACATCAACAAGAGCACTGGCAGACTCTGTGTTCTTTGGAGCATAGTACAAGAGACATTCAAAAACATCAGCCATCTGGTCGATCAAAACAAACAGCGGGTATTCTTTGAAGTCAATGCAAACTACATTTTGTAAGATTTACATATTACAGTTGTTCGCCTTGGTAGAGTTTCCTGAAAATATTCACTGAGGTGTTTTTTTGTCGTTTTTTGTTGTAGGCAAATTCCGCTGAGCGTGCAATACTCACGCTATGGGTACAGTGTGGTCTCGAAGGACAGGGTCGCTCTCAACCCACCGGATGCTGCTCAGCGTCTTCTTCATGAGGTGGAGAATGACTTGAATGAATACACACTCCTGCTGGACAAGTTTACTTCGATTCCATTTGGAAACAGAGACCGATTTCTGCGTGCTTTGGTCACCAGCGAGCACCATTACGGGATCCTGATCGAAAAACTGATAACGCTCAGTGACATCGATCGCTCTGTGCAAAACGAAGTGATTAATCTCAGACTAAGGATTGCTGATGTACGCCAAAAGATACACGAGATCGACCGCATAAACAGGTTGAGGAGTCCCATGGATCTTTCCAGCCATCGCCTTGAGTTCTGCCAGCCGCGGCTATTTCTAGTCTTGCCGACGCGCCTGGACTCAAACGGTGATTTGCATGAGGCGGAAGTTGACTTCCGACTTTACTACCTGTGCGAGGTCGCAGCAAGCTTGCAAGCGTACCCACAATTTATACATCTCTCCAACCATCCAGGATATGATCTTCTCTGGCCACAGGAGTTTATGCAGAGATTTGGACAGTATGCGTTGACCATGCTACAAATGGCTAAACACGGAATTCAAAACGTATACGTTCTTCCTCCACTGGACACTTTCGGGATTTTACAGAGCTTTAATGATGGTGCTCCGTTGCACCAACTCCAAAGATTCACCATCGGTCCTCTGATCGACCAGGCGATTTTGTACATTCAAGAACTTTCACAGATGCGACGGCAGGTCAATGTTTGGCCAACTACGTTGGATTCCCAGCAGATAAAAGAGTACCTGTTCCATTCAGACGAACATGATGGCGCAGGAGAGCTTTGTCGTTACATAAGCTCATCGCTAAGAACAAACTGGCTCTGCTGGAATCACGCCCTCATCGACACGGTATTTTCAGATTATTTGCCCTCTCCAGATGGATCCAGAAACGCACAGCTGGGTTCCATTACGTTTGACTTTCAGCCGCAGAATAATATCAGCACGCACTACACCCCTTTTCAAGATCAGGGACTGGCCCCTGATGTCACCATTCGCATCGTCCGTAACACGTCAAGTCTCGAGCTTAAGAACATGGTCATAACAGCTTCTAGGAGTGGGATCAAGGTCTTGCGACTGCAAGGCATTGACTATGATGTGCACTCTTCAGTCACACTTATGAACCGAGAGGATATTTTCCATCGACCTGTCATGTCCAGCTCACTTCCGATGCTTGTCTTGACCAATTATGGTTGCCGTTCAGAGGATTATGTATACCTTGGACAAACAACGTCTGGAGAGGTTGGTGTTCTGTTGAATAACAGGCCAAAGAGCATGGCCATCGATTGGCAGCAGCTGAGAATTGGATTGAACCTGTTCAGGGAGAGTATCGAGTCTCATGGTCAGCTAGACATTGAGTTGGGCTTGAATAGACTCACAGAGGTTCTCACTCATCTCAATGCAGTGGGTGTCAAAGGGATCGATATTTTTCATAAAAACCGATGGCAAGGACGATTTGGAGTCACAGAGTGCGTGGCTTCTGGTTTATCGGATATGGCTCTCCCGAATGAGATATTCAGCGTTAGGAGCATATCACCTGGTACTCTTCGGCGCATAATCCACCGCCTCGAGACGCCCGCTGGCGTTGCTCAAATCCTGGACCTCATTGATAGACACTCAACAATTCGGTGTCTTGAGATTCTCATCATAGAGAATGGCGCCTTTAACAAGCTCGTCACTGACATCTACGACCACTGGAATTCCACCAATCCGCTGCGCCTGGTCCTTTTTGAGAAAGGACAAGCTGAAGTCAGGGCCACCGCCACTTTTACAGTATGGAACAAGCCTTCGGCGCTAAAGGAGATTGTTTGTGAGCATTGGACGGGTGACTATGTCTCGGCCCGATCTTGGAATGCCGCTCTACTTGACGCAGCGACTCAAGAGTACCCAACTATGCTCGTCGGCTTTACAGTGGATGTCTCCAACATCACGGATCAAGGACTGACCAGGATCCAACGAGTGTTGCATGACTCTCGTTTGGAGCATCTGCACATCTGCTGCTTGTCCGTCCAACCAAGACTTCATTACAATTCTGGCCGCGTCCTGAGATCGATTCAGTGGTCTACCATTATGTCCTTGGTTCTCTCTGGCGGTAGCATTGACACCTTGCTTCGATTCTGGGCCGACGGCCGAGAATATCTTTTCATGGGCTTGTCTTCAGTGTCTTCGTTGCGCCGATTGGAGATGAATGGTTCCAGAGAAGCGCGACCACTATCACACCAGAGTTGTTTGTGCTGGCATAGTTTGTTGTATTCTGCTTTTTCGTTGTCCGAGCTGTCAATGGAGAACATCCAGTTGCAGAATCCACACGACTGGGGTTTGATTCTTGATGCTGTGGATATGGCATCGCTGAAGTTTTCCTACAACGGCTGCAACATCTAGATCATGTAGAAGATTGGGTCGACGAATTGGGATTAGATCTGAGTGAACTAGTAGCTAAGAGAGAGAGAAAAAAAGCAACCGGAAGATGCAGACGAAGAATATTCAAACTAAGTCTGCTTCAGCGAGTGGCTTTTTTTTTTCTCCCGAAGGAATATTTCGATTTCGATAAATGTTCGATTGTGGTTCGTTCTTCATTTTTTTTCTTCTTGAATGTGCAACTTTACTATCGCTTTTTCTACCACTCAATGAACGGATTGCATCGCTGCCCGACTAGCCTCCCTCAATTCACACACTCGAGCCTATTGACCGCCACCCGACGCATTTTGCCAAAGCCTTGCATGTGCTTATAGACAATGACACGCAGGTTCCTTTACAAGTTGATAATGATAAAATCGGGGCTGATGATAGGGTCGTCCACAAACTCCCAGCCTCGACTGGCAGTGTCCTCGATAAACTCACTGTCACCATTCGGGTGCCGAGGTGGGACCCCCCGCATCGGGATCCTACTTCTACTGCGAACGGCCGAGTAGGCGGCCAGGAGTATCACCGCCGAGAGAGTCTGGATCATCGTCCCAATCGCTTTCGTAATATTAGTCGCCGTAGTAGTTATCAAAGAAATGAAGATCGCGTCCAGGGTGACACATCAAAGTGAAGCCATCCAGAGTTCAGATTTTCGAGCAGCGGACAATCCAAGGCCAGTGATCAAACCAGCGCAAACTCTCTCGCGGGTGTGGTGCCGCCAAGACATGGACCACTTCCAGGGAATGGAAATTGAGGATTAGGACAAGACATCTGGAGCCAGCTTAGAGACGTTTCTCTCGCAGTTCCCGATCCCATGCAAGATGCAGCGACCCAAGCGACTGAGAATGAACCAACAGGGCCTTGCAGATCTTATTCGTAAACTTGTCCATCATCATCTCAATGCGGACCAGCCGGGCTGATGTCTGGATCAGCGAGATGACAGTGGCTTCGTCAAAGACCTCGTCCTCATCGTTCTCCTCTTCCACAGCGACTGCACTGCCAAGGCCTAACTTGATCGTGTTCAGATGTGGGTAGTGACACCTTAGACTCTGTGCCAGCTTGCTAGAGCCGCGGCCTCCGAAGTAGAAATGAAAGACTCGAGATCGGGTAAGAATCGAACAAGCTCGGCAAAGCCGGTAACGAGTGGAGTTTCGCTGACAAAACACAGTCGGGCCAACTGTATTAGTGCCAGCCAACCACTCAGCTTGGCCAAACCTTGCATTTCATTCAAGAGCAGATCTTGTATCCCCTGAGTTGTTATTGAAAAACGTTGGAAGAGGGTCCGCACCAGTGAGGCGGCCGCCACTTAATCGAAGAGTCTTGAGACGAGAGAGCGTTATCATTGTTGGGTAGACATCTCTGAAGGAGTCGTCATGCTTTAAGGCGAGGGTCGATATCTGCGGATTGTACGTTATAAAATCCTGCCGGGACAGAAGAGCCTTTGCGTTATGCTGAGTTCGTGCAGAAGGGTCGGTACAGTAGGCTAGTTGACCATGGATCCGATAGCTGGGGAAACCGAATATCCTGGCAATGCAACTGCAAGACATCAGGAAGGGGCATCGATGTGTTAACGAGTCGTCCTCGTATACTGTCCAGAGAAGTGAACTCAGGATGTGAATGGATTTCCTGTTGGCGCGCATGCAGGCGATCAGGTCTTTTGGATAAAGTTTTTTTTTTTTTTTTTTTTTTTTTTTTGGATTGAGGTCTTCGTCAAACACCCGCATATGCATACAAGGTCCAAAGTTAGAAACGATTTCTGGGACAGTGAGTGCCTCTCCCATTGTGCGAGAGTGGTGGAAGTGGTGCTTTAGTTTTTTTTTTCAGAAAAGACGCGAGTGAAAAAAAGAAAAAGAACCCCCGAAGAAAAGGCTTTGCGGGAGATTTGTGCCTTTGGCCCTTGAATTTTGATTGGCCAGATCCAAAAAAAAAAAAAAAAAAAAAAAAAAATTCAACTGTCCATTTTGGTGTAAGAAAGCCGGTTAAAAGTAACCTTTCTCATCCTGGGCATGACAACCGTGCGCCGAAGAAGTGTCCGGAGAAGCACGTTCGCATTGCGAGAGCTAAGTCGACCCTTATCTTCCTCGCTTTTCCAGCTAGGAGCAAGCCACCCATGCTTTGACAGAATCTTGATCGGTTCTTGCCCAACCTCTTGATGGTCCGTTTCTATACCACTCCCCGTCTCTGCTACACTGGCGCCTTCTTCAGTTTGCCCTGATGCCTCTACTCTTGTATCAATAGGTCCAGGCCCCTCCACATCGTCCGGATCCCGCTGGAAATGCTCAAACACGTCACCATGATCTTGGTAATCCCGCGCCACAACATATCCAATGCCCTTCAGTCTGAACACCTCCAGCTTGTCACAGATCCACGGCTCCTCGAACAACGCCAACGCATGCAACGGGGCCGTATAGTATGAAGAGCTGTACAGCTTGAAGGTCTTGAGGTTCGCACACCCGGCCAAAATCTTGCCAACGTTCGCCATCGGGGGTCCCACACAGACGTCCATATAGACGTGAACCATCTCCAGAAACGTTGCATGGGGTATCAATAGTGCATCCCGGATATCGACCGTGAAAACCTCGAGCGGCATCTCGAACTGGGTAAGATGGGACGACGCACCAATGAGGGCCAGTATCCCGGCTTCCTGAATGAGACCCTCGGTGTCAACATTGTCCGCGTCAAGGCATCGAATCGAATTGAGCTTTGGACAGTTCTCGCGCAGGCTCTGAGCAAGATCCATAGCGGGACTCCCGTTGTTGTAGATCATGAATCGAATTGCCTTTAGGTTGGGACAGTAGCTGATTAGATGCACAAGCCCAGGGTTGAGTCGAAGGTTGACATTGAGGCGAATCTCCACAAGATCCGCAAAAGGCTCACCATCCATGAATGCGCCCACGCCGTCAAAATCACCCTCGATGAGTAGCTTCTGAAGTCCTGGATTGCGGCGCAAGAGCTGGGTGAGGTGAACGGCGTCGGGTCTGTCGGCATAGAAGCGCAGTTTCTTAAGCCGAGTCAAGATATCTAGCCCTGCTTGGATATCCTCGTACAGATGTTCATTGGACAGTTTGATCTCAATCGAAGCGAGTTGTGGATTCGCCTGCAAGAGATCAACGGTAGACCCAATCGCCTTTTTGGAGAGGTAGAGCGTCGTGAGTTGGTCTGGTATTGGAGCACTGGCGGGCCACGCATGTGACAGGGTGAGGTGACGAAAGTGGCGACTGTTGGCTTGGGCGACCTCGCGTGGGAAATGCCAGACATTGACCGAGTCGTCATATCGCTTCCAAAGAAGTGGGTACAAAACGCTGTACCATGTCCGGCAAACTTGAGAGCAGGAAACAAGGTCGTTGGCCCGGAAGTAGTAGTGACCCTGCTTTGTCGGGACCCATATGACGATGGAACAGCCGAATCTGTGGACGATTTCGGGTAATTCAACCCATCGGGTTGGACTCAGCACTACTGAGTGTGGATTGGTCATTGAAAGATGGATTAATGGAAGAGAAGAGATGTGGCAATGCATCTCTCATTTCTCATACCCCATTTACAACTTAGTACACTAAATCGGCCCAGAAGCAAAATTACCCCTTGACGCAGTATTTTATATTACGTCCACATGATGCTTGATCCTTCGCTCGGCTTGATCTACTCAGGGATACGTGTCTGACGGCACTCCCTTCCATCAAGAGCCACCTTGCACACATCTGGTATGCTAAAGATTCGCTCAAACACCTTGTCTTGCACAATCTTCTTCAGCCGCAAACAAGTAACCTCCAGGTGTTCAAACTTGACGTGCTCCTAAGTGCCTGTCTCGAAACACCCTAGTTATATTTGGCTAGCCCGTTGTAGAACTCTAGACGAGATGAGAGTCTCGCCAGACGGCAAAGTCTACGGCGTCCAAGTTACTCCTCGTCATCCAGTTGTTCCAGGATCATTTCCACCAATCTCTGGCACAACTGTGGTTCGATCTACGGTACGCATCCATACAGCTCATAGTCCTCGAGTTTTCTAGCAGATCCGTGGCTCTATAAAAAACTTCAGACTGTGCTCATGCAGGTCGTTGGGATGTGTGGTACACAAAGACAAACGACTTGAGCTTCGGGCAGGAAGCCAGAATCCTGTTGGCATTCTCAAACGATCCTCATGCGCTTCTTCGACATAGATATGAACTGTCTCCAGTCATTGCGCATGTGACTGGTCGACCAGAGCAGGCGAACGAGATCCTCCTCGGATGGACTCGCCCAGTTGAAGTTGATGTCCTTGCTGCTGTTCTGGAGACTCTTGAGTTTTGAGCAGTCATGTTTTAGGTTGTCAGAAAGTGCCACGACAGGACATCACCAGCGGTTCTCCTCGTCATAGATGCGGAGCTTGACGATCTCGAAGTCGGGGAGTAGCGAGCGATGGAAGTTGGGGAGTAGCGAGCGATGAAAGTCCGGCCAGAATTCGTGGCCCATTCACTGTCGAGACTCAGCTCAGTGATTCTGAGGTTCGGTAAAACCTGGTCTTTGTCTCCTTGGGTTAGGTTATGAAAGTGAGCCAGTGTCAGCACCTGCAGCTTTGGCAGATGGCTGACAGGGATGATGAGCTGGTTGAGGGAGAATTTCAGACTGCAGGCGAGATGGAGCAACTTCAGGTTGAGCAGTGGTTCCAGGATGGGCAAAATAACCCTCGGTGGTCCTGGAAACATCCTTTAGAGTCAACTGCGGGTTTGCGTAGGTAAATTCGGCTTTAGCCTTGTGTCGATCAGGTCTAAATGGGGTTCACGTAGACGGCTTGGGAGACGAGCGGCAGGTGGCCATGGTTTGTCAGCGTCGAGGTGTCGAATATGTTGGCCGTTTGCAAAGGTGGCCTCTTCAAGAATTTCCACTTGAATGTTGGACAGCAATTGAACAGCATCCAGGGTAGGGTAGCAGAGTACAGCGCCAAGTTGTGTTGAGATTTGCTAGGGCGACAAAAGTCAGCCTATGCGGTAGATCAGTTCCGGAAGTTCGAGAGGATGGTCGATCATGAGTGTTTGAGTTAACCAGAAGCGAAGAGAGGACAGGAATCATCTGTCCAATCTGTGCGGGGGGGGGGGGACTGCTCTTTGATATTTGAACAGTTTAGTGAAACAGATGATATGAAAAGTATAAAAACTTACTGTCGTCATATGGAACCATTTCCGATGAAAGGGACAAGGCAGGGCTCACATCACGGACAAGACTTTGGTTCGACATCATCTAGGGTCCGCAGGAGGCCCGCTTGATGACGATGATGTCGTCTCTACTCCGAACTTTTCCTTGATGACAGGACAGAGACAATAATGTCTCTTGACGGACACGCTGTTCAAAATGCGGGACTTTTTGCAGGGACATGCGAAGTAATATTGATGTTGAGCGCTCGTTCGAATCTCCACATCTGCGCCTGAGTAAGGACAGATGAGATTCACAGACTCATCAACATGGCATGCTCGCCAGTGGACGTCTTCTGCATGTCTGAAATTCTCTCTTCCCGAGGCTTTCAGTCCATATGCACACTTGGAATAACTACATGGGGCTACTTTGGGCATTGGCAGGAGAAGAAAGGTTGGAAAAAAATTGCAGATTGATTGTGCCCAGTTGTTGACCCTTTCAGGCAGAGTATAATGCGAAAAAAGGGGCGAGGTTCGCAATCATTGCATGGAGTGCGAAAAGGGAACTAAGGGGAGGGTTTTTTTTTTTTTTTTTTTTTTTTTTTTTTTCCGTTTGGCGACGGCGGTGTGGGCGATCACTACATACCTGGCTTTCCACTTTTTGTCTCTTTTTTTTAAGAAAAGAAAAAGGGCACACACCCTTCTTTCGTTATTCAACAACTCTTTTTTTATTATTGACTTCTTCTCTTTCCATCGCTTATGAGGTTTTAACGCGTACCGTGCAGTCCAATCCCTCGCTTACTTCTACTCTAATACTATAAGAATACTAATCTACTCTTTCTTTCTTTTTTTCTTTTTTTTTTTTTTTTTCTCTTTCTATCGCTTTTCGGTGTGTAATAAGCTCTGCAAAACATGCCTCAAATTTCAACATCGCCTCATCAGGACCATCACAAAACAACCAACCTGGAGAAGGACCATCACAATCGAACCACCAGAAAATAATCGTATAGCAATAAAAAAAACTTTGTCAAAGTTCGAAATCCATCCTTCATATTCTCATGTTTCATTCAGGCTACACAAAAGCTACAGGTGAAGGCGATGTTCCTCGGATGGGAGCAATGCATCAAATATCGTCCGGCGCATTGGTCACCAAGAGATCATTCAACGACTTGACTCGTCTCAACGCAACATACGCTTGTCCAAGACAAAATAGACCATCGAGGTTGACAATACCGAGGGCAGAGTGAGACTCTGTGACCGATACGTCCGGGCCCTCAAGTTTCTCCAGTGCCAACATAACTTCTGAACGACGGTCGGCTAGATCCTGTGAAATATTGAGAAAGGTTGCCAGATCGGTCTCGTTAGCGAACTCGTCTAAGAAGCCAGCGACGGCGAGGGTGATACTTGATCGGGAGGCTCTAGTCTTTGGGATGCCATATAGGGCCTGAAGGCAGGTGGGGCTCACTCGAGACGCGCAGGAAGATGGTACGTCTCTCTTGAATAGGTGTGAGGTAGACTGCTCATAGCGACGAGAAAAGCCCATGGTGTGGTGAGCTAGGATGAATTGGATTGTAACGGTGAGAAGGAGGAAGAAGAGGTCGCTGGTCCTCACATGTTGAACGCTTAAGATGTATTAAAGAGGAGGGAGGGAACGTTGGGGAGGGAGAGGGGGCAAGCGAAGTTGAGTTGAGTTAAAAGACAAAGAGAGAGGCTGAACGTCTCTTATTCTGTTTGTTTCCCGTCTCCATTTCTTCTTTCCGACCTCTTGGCAGTCGAAACTTTTTTTGAGATTTTGCAGTGTCTCTCTACCTCCCTTTACACATCCATAAACACTAAAAGAATGTGGGATATATTGAATGTACCCTTGTCAAAAAAGAATTGTTGCATGCTTTTTAACCACGTCCATACAATCTTGTACTTGGCTGCCTGTCCCTGGGAACCAAAATGCAAGGTCCAATTGGTCTCCAGCATCTCCATGAAAAGATTTTGTGTCAGTCAAAACAAAACAAAGGGAAGCTCCTTGATGGAAGGGAACTTGATCCGCTGACTGGAGATGAGTCGCAAGCCGCCCATGCGGAAAGAAGATTCGGTGTGCTTGTGACTTTCTGTGGCAACGTGAGACTGGTGCGGCCGCTGTCTTGCAACGATGTGTGACAAAGGGACTTGTGAGTATCTGTGAGGGAGATCACGAGTGGGATGGTGATTGTGACAGGTGCTCCTAAAGGCCCTTGAGATGTCGGCGTCGAGAGTTGTACTATGAGTCAAGAGTTAGAAGTGAGGACTGGTGTTGACTCGGAGATTTATATTATCTTTTTTTTTTTTTTTTTTTGGACACAAAAGCTCAGAGACTGTTTTCTTCTTTTCGACCTTACATGAGAAAGATCGATGGCGCACCGAGAAATTATAGAGAATGAAGGAGACAATGGGATGCAAAGAAGGGGATAAAAAAACGTGGCGGCAAGGATCGAGGGACAACATCCGATGAGAGAAATCAAAGGACCGAGAAGCAGAGGAGCGTAAAGCGTGCATTCACGGACCTCTACGAGGTAAATACCAGTGGTTATCCTGGTGGTCTTCAATTTACTGCGAGACCTGCGCTAAGCGGCATGCTCTCTTTGCTTGCGCTGAACAAGAAATAGAGAAAGTATAAATATTGTTTGCATTGCATTGCATTTTGGTATTCCTACAAAGGCAGCTTTTATATTTAAAAGTATAATAGACCGGTCGCTACTGAGACGTTGGAAGTGCTTGTACATAGGTTTTGGCGTTTGCATAGGTATCTCGGAT
Source organism: Podila verticillata NRRL 6337 (assembly GCA_000739165.1). Taxonomy (NCBI): domain Eukaryota; kingdom Fungi; phylum Mortierellomycota; class Mortierellomycetes; order Mortierellales; family Mortierellaceae; genus Podila; species Podila verticillata. The sequence goes on along the minus strand of KN042435.1, from coordinate 103,605 downwards.
TCCGCTCGTTGAAATAGCATTACTCGTTATTGTTATACGATCGCAAAGAACAATGTGACTGAGCTGGGTAGCATTGCGCGGGGCCGATGAGGCCAGGAAAGTCGGATTGCCGCCTTGTTCACTCAAACTACAGATCAAACGATGGTCGTTAAGAAGTTACTGTAGCAATTTTCATCTGAGTTAGAGTCGTCCCACATCCTTCATGACCAAGCAACCCCATACTCGTGGCGCTAAGCTTCTATAGTTCTGCTTTGACTTCTCCGCCTCCCCCGATCCTAAAACCAATGTCTTCCGATGATGCTTTCCGTTCCCTGCATTCTCCCCACACAATTAACAAGTTGCTACCTTCCGCCGAAGGGCCATATTCGCCCTTCATAACGTTTTCATGGGGCAATTTGTTCATTTACCAGGGTACAAACTAGAGTTTGCCGGATGAGTTTGTATCTCTTAACATAGCACCCTGCAGTCAGCCTTGTGCAATCTCCGAGCCTACCGACGACGAGTGCCCAAATAAAGTGCAACGATGGGATCCGAGCCCTGGAATAGGGTGCCACTGCCGTACGCCACACACCTACATACCACACTGCCCTGTATATCTAGGGTCTGGCAAGATGTTATGGTGCAGATCGATCGCCCTGATTTGGGGACATGGCACTACGTACGACTCCAATGCCAGGACAACAAGTCACAGTGAAAGCAGTCCAATTCAACATAGTCCAGTATATTGAAATATGGGATTCTATCTAAGGTATTCCATCACAGCTAGTGTTTTGATCCAAATGTATGATCCTCAAAGAAGAACCAGTTGCGCAGCCACCATTTAGTTTTTCTTTTACCCTGGTCGAAGCACTTAGCTGGCATTGACGCAGTTACCCTCAACGAACAAATCCTGAGACTTATCAAGGAGGCTCTTGATGTCATCAACGTAAGGCTTAGCCTGGGCCTGGGCCTGGGCAGAGGTAACCTTATTGAGAATGGTATCAACCAACTTCTGGCCGGTAGTGTTGACTATGCCCAGCTTCTCACGAATGACACCGCACTGCTTGGCCTTCCTAACATCGTCAACACGGTCCTTTACGTCGTTGAAAAAAGTCTTGGCGTGGTCATCAAGCTCCTTGACAGGTTCGAGAAGAGCGACAGCATCGAAAAATTCAATGGAAGCTGCACCCTCGGCGGTTGATTGGCCGGAGCCAATCAAGGAGATGACGTGGTCGGCAGCATCGACAACAGGCTGGATGTTGCCGTCAAAGTCGTTGGCAGTAGCGTCCAACTCGCCAAGGGCAGCAGTGAGGTCGATGATGACTTTCTTGACAGGGGTGTCACGCTTAATGACCATGGAGTAGGCGCCGGAGATGGCAGCCAGAATGGTGATGATAGTAGCGAACTTCATGATGGCGGTTTGTTTGTGTTTGGTAAAACTTGAAGCGTCGATAAAAATAAAAAGGGAGAAAAAAATAGTTGAGATATAAATAATATTTTTCATTCTGTGGCTCGAACAAAAGGGATGCTTGGAAGCTCATGGAACCACATCAAGGAACATTTTCAAAAGATGGAAAAAAAGAAGGGATGAGGGATTGGAAAAGATTAAGGGTGGAATGGATCAAGGGTACCCTCGAAAGAAAAACCTCGAAGAACACAAAGAGACAACAGAAACAAGCAACAGAAGCAAATAACAGAAGCATACAGCAGAAGTAAACAACATAAAGAGACACCGCCAAGAGACACCATCAAGGGACACCACCAAGGGACACCACCAAGGGACATCATCAAGGGACACCACCAAGAGACACCATCAAGGGGACCACCAAGAGACACCATCAAGGGACACCATCAAGGGACGCCATCAAGGGACATCACCAAGGGGCAACATCAAAGAACTAAAAAGATCAAATGTACATCTTCAGTGTCCGCGAGAGACATGTCGGCCAAGACTAAATCACTCATGGAGGACCCAGGCACCACTCGTGGACAGAGAACTTGGCTCGTGGATATCCATGGATGTATCTTGATGCGACGTTCCTCGGATAGGATGAGATGAGGGTTGCTTCACCACGACCAGTATCTCGATGAAGCAGACTGAACAAGGCAGTGACGAGGAGTGCCTCGACTGGGGTCACTGGCTTTACGTTCAGCAAGAAGGTGTTGCACGAATGTGTTTGGCATGATTTTCTGCTCCACGCTTTTTATCCCATCCACATTCCTCACTTTGCCTTTGAACACCCAATACCATCAAAGTCGATTTCCAATGGAAACGTGTCCTTGCTGAGGATGAAAAGACAGAAACCAATGTTTCCGTTTTGCCTTTGGAGATCGGGGAATGAACGAGATGGTCAGCATGGACCATGGGAGAACCTTCGAGAGCAAAATGAAAGGAAAACAGGGAAGAGCAATTGACATCATCTCGTGAACGATCTGAGGTTTGGGCAGGAGGCGAGGATCCTATTGATGTTGACGAGACACTCTCGCTTGAATTTTTGACGTGAATCCCGGACAGTCTCCAGCCATGGCGCATGAGGGTCAAGTAATGCCTGGCAAATCCCTAGGCCTAAAGTCTCCATCGGCAAATCCAAACTAGCGAGATGATCTGTCGACTGGAGCTAGATGCGCAATGTCATCTTCGGTTTGGGTGCGATCGGTAGCAGTCGGACTGGGTGGGAATGTTTCGAAGACTCTTGAGTTTGGGGCAAAACTCTCGCAAGTCGCTGACAAGCTCATAAGCAAGATATTCTACGATTCCATCGTTGATAAAAACTTTGAAATCGAAATTCTTTGAGATTAGGATAGTTACGCGCCATTCGATGCAGTGCAGGGTTCCGTCTTCATTCGCTGTCAAGACAGAGTTTGGTGATGATGAGATTCGGGAAGGGCTGGACTCCGACTTCTTGGTTCATGTATTTAAGGCCTTCCAGCGTGAGGGTCTGTAGATCTGGCAGATGACTTGAACGACAATGATCTAGTCGAGGGCGAGACTGTCGCCGGACAGCAGATGAAGTTCCTCCAAATGGAGCAGTGGTTCCAATATAGCTGCCAGCTTGTTGGCCAGACCTCGATGGAAGTTTGCCCTCAATGACTTCAACTGTGGATTTGCGCTGATCAGGTGCGTTGCTGTTTATATCCTGACATGACTCAATTCGAATGCTCGCAGGTGGGTTGGAAGAGGGGGCGCAAGGTGGCCATGGTCAGCCGATATAGAGGTAACGAATGAGCGCACTGTGGACATCGAGGGCTACCATGGGGATATGAAAATCCAGTTCGAGGTTGATAACTATCCACCGAATGGGGAGTAAAGTGCGGTGCTACAGTTTGTTAATCCTCATGCAGGTGAACAGATCACTAAAGGACGGGTGTGGCTTAAAGATTGGCAGAGGCATGCCGATCTAGATGATCTCTGGTAAAGGTCGTCCATGATTGTGAATGGAAATTGTCCTGCTTCGTCCACATCTTTTTCATCTTCTCCAAAGTCAATAAGCCCACGGGGAAGGAGTCACCGGTAGTGAGCAACAGTAGCCAAAAGGAATGCTGCCATGGCAGCGATTGGAGTAATGGGTTCAGCAAATGATGTCTTAGAGTCCAGAGACAACGCGGCTGCCCTTGAGAGCCAAAATTTGGACGTCTCATTTTAATTGTCAGGAACAGTCTTTTCTTTTCTTAGCCCACTTCCAGCCAGGGGACAAGAGATGTGACTCGACGCCACCAATCAACCATTTCCATTCTTCCTTGCGCCAAAAAAGTCTATTTCTGGCAAAACACTTTACATTTTCTCCACTACCTCCATTGGTCAGACTGCGCCTGCAAACGGATTCGAAACCGCTTTTCTTTATCATCGTTGTCTCCATTTCTGTACCAACATTCAATCTTCTCTTTCTTTCATCCATTTAACGTGTCATTCTCCCTCTACTCCCTTTCGTAATCTCCTCCGCTCAATCTCATTTCAAAAACCTTGCCATTAATGCATCCCGGTAAGTTGACTTTGGAGCATCCAACTCAACGAGCATCCAACTCAACGAGCATGCAACTCAACGAGCATGCTCCTTCTTACCTTGACTGGTGTATCTAACGTATAGCTCATTTTCTAGATGCAGGCGCACAGCGACTGCCTAACGAATGTCTGTATCTGATCGTGGACTGCCTGCGAAAGGACCTGGTCACCCTGCGGACACTGCTTCTAGTTAATCGCTTCTTCTTCCATGCAGCTGTTCCACTGATGCTGGACGACCCACTCACAACCTGGGAGATGACCTACGCAAAAGCCGAAGTGAGAACAGACGTGGACAAGCTCATGGCTCTCTTAATCGCATCCATCCTCCACTCCCAGCGCGACAAGGCTCATGCAAAAGGAGATTTCGACTTCTCCGTTGATGCGTTCCTGTCAAGGTTTGGCCTCCAGCTTGCGGTTCCAGGAACATCATCACTCCTACAGGACACCATCCAGGGGGATCGTCCAACGACCATCGATTACTCACGGTACTTCGCGGATATGCTCCTCCTCGAATGGCGATACATACAATTCCACACCCTCGTGAGTCTAAAGGAATTTCCTCCGGTGTGGGAGAATGAGATGCCCACACACACTGATTATGGTAGTCTTATCCAATACAGTGATGGAGCCAACCCACGCGCAGAACACATCGAGGAACTTCAACTACATCGTGACTATAAACAGGAAGTGCAGGATCGGCTCGCCAACCTGTTCTTGGAGCACAACACAAAATACATCGCCACCCTCGAATTCCACATTGCGGATTCGCATCGCTATCTCCAATATGCCGACAAGCTGGAGAACCTACAGAAGGTTTACTTGCAAAGAGATCAGAGCATGCCAGATAAACACCTAGAGGACACCAAATCGTTCATTGTTCAGAACCGTACTGCCTTCCCAGGAAAACGTCCCTTGCTCCTCGAGTTCAGCTATTCGTGGAAGACCAGTGATGAATGGGAGGACCTCACGCCGCTGGAGCGACGCCACCGCCAGATTGAGTTCCAGAAGCCACGGATTATGCTCTACGAAGCCGTTGGAAAGCCCCGAGAGATTGATGTGACCGACTGTCCAGGGTTCTACGATAACTGTGGCAACATTGACCTCGAAAGCCTGGAGGAACTGGATGATCAAGATCTGGACAGGATGACATATGAAGGCCCTCAGCAACGAGCGTTTCTGGAGAAGTGCCATAAGCTCCGAGTCCTGAAACTCGGCGTGAGTCATCCTGATATGTTATCATGGCTTGTCGAGAAGAAGGAGGATGGGACAAAACAAGCACGGTCTGACCATTTGCTCAAGAACCTTAAAGTCCTGGATCTGTGGTCACAGAAGGAAGCGTCGTGTATCCTGCTTGCACTGGAAGATGCCACGATCGCATTTGGAAAGTCTTTGAGAGAAATTTCGGTTCATAGCCAGCCACACAGATCTGAAATACCTCAAGAACCTCCCTTGAGGCCGCCATCGATTGGCATGTGGAATCTCCCTTTTATCCGATCAATCGATATTAGTGTCCTTGGTCAGCCTCTTGTCCACATTGGGAGATTCTACCAGTGCCCGCAACTGGAAGTGCTTCATCTGCAGGTGATCCCGCCGTCAAGGCAATCACTGGAACAGGATGGGGTACCTAACTTTGGCACAATCACACTCTCAGACCAGTGGGAGCTCCCCCGCCTCAAGTCACTGCATCTTTTCGACATAGCAGCCCTGGCCTTCAACTACGACTCACTCGACCACATGAGGAATTTGAGGGAGCTGCACTTGATTGTACGCAAGCAGTGCCAGGTTCCATATCCTGCCACGTCCATCCCGCGATTGTGCAGTTATGTTTGTCACCAGGAAACACCCGACAGTGATGACAACATCTCGTCTGTGGATCAAAGGTGGAAGGACCGATGGAACCTACCACAACTGCAAACCCTCCGCCTCGAGGGTGCGCCAAGCTCTGTATTTAGTTTCAGTTGGTTAACTGGATGCCCTGCACTCGAAACAGTCGAGCTGATCCACAGGGCGGGCTTCCAGCGGCTACCTATTTCGTCTGCATCTGAGCACTCGAGATTTATCTCCAAGATTTCCCCTGCAATTAAGTCATCGCCAGAAGACATGGAGGATACTTCCATGGATCCAAACTTGCAACCGCTGCTGGAGAGCAAGCTTCATAGCTTTACTTTCAAGGGTCCCTGGGTCATGTCAGAAACGGACCTGATCACAGCGCTGACAGTCTATGCACCCAATTTGTCGACATTGTCGTTGGATAGGATCCATATGGAAGCGGCCAAGAATGGAGAACAATTCCTGGGAACACTTTTGGAGGCCAAGGCCATTGGGGCGACACTTGCGGAAGAGGCTTCTGAGCACGATGGCACTGGCACAAGCTCTTCC
>KN042435.1:83232-95249 GCA_000739165.1 Podila verticillata NRRL 6337 | reverse complement strand
GAGGCAAAGGGAGGCAAAGGGAGGCAAAGGGAGGCAAAGGGAGGCAAAAGGAGGCAAAGGGAGGCAAAGGGAGGCAGTGAGAGGCAAAGAGAGGCAGAGAGAGGCAGAGAGGCAGAAAGAGGCAGAGAGGCAGAGAGGCAGAGAGAGGCAGAGAGGCAGAAAGAGGCAGAGAGGCAGAAAGAGGCAGAAAGAGGCAGAGAGAGGCCAGCGGGAGGCAGAGAGGCAGAGAGGGACAGAGAGACATAGAGGCAGAGGGACCTCAATAACATACATGTCAGACCCCACTCATGACATCGTCGTTGCTGATGGTTGACATGTCCCCCTCCATTTCATTCATCTTCCCACTCAAGTTCATCAACGACATGACTCCGCTCAGCGTACTCAGCCCTTGACTCAGCCTCTCTTAATTCTTTCCCATGTCCTGTTCGTTATTCTTCATTCATCCTGTTGACCCACAATGTTTAAATGGAGCCCCTTCCAACCCTCTAACCTCATTCTCGACCACAAACTCATCCTTTTTACACGTCTCTCAAGGAAACCGCCAATTGTATATGTTTCCTCTTTTGAGCTCGGCGTGTGACTTGTGAGTGCTGTAAACTCCAGGAAAGAAATGGATGCTGTCAGTCGTATCTTCATTTCTGATTGTGTGGTGTTGAATACCTCTGAAAGCGTGACCAGAAACGCGACGTTAAGACCAAATATTCAGTTCCTAGAGCGGATGCTCCTTGGTGGCATTGATCGTGCTTGACTTCAGTATGTCGTTAATCCCCATCGGCTTGAGCATCGGATTTTGCACGATAAGTAAGCTAACCTCCGCTTCATACCTTTCCCACATCCATAGATATCCGCATTTTGCGCTGCGGGAGGTGATTGATGTTGGCAACATGTAGTCGCATATGATCTCAACAACCCAAGGTCTGGAGGTTGGTGCATACAATAAGAGGCGGAGTAAGTGGCTCTTTATCCTTCTTTGGAGCTGCGATGTACCGGATTACTTAGGATGGGGCGCGCAGGAGAAATTTGATGAATGTGCAGGTGTTTGATTTGCCATCCATTCTTCTTCACTCTCTGGTATCCTTCCACTATTTCCACTTTGATAAGGCTTCTGCCTTTCCTAACGAAAAAAATTGCATAAATAAGAGGCGTGCCAATGCCCCACTCGTTATAGACTCTGGCACACAGTCAGGACGCCTTGATCAAGTAGGTGAATGGTCAAGTGCTGGACCTCGGTAGGGAGGTCAATTCAGCGAAAAAGCTGAGCAGGGGACAGAGATAGTAGTTTTCAGCGCCATGGAGTGCGAAAGGAGGAGAAATAGGGATACACAAGAATGAGAGAGAGAGAGAGAGAGAGAAGGAAAAGATATAAGAGTCGCGGTTGTAATGATGAAATGGAGTCGGAGGTCAAGAGACGAGACGATCATTAGTTTTGGTTGGTGACAAGGTGAAGATGGATAGCGAGAAAATCAATGGCATCTTGAGCCGAGACTCTGTGAGAGTGTTCATGGGCCAACGAAGACAAGGCTAAGCCACGCTCTGGCGGGCATGTCCACCATCCATGGAAATGAAACTTTGGGCTACAGTAACACTGTCACTGCTTTGGTGCGCAACAAAAAAGGATTGAAATGTTTGGTAGCATACACAACGTGATACCCAAACACTGACGCCTAGCTCATGATCGGGAGCGCGACATCCCACCCTGCCCCTCCTAAGCTTACGGATCAATTTGAGCGTTTTATTTATTCCTTCATCTCCATCGAGTTCCAGGTTTGGTGCCAAAGTGGCTGGGACATATCTGAGCGAGCTTGACCAATAGCAAGTTCCGAAAGTGGTATTTTTCAAAAGTATGGGGGGAAAAGCGTGAGTGAACAACACCTTTGACTAATCGGACAACTGCCAGTGTCATGAGTCATTGTGCGAGTTCCCGCCAAGAAACAATGGTTGACGCATGGACCACGTTGTTGACTGATGTTCCAAAGATCGTTTTTGTGTCTTTCTTTTTTTCTTTTCTGCCCTGGAAAGGCAGACAGTACTCCGTTGGAATTACCAAATGGGTCAGGACAGTGATTTTCTATTCTGACCAATCATCGTTGAATAAAGAAAGGGCATGACATCATTGCAAACCTTAAATTAGACAAGCAGGCAACGGCAGAACGGGACATGAAAAATGAGTTCTCCCTCTTTCTTTGGAGTTTTGTTGTTTATGTTTTTTTATTTTGTGTGGTTAGACCACAATGACGACAATGACGACGGGGTGTTCGCCTGTGTCCATCTCGCGCATAATCATATCCCGAAAGGAGGGAAGGAAGGAAAGAACCGATCGATTTGTTTCTCATCCATTTCATATCAACAAGAGAAAAAAAAAGTATATAAGCTCGAAACGTTCCGTCTCCAACAAGTACAAAACAAAACCTGCACAGCACATACCTCCCACCTCATACAAAAACACACACATACATATATACAGCAATATGATGAACATCCAATTCACTCACCCACAGGAGCCTCACCCCACATCCTACCTCATCTTCCCCGTGACCAAGGACCCCTTCCTGCGATCCGCACTGCAGAGCCCACGTCCCAAAGACATGTTTGAGGCACCACTCCTCCAAACACTCGAACAAGCCACCAACCCACCGCCCTATTCATCCATCTCCTCATTTTCGTCATCGTCATCAACAGCAACCACATCTGCATCGTCATCGTCATCCGGGCCATACTTCTCGTCATTCTAGTCTCTCGCCTCGACAGAATCCCACTCCTACTTCCCCATGACGTAGCAAGTAGCAAAACAAACAACGCACTATGCAAAAGCTATAAAGCACTAGACAAACACCTCGGGGGTAGAAGAGCTCCAACCCTAACCTGTACTATAACAATCAAACCAAACCTCCCTTCTGTAACATTACACAATAAATACTACGGTTTTTTTTTGACATCATAACAAAACATGCTTTTTTTTATTTTTTTATTTTTTTTCGATGCACAAAAAACCTTCCTCTCCTTATTGCGGTGGTGGAGGCACATATCCCAGGGGCTCGTTGCCCGTCTCTGGAATAGTCTGCGGCGCCCGCGCGCCCGGTGAGGGGCTCATGGATTGTGCGGCCGCATACGCCGAGTAGTTCGTGTATACCTGTGCTTGCGCTTGTTGCAGCGGTGGTAACGCCGGTGAAGCTGACGATTCTGCGAATGGATCATGAGACTGGCTCTGCATGTACGGCGTAGTGGTAGTAGTTGTCGAAGATGGTGGGTGGTAGTCTGAGCCACCCATGGATGGAGATGGAGCCGTCGCATGGACGTTCGAGAACGGGTTCGCCCCCGGTGAGGCGCTGCCCGTGGAACTGTTGGGGTTGTACTGGCCGTCCTCAAAGGGGTTGTTGGAGGCGGTGGTGTAAGGGGAGTTGGTGCTGATGTTGCTGAGATATGGTGTCCCCTGGTAGGTCGCTGCTGGGGACTGGATCTGTTGAGGGTAGTAGTGGGAGGGCACAGGCGAGGTCATCATCTCGATGTTGCCACCATGATATCCACTGGACTCGTTTTCTTTCCTGTACCGATCCCGCGCCGCCTCGATCGCGTGTGAGTCGTTGATCTCCATCTTGCTCAGTGGGTAGTCGTTGTGGCCATGTCCATGGTACGGGTTGTTGCTCTGGAACCGGGGGGAGTCGCCCAGGGAGACCTTGATATTATCGTCCGCATCGTTTCCACCAATCGCTGCTGCGGCCATAGCGTCTGCATGGTATGCTTCTTCTTCCATCCTGGCCTTGCGCTTCTTGTAAAAGATGAACCCAGCAATAGCGCCCAAAGCCAGTACAGCCACAATGCCGCCAATAATGGCACCCGTGCTGCCACCAGAGCTCAGTGTCATGGAGCTGTCGTACTTGTTGACCCACTTGTCGTTGTTCAGGTTGTAGATGATGGGGGTGTTGCTGAGCATGGTGTTGCGGTTGCTGGCGCTGGAGCCGCCCCAGGCAATAAGCTGGCCCGAGTGGATCCCGCAGGCAAAGCGCGTGCGGGATGTGAGGGCGTCGGTGCCCTGCTTCCATTTGCCTTTCCCGACGTCGAGGATGTAGATGTCCTTGAAGTAGTTGGTGCCGTCCGTACCTCCGAACACAACAATCTTTGAGCCGTCTTCCGCTAAAGACGATCAAATGTCAGAGAAAAAATAATGTCAGTTTTCAAGTGGCTGTATCCTTGGAAATGACATTGTCCACATAACCATGTGGGGCACTTGGACAACTTACAAGCTGCCATGCATTGATCCAAACGTGGCGGAGGGATGTCTCCCGAGGTTGCCTAAACAAAATAAAGTATATTTGATGGATAGCGTTAATTGCGTTGAAGACAAAGATTGTACGACGGAAAGGTACGTATTTCACTTTTTGTCCATTTGAACATTCCAGTCCTGTCGCTTTTTTTTCTGATCTGTGAATAGATTTTCACTCCCATGTACCCATGTACCATGAGCCGTTGTGTTCCAGCTACAAGGTTTTCCCCATGCATGTGTGTCTCGCTGTTTTTGTTTGTTGCGGTCTTTTCCCATGAACGATTTGTTCTTACCATGACAGACCAGCTCTTAGTGTTCGGATCGTACTCATTCACCGTCGCCGGAGTCACCGCAGAAGGACTACTCGGATTCGCCCGCGACCCCCCAAACGTCAGGATCGTGCTCCGCTTCGTCGACCACACGGCACTGACATCAATCAGACTCGTCGCCAGCGTTGCAGTCTGCTGCGAGACCATGCTCTTGGTTCCGGCGTTGTACACTGCCAGCGTGTTGTAGATGTTGGTCCCGTTCATATAGCCGCCAATGATGTACACCAGCCCTGTGTTGGGGTCCGTCACCGCCGCGTGGCCCTCGAGCTCCGTGTATGGGATTTTGGTGACACTCGTGAGGTTGGACCAACTGTTGCCCGCAATGTCGTATGCACTGAAAAAGGTGGGTGCTTCCATGCCGCCCGTGGCGATGATTGAGCCTTTGGAGCCTCCACCATAGGCTGAGCTGACGGTGGTGAGGGCCAAATGGGCGGTGGACTGGCCATCACGGAGTTTGGTCCAGGCTGGGGACAAGTCTGGCCAGGAGGTAGAGAGGTCGAGGAAAAAGAATTGGGACGAGGAGGAGGTGTCGAAGCCGCCCTGGATGAAGAGTTTGTCGTCCACTTGTGTGTATCCCATGCGGCGCACGCTGGCGGGGGATTGAGCGTTCGTAAGGCTCAGACATGCGAAGAGGGTGAGGATATTCCGTTTCCTTGTGTTCATGATGATGTTGTGGAGGGGGATGAGAGGGATGGAGGGTATAGTGGATGGCAGACTGAAAAAGGTGCCAAACAGGATGGGGTCGTAAAAGAGGGGAGGTGGAGAAGGTAGTTGTCGGTTCTCGGTAACAAAGAGAGTGTACAATTGGGAGGGATATTATTATTTTTTTGGCTGTGGCTTCGCTGTCCCAACGTTTCCTCCTTTTTTTTGTTTGTGCGTTAGGTACTAAGAGAGGTGGGTGGGTGTTGCTCGCTGAAAGAACAGAGGAATGGGGAATGACCGAGGTGAGATGCAAAGAGATGAAATGAAGAGGGAAAGGGATGGATGAGAAGAGAAGAGCAAAAGAGATGAGAAAGACTCTTGACCAGGGAATAGAGAAGGAGGGAAAAGCAAGTCCGCACCCTTTTCCTTGCTTTCTAATGCGTTTACCCCTGTGGCTATAGAAAATAGACTGAACGGGGAGAGATAGAGCGAGCAGAGTAGGAGTGCTCTCATCTCAAAGGCACAAAGGTGCGGTTGCGGCTGATGCCAACGCTCTCGCTTTATGTGACTCGCCAACAAACAAAAGAGGAGGAAGGAGCGGGTTAGTGCCGCGAAATTAATTCGTACTGACAGACAGACGGAGAGGATAGAAAGAGAAAGCTGAGAGCACTAGTCTTTTTCAGACTCAAATTACTCTCTCTCCCCCCTCTGCACTCTTGCCGTAGAGGGATACGGAAGAAAAAATAGATGGAGGGGAGCATCACTTAGCGTACTGTAGGGGTTGAATATGGAGATGTGCATGGGTGTATATGGTGCATGGGGTGAGCCGTGTGCAGGTTGAGTGAATGAAATGCACACCCGGGGATAAATGTTGTATCGTGTGTGGGCACCTGCGGAGGAAACGAAAGGGAGCTCAAAGCCACACTTTCCATTCACACCAAAGTCAATTCTCCTGCGAAAGTGCCCTTGCTTTTTACTTTCAACTAGTGAAATGACTAATTGCCCTCATGCAAGCAACCCTGTTACCTCTCCAATTCTTGTTTGCGTTTGGAGTAATGGTACTTACCAAGTGGACTGGGCGTACCTGAATTATGGCCTGCATGTCTCATTGCAATATGCAAACAAGCTGTGTGGCGCTGATTTGATCATTTTCAGGAACGGCGCGGAAAAATGTTCCTTCGATCTTTGTCCCTTGTCCCTTGTCCCATGCCCCCTCCCTCCCTCTCTCATGCTTATGACATAGTTGAGCATGTGTACAGAGGCCCCACACGTCATGGATGCACTTTTCTCCAATATTCAATTACCCCTGCCGCCCGTTTGGGTTTCGTTTCACAAATATTATGGTTATCGAAGTTGAGTTTAGTCCAACTGGGCCCCGGGGCAACCATATTTCATTTGTAATGGCCCAATGGCTTCAAACACGGTTCCTCCCCTCTCCCGTTTGGGTATGAGAAAGCACCCCTGCCCTTCTCCAACAAACATTTAACGTGCGTTGGCATTTAGCCCGCAATAATGGATGCACATCAAGATCTCAACTACAAAGTAAAACTGACTCTGAAAAAAATAATTCATCGTAGCTGTGGTTCAGAAATAGCATGAGGAACAAGGGTAGATGCAGATCCACTCAGCCTGTTTACCAACACTGGGGTATTTGGTACTTGCAAAGTGTTCCACAGCTGCATACGGAGGTACTCTAGCTATACTCTTCGATGTACCAACCTACATACGTGGAAGTACTGCCACGAGTGCCATGACTATACGTCGAGAGCGCCTTGCCAGGCTCCCACTCCCATTGCTCCACATGTTCGAGACTAGGATTGGTTGCATCCGTGTAGAGACATACCCGGGGCTGGAAAACTCTAACAGGTGTGTCGTCTAGGCAAGTCCTTGACGACACTCCCTGGCTCCCCCTTTTGGATCATGCAGCAAACGCGAGCAAATTTTATTCCTTCTCCCTTTTCCATCACACTATTTTGTCTGTGTACCACTCATTCTTTCCCTCACTAATGACCCTTGTTCACACAACAGATCAACATCCATGGCCACCCCACCCATTCCTCATCCCTGAATTGCGTGATCCCATCACCAAGACATTAGCCTTCCGCGATTTCGTCGCCTGTGCACGTGTGTGCCGCCTATGGCATCATGTCTTTAACCCATACGTCTGGCACACCCTCTCAGGCTCCAAGCGCTTCCCGGACGATTTCACACGCCAAGGCAGACACGTCCGTGCCCTTGTCGAGGTGTCCACCGCCCAGGCTGATCTGCTGGTAGATCGTATGCGCGAACATTGTTTGTATCTGGAATCAGTTCAGTTGACCTGGCACGGGTTCTATGAGGATCAGTTCGAGATGTTCTTTCTGGGGATAAAACCCGAAGTCAAGAGCAGAGCGAGACCCGCGTTGAGACCGAAACCGACCAGTCTAAGACAACCAACAAATGCGACAGCAGGAGTAGGGACACTAAACACAGCAACAAGGGCTATGACAGCAACTAATCAGAAACAGGAGGGACCACCACTGCCAAGTTGGAGATCCGAAAGGTCTAGTCCTTGTCCATCAAAAACAGGAACTACCGCATCATCACCCCCACTACTCTCAATAGAGATGATCCAACAACAAGTAGCAATGCGCGCTCGCCCTGTCATGGAACAGGACTTGATCAGGACAAAACTCTCACCGGACGCCCTTTCTGTCATTGCTCGAGCCGCTGGTCGGACGATCCCAAAGGCCGAGCCAAAGAAAGCACTCATTGACCGACATCGCGCAATGGATAACGTTCTCCAGAGCAACGCTGAAGACGGATCAGTGGACACGTTGATGGTACAAGGATATTCTACCGACAAGGCACGGCTCCTAGATCTCCCAGGAACGATCCCCGATTCCCCCAACGGCTTCTTGTCCAACACGCTGCACACCTTGATCCTCCAAGTCCACCACGAGACCATTGTCGCCATCCTGCTCTGGCTCACTCGAGCGGGTCTCCAGGGTCGACTGCAAGGGCTACGCCAGTTCGAGATCAGTGCTCACGAGTCCATGTCGATCATGACCAGCAAGGGCAAACGGTACGTCCCTGTCCCAGCCTCAACCGCCTCCAACCAAGTCCATGCGGGTGTCCTGCATGATTTCTGGGCCGTTTTCCCGGGGTTGGAGGTATGTGCCCTCCATGCAGTCCAGATCACGGATGACCAGACCGAGATCCCTGACAAATCGTCACGGCCGCAAGGATCACCAGAACTGACTACAAGACTAGGCGGAGCAAATACTTCAGGAGCCCTGACCACGCAGCAAGCCTACCAGATCAAGCGCGGGCACATTGCACGCTGTGGGCGGCACCCAGGATACCTCTCTGAGGTGGTTTCGACCCTCGCCACTATTTACCGCCTGACCAGCCAGGACCCATCTCTCGGCATCTCAACAGTTACACAACTCCACCTCAAAGAATGTGACTCTCTCTCCAGCTTTAGGACCCTGCTCTCGCGCCTCCCACACCTGACCCATCTCGCCGTGCAGCGGCTCCAATCATCAGAGCAGCTGCAAGTGCTGACAGAGCTGTGCCCAAAGCTGAGCCACTTCTCGTACATGGGCCAACCCGAGCGCAGCCCAACCACCGCACTCGAGTGGGGCGCGTTCTTCAAAGCCACGGCGTCCACTTTGCAAGAGCTCCTCCTCCAGAACGTGCAAGTCACAGACCAAGACCTACGCGTCTTAGCCCGGCGCTGCGGAGCCACACTGCGTGTCCTGTCGGTCGTCCAAGGGAGCAACACGACGGCTTGCTCGTGGCAGGGCACGAAAGCCGTACTAGAGAACTGCCGCGTGCTCGAGAGCTGCACCCTGAGCTGCTACGGCCCCATCGACGGGCTGTTTGTGCACGACCCAGAGTTCAAGGCAGTGCAAGAGGACGAAGAAGAAGAAGAAGAAGAGGGGAACGAGGAGGGAGTTGTTCAAGGTAGCAAGGCCTGGGCGTGCCGTGAGACGTTGCAGACGCTGTGCTTGTATGGCCTGGTTCTTTACAACGCCGCAACGAACCACCGGCTGTTTGAACGGTTGTGCACGCTGCGCCGTCTGAGAGTGCTGACGATCACGGGCCGGGGCATGTCGCTCGAGGCCCTGCTGGGTCCTCAACGCCTTGTTGGGAGTGCTTCTGTTGAGAGCGCATCCCAGGCCCTCGAGGCGCCCACCACCATCACCACCACAACAACACCCACAACGAAGTCGATGTACCCGTGCCTGGAGAGCATCGATCTGCCGCGGCTGACCAAGAAGCTGACGTCCGAAGATCTGCTCGCGCTACTGCAAGCACTGCCGCGGCTGCGGTGGATGGACGTGGGCGGGGCGTACGAGATGGAAGCGCTAATCTGGTTGGAGACGGAGAGGAGGGACCTGCTGACGACGTTCTCGAGATAGTCAAACACAATTGGCATTTGATGTCTTGGAGATCCAAGACCGCAAGCCTTCACAGAGCTTTTTGGGAGAGAAAAGGAGACAGAGAGGCAGAAAAAAAAAATAGTCTCAAATTTGATTTGCACACTTGTCATCGCTCCATTCTGGCCCCGCCTAGTCTCTAATCTTCGTTTGCAGTGAAATAGAAAGAAGAAAGAACTAAAAAAAAATGTCCAGACTGATTGCATGGATTTATTATGTACGGCTTGGCAAGCCTAATAATCGGATCTTTACTCTGAGTAAACGCCGTCTACCCCATAGCAGCTATCACACCTTCAAAGGTCGACTTTAATGATGACTTTGCCCGCGTACTTGCCGTCTAGCATGTTGATAAAGTGCTCCGGCGCGTTCTCGATCCCATCAAAGACCTGCTGGCGGTACTCGATCGCGTTGCGCTCGAGCAGCGGGCGGACAGTAGCATCGAGCTCGCCAAAGTATTGCAGATGGTGGTAGTAGATGAACCCGTGGATGGTCACACCCTTGGCTGAGATCTGGTTGAGGTTCCGGATCGGGTAAGGCTCCTTGCCGTTCTCTTGTGAAACCATCCCGATGGACAGGATATGGCCCTTCTCGTTAATCACCTCCAGTAAAGTGTCAAGCGTTTCGCCACCGATGGTGTCGTAGAAATAGTCGACGCCCTTGGGAGCTAAGCGCGCCAGGGCCTCGCACGTGCCCTCGGTCTTGTAGTTGAAGGCGCCATCAAAGTGCTGCTTGTTGACAAGATATGAGACCTTCTCTTCCGTACCGGCTGAAAGGTGCGAGCACAAATAGAAATAATGAGGTAAAAAAAAAACGAGTGAGAAAAAAACAAACGCTCAATCGGTGCACTTTCATAAGACTGCCGCCCGTTCAATTTTTCTTTCTCATACCTGATCCGATCACATGCAGGCCCTGTGCCTTGGCGAGCTGGCCAACAAGCTGGCCCACCCCTCCCGCCGCCGATTCAACAAAAATTGTCTTTCCCGCCTCGACGCCCAGGACCTTGAGCCCCGCAAGACTAGTCAAACCCGGCATGCCGAGCGCAGAGATGTAGTTGTACAGACCCACGCCCGTTGACTCGTCGCGCGCGCATGGGCAGGCAGAACACGGATAAAGTTGTAAGGATCCTCGGCGTTCTTGAGGACTGTGTAGTTCTCGTACCCAGTGTTGGCAGTGACGAGCGTGCCAACGGGGTACTTGTCCGAGCCCGAGGCGACCACCTCGGCCACACCCAGGCCATAGAAGGGCACGTTCAGCAGTCGCATGGGCGCAGTGGCTTCGTTGCCGTCCTCGTCGAGGGTGAGGCGAACGTCTGAGTTTTGAGTTGAATCAGAAAGTGGTTAGCGCGCTTTGCCATCCATAGCGACGGTAAGTAAAAGATGGGTGTCCTCATATTGAGGGGTGGGTAACTTACAGGGGTCAAGGGAGAGGTAGAGGTTGCGGAGGATGATTCCGCCGGTCTGGACCAAGTTCAGATCGATTTCCTCAGTCTCGACGCGGAATTGGGCCTGAGTGACCCTGGCCTTGTTTGCAAAACTGGCGCGGATGATGCGGGTGTTGGTGCGAATGTTCTGGGTGATGGTCATGGTTTTTCCTTTTTTTTTGTCTTGGTTGAGACTTGAGAGAGTGTGAGTGTTGTTTGATGGAACTTGGTTTGTTGGTGAAGAGGGTTTTGTAGATGGAGAGAAAATATGAGAATAAGAATCGGCAGGGAGCAGATCTCTTTTATACGATAATTCGGCGGATAATTGTTTTCTATGAGCAGAGGTACCACCACAACATTACGTCGGTTGCAGAGTGAGTAAACCCATTTTACCGGGAGGAGCGAACGAAATCGACGAGCTGTGCCCTGATTTTATCACTTGAGAGAGGACACGGTGGGTGATACGGCACGGGTTTGCATTCCGTTGTTTTTTTCTTAATTCAAACACGGCGCATTTTTGACACGCCGTCTCCACGCAAGCACTTTGCAAAGTGATTGATTTTGACATCACTGGGCGCAGGCAACACTGTTGAACCGATCAACCCGTCACACGTCAATTGATTGCGACTCACCACACCAACTGACGTTTGCGCAGACCGGCTCATCCATTCGTCCAGAAAGGAAAACCTTACTTTGACGGAAGACACTTGGGCCATTGGACCAGGCTAAGAACTTCAGAAAATAAGAACAAAAGCGTCAAAATGTCAATGACGGCAGCTAGCACACCCACTTAGAGCGACAACAACAGTGGACTACAGCTTCAACCCTTGGGCTTGTCTCATCAGACGTTGAGTAAAAACGTGATTTTGGTGGCGGCCAATCGAACCTCACGTGGCAAATTTCTCTTTTCCTTTGACTCGGTTACTCCATGCAAAGCTGCT
>KN042435.1:0-82156 GCA_000739165.1 Podila verticillata NRRL 6337 | reverse complement strand
AAAAAACCACTCACTTTTCCTCTCATTGCCAATCACCTGCGCACAGGTATAGGCGCCGAATGGAAGCGTCGGTCATCCATTGATCCACCATTAGCTTGATAATATGAAGGCGTACTCGATCCATAATACGAAGACGTCGAAGGCGAGGACGAATAATGATGTCCAATGGGCGACTGCTGCGACGACGGCGACGAGGCATGATGGCCATGTGGAGGATAGTTGGGAAATGACTGTGAAAACGGTCCAGGACTGCCAGGGCTCGATCGGGAAAACGAACTCGAGTGTGAATGGTGGTGACCTCTTTCTCTCTCTCCTACTCTTTCTCTTTCTCCTCCAGACGAAAGGCTTGACGAGTGTCCGTGTTGTCCGTATCCGTATCCGTATCCGCGAGTATGCCCTTGCTCGTATCCATAGTGTCCGTTGGAACTTGGTGGCGCCCGGCCAAAGTCCTGTGAGTGGTGCTGTCGGTGGTGGTAAGAGTAGCTCATGGCTGGCGTGTGGTTGGATGGAACACTAGAAGCCAGAGGCGGCAACGAGGGAGATGGCGACATAGTTGTATCCATCTCCGAACCGGGACTCGGGCTTCTTGGTGTCTGGTTTCCGTTGGGCTCCCAGCGCACAGGTCGGGATATGGAAGGTGAAATATGGAAATGAGAAGGCAAAGATGACGACATTTCATGATGATGTCCAGGATCGCTGCGCTGGTGTTGGTGGTGGATGTGTTCAGAGGAATCCTTGATCTGGTGTTCACTAGAGTACGCCCGGTGTCCGTTGTGATGATGGTTGGGCAAACTTCCAGATTCGCCTTGGTAAGAGTAAGAGTGGCTAAAGCCCTGGGGTGGCGAGTTGCGGTGGTATGCACTGGGCGAGCTTGTTCCAAAGTACTTTGATGAGGCTGGACCCACAGATCGCGAGCCCATAGGCGATGTGCCGAAGCGGTCGTGCAGTGGAGGAAGGAATCCGTTCATGTGCGAGTGTCCGTGTGGGCTTGGCGAGGGAGGTGAGGAGTGAGTCACCGATGACGAAGATCTGTGCAGACTAGGGCGGTTCTTGGGAGGCGCTTTTGCTGGGAAACTGAGCGAGTCCAGCACGCCAGCCGCAGCGAGTTGCTCCCTGTTTTCACTATGATCACATATTCACGTAGGAAAGAAGACAAAGTAGGGAATGCGTAAGTATCTCAAGCCACATAGTCCCTTGGGTAGGGCAGGGCTCGTGCTCGTTGTGTGCGAGTGAGATTTCATACCTGATGAAGCTTCTAATGTCTGGCTCGTGCCCCTTCTGGTGGCGAGTGAGGGTCGTGCGTCGTGTGAAAGTCTTGCCGCAACCCGGGTGCTCGCACACGTAGGGTCTCTTGCCGGTGTGTGTCCGTCTATGGCGTGCTAGCGAGGAGGACTACAAAGCGAAGAAGAGGAAACAAACAAACAAGCAAGGCAAAACATGCATAGGGCCATTAGTCTTGTTGTTTCTCTTTCATGTCTCAATGGCACGCGCAAACGAAAGATTGAAAAGCAGAAAAAGATACAAAGCGGTCCGAGTGTCGTTGTGGAAAATGTGTTTGGAAACAGACCAACAACGCATCCTCGCACGCTTGGCCCTTTTTCTCCCTCTTCTCTCTTTTTGGCGTGTGCGCAAGAGCAAGGACCAAAGAACACAAAATAAAATCAGGGGTAAAAACAGGCCAGCACATGCATTCAATGCGAGGAACAAGTATCGACAACAACGCATTACAACGACGAAGGTGTTGATTGCTTGACATTGTCGAGATTGTGAGAGAGAGAAAAAGAGAAAGGTCCGCCAACAGCTAAAGCACCAACCCTTGCGTTGTACGCACACACCCAGAGAAAGGGGAGGCTTGTGCGCCCGATGTTTGCATTTCATGTACAAATGTTTGTGTATGAATGTGCTCGAACGAAAAAAAAAAGACGCTGTGGTGGATAGGTGGATAGGTGGATGGGTTGATGTTTTGTTGGATAGATGGATGGGATAACTGCATGCGTGGTGAGGTGTTTTTGGTTCTGAGTCTTTTTTTTTTTATGTTGTTGATGTTGATGTTGTTTGTTTGTTTGTTGGTACACACATCCTCGTGGCAGGTTTTTTCTTTCTTGCATTTCCAATACACCTGCATGCAAGATGAAGGGATAGGGATGGGATGGGTGCAAAGGATGCAAAGTACAAGCAAGGGGGGGGGGGAGATAGACAAGATGCTAACATGACTTACATCGCTAAATGACTTTTGACAGGACTCGTATTCACAGACATGAGGCCGCTCGCCGGTGTGGGTGCGATAATGGACAGTCAAGGCTGAGCGTTGGATGAACTGTTTTCCACAGCCGTTCCAGTCGCATTGGTATGGCCTAAGCAAATGCAAAGAAGGAGGTAGCGGAAAGGAAGAAGAAAAGGAAAGAAGGAAAGGAAAGGAAAAGGAAGCAAGCACGGCGCAACAATAGGCATAGGAAAGAGGACGTTGGTTAGTAAGAAGATATTGTTAGTGCGAAACAATAGGACAATAGGACAATAGGACAATAGGACAATAGGATGAGGATGGAGCGAGGGTGGGATAGAGTGGGGATAGAGTGAGGATGGAGTGGGGGATGGAGTGGAGATGGAGTGGGCTGGGTGCTATGGATGTGTACGTATGAATTAGAGTGTTTGAGAGTGATGTGCGATGATCTCTCTCGCGACTTTTCTCTGAAGTAAAAGAATGAGGAAAAGATGGTTGCTCTTTTTTTGGCGCGCATGGTCCATTCGATTGATTGTTCTGTCCCCTCTGTCTGTCTCTCCCTCTCACTCTGTGTCCCTCTTTCGTACGCTTGGTCTTGTCGTCTCTTGCTTCTCTCTTTCCGTGCTTCATCGTGGATCGTGTCATGCTGTCTTGATGTCCGTCCTCTGTTCGGCACTGTCATCACGCAGGCACTCGCACTTATTCCTCCGCCCTCCTCGTTCTTCGCTCCCTCTGATCTTTCCCCCCTCTTTTCTTTTCTTTTTTTCCCTCGAGGGTGGTGTGTGTCCTATGGCCACTATTCGACTGTGCAAAGAGGAGAGAGAGAGGCAAAGAGTGGCAAATGACCCGATAGTTCCTTCCTTCGTTCCTTCTGTGTTCCATTCACGAGTACTAACATAATTATGCTGCGACACACACACACTAGACTCCTTTTGTTGTTGTTTATACCATACCATACCATGCCATACCATCCATGGTACCATGGTAGGAGACACCATGGCATGACATCCAAAGGGCAGGGCAGGGCAGGGCAGCGTAGGGTAGGGTAGGGTACAAGTGCAAAGATATGAAAGTTTCGCATGACAGCAGGGGGAACACCACCATGGCACATGGAGATATTTACCTCGAGTAAACAAAAAGACCAAAACAACAACAACAATACAAAAAAAGGTGGGGTGCCATGAGAGGATGGGTGGGTCAATCAGAAAGAAGGACTTTTTTTGTATTTTGTAGACGAGGTCCTCCCATCTTTTGTCCGTGGCACAAACATCCATCTTTTCTCTTTTCAACCGCCCACCCGCAGAAAAAAATAAAAAAGAGGGAGGTGTAAAGAGAGAACGAGGGATGGGGACACCCCCTCTTCTCATGTGCCATGTCCCCTACTCTGTCCATGGATGTGAACAACAAAGCACCGTTATCTTACCTCTCTCCAGTGTGGATTCTTCGGTGTCGAGCCAGATCAGATCGTCGAGAAAAGGACTTTGAGCAGTCAGTCCAGACACATTCGTAGGGTCGCTCAGTTGAGACTGTGCCCTCGGCCTCGGACGAGCTGCCACTCTCCTTATCGTCCTCGTCCTCGTTGTCGTTGTCGTCCAGGTCGATATCGAGGTCGAGGTCAACGTCGTCGCTGTGGTTCTTGTGCTCCGAGCTGTCTCGTGGAGAGTTGTGTTGCTCCAAGGCTTGTTTCTTTTGGGCGTCGGACCCCGAGTTGAGGATGCTACGAATGTCCATGTTTAAATTGGGTTGTGCTGAGCAATCAGTTGAGTTTATGGGTGAGGCGAAATGGAGAAACAAAGAAAAGCTAAGCCGAGCAAGATAAGCAATGCGCAGAAAGGGAGGGGAACAGGAGAGACGGCGTGATCAGTGCGAAATGTATAAAGTACAAGAAGAAGAAGAAGAAAAACACACAATGGAGAGTAGGATGAATTGGAGGCTAATTGAAGTCTCCTCGAGGCAAAGTCGCCAAGAAAGATAAATGTAATGGGGACGAGGGTTTAATTAATTATAGGTAAGGTGTAAAGTGTAAGGTAAAGGTTGTGTAATGTATTAAAAGTGAGAAGGAGGACTGAGAGTGGAATGAAAAGAAATGAGAAGAGAGAGAAGAGAAAAAAGAGAGAAGGGGAAAGGTGAGAAAAAAAGAAGGAAGAAACGAGAACAGAAAGTGACAAAGAAAGTCAAAAGGCAAAGCGTGGTGCGTGAGCTCACACTACGACGGGCAGCCAGCACACACGCTGGTGAGTGACTGAGTGAGACAGACACAGAGACAAACACAGAGACAAACACAGACACTGACAGAGAAAAATAAAAAAACCACGTTTTCTCTGCGTGTGCGAGTGTGAGCTCTGTGCGTACCACTTTGTCGAGTATGTGGACGGGTGTGGGAGTGTGTGCTCCGACTGAATAAGCTCTCTTTGGTAAATACAAAATCAAGTACAGAGGAAACAGAAGGGACGGGAGTCAGGACAGGTGTATGTGTGTGTCCGTGCTTGTTTGAGTGGTGCGTTTGTTGGCTTGTGTGGCCCTTTGTTGGAATGGGAAAAAAAGTCAATGGAGAAGGAAGCTTGTTGGCGATGGATGGTTGCGATGACAAAGAGAGATGTGCGAGCAAACGCAACCCTGGCGAGTGGGGGGATGCAGACCAAGTGTAAACTATGCTGGGAAATAAAGGGTGTCTTGTGTGGAGGAAGGGGTCCAACGTAACCGGGTTCCCTTGTTCTGCGGCTATGCAAGACGGACAACCGAAGTAGAAGAGTAGCTGGTCGCTATGCCAACTCACGGAACTAGCCCATCCATGTATCCAAGTCAAGTCGTGTTCCCCATTGTGTGGACGCGTTTGGTAAGGTTGCTCCTGTGAAAACACACGAGTGAGAGATGATCAAATGGGCATGAACAAGGGACAGAGAAGGTCCTTCCATCTTCGCCTCTTCTTTCTTTCTCTCTTCTCTCTCCTATCCTGCCCCGCAACCTTTCAAGAGTAGAGTCCATATGACAGATCATCACAGCAGATATGAAGGGAAAGGTGGGGTGGTTTCTCTTCAGAACTGAATGCGCCTATCGAAAAGAACTCAGCCCTAGAATCACAAAGGCACGATGATGTCGTTGATCGCTTGACACCCTGCCCCCCTTTTCCTTTTGTTTTGTGGCCTTTTGGTTACAAGAACACAAGTCTCTTGAGCTGTGGGAAAGAAAAGATGTGTGTGTGTGCGTGTGTATGCGTGTGTGTGTGTGAACCAGAAACGACGTGTTTTTGTTGGTTTGGTTTGCGTGTGAGCAGAACAAAAAAAAAAAAAGGGAAGCAATCGCGCTCTTATGCATCCCAATGAACTTGTCTTTACCAAAGACCAAACACGCGCAACAAAGGGCCAAAGACAATGGATGGCTTTGAAAGAGAGCATAAAACCACATCTTGACACACTCTTTTACCGGTTTAAGCTGACAAAGGAGAGTGAGTTTCCACTTTGTTTTTTTTTCTGATTAGGATAGCTCGCCCTCGAAATAAAATTGAACGAGTGGGCGCAAGCTAAAAAAGCTCGGGTATCGCTCCTGCACAGATGCAAGAACCATGATCCATCCACAAACAACTTTGACAGAAGAGGGGCACGGAGCATATTTATTTTCGACCGAAGGCAAGTATCTAATTAATAATAGTAATAATATTAACGGTATTTTTTCTCACACCAATGCACAATAAAAAAGAAGCAACAAGCAAATAGGAATGGGCGTTGACCAAGGCTTGCTTTTGGCCAGAGACATAATCATCCGAATGGGCAGGGGTGAGTCTTTCAATTCATTTCAGATGTTTATGTCGGTGAGAATCAGTACGCATAAACGCCAGGTGTAGCCATTGTTTGCGAAATGTGCCTATTTCTGTGATTCTGTGGGATACAAGCACAAGGACCAAGTACACTTTTCTTCCTCTTTCTTTTGGTCATTAGTCCAGGACGGCTCACCAACCAAAAATCGCCCCTTGCATACGAATTCCGTTGCACAAAGAGTGAACAATAGCAGTTATGCATCGCATTCTCGATTAATTTGTGATGTGGATGTCCACTGGAAGCGCATGGTTTCGTACCTAGGGACGCTTTTTTTTTTCTATTCTTTCATGCCATTATCGATCTTTTTATTCAAGCGAGATCTATCTGCGCTTGACACTTTAGCAAAAAGAATAACGGGCTACATATCCATGCCTCAAAATCTGCGCTCCCATCGTGCCTTTATTCGGCGTATTTATTTCTCGCTTGTTTTGTTTATCACTCCCTCTCCTACACTTTCGTGCATGTACTAATTTCATCCGCTCATATCAAAATGCACACGAGTGCAAAATGCACAGGGTGTGGATGCGAGACACACGGGCACATGGCGACATCAATGCGCACACACGAACGGGCTTTTCTTTTGTTGACACTTTTTGATACCCCGCTTTCTCTTTTTCTTTGTGTCTTTGATAAATTACGGCTCAACCACCAGCTGACCTATCGCCTATGGAAGATACATCAACATGTTGACATGTTGGTTGGTTGCACTATGGGCCCACGATGTTTTGTTTGTGTGTGTGTGTGTGGGAGAACAAAGAAAGTAAGAAAGAAAACACAAAGGATGGATAATTAGTCTGCCTGCATCCATGCACTTTGTGTATTATCGAACAAACAAAACAGACTCTTCTCTCACACACACAGAGGGAGAAAGAGAGAGATAAATAAAATGAGGCACAAGGGAGGCGCCATGGGATAGAGACTTGGTAGCACAACTGCTCTCCACCTCACCTGTCTCTCGTCTCGTCTCTTGTCTTTCTCTCCATCTCCAAGGATATCAAAAGGCCATCCATCCCCTCTTCTCTTGTGAGCTCTGTCCGGAGGAAGCAAAAGCATTGGCACCAAAACGAGACAAGAAATGGCCCGCCCTCCGCCCAAAATATCGCCTTGCTCGTCCTCCTATCCTTCTTATCCATTGGTTACTATCCTTCCACTGTACATCAAAGGAAGGACAAAAAAAACGGCCAAAGGCTATGACAAAGGGATAACGGACCCTCCCCCTCAAGAGCATCGGGAAATGGGACACGGTAGAGTTTTTGTTCTCGATCCTCGCACACTACCATGAGCGAAACTTAACCTTCTTTTATTATCGATGGACATCTAATGGTGCAAGAGGAGCAAGACGCCAAAAAAAAGAGGTTCTTTCTATTTTCTGGCATGTTTCGTAAGCACTCTGCATCAACCTTCGTTGTTTCATCTCAACGGCTATAACTTCCCACGAAACGCAAAAAGGAAAGACAAAACGCCAATGACGACAGAGGAGAGTAGGATACTGGTGCGGTATAATAAACCGCGATGCCCCTCTCTCCCAGTCGCCTTTCTGGTGGGATGCGCCCTGATCTTGAAACTCGATCTTGACCAAAGCCAACAGGAAGGAGGGACATTTTGGTATTCCAGCGAATAAAAAACGGTTCAAGAGCAAAGAGAGCTTCGCCATGGCACTCAAGGAGTCTTACGCGCAAACATATGAAGGTCACCATGACCAAAGAAGAAATCCTTTCAATCCAGGCATTGTTTGCTCTCAGCTTCACTTTGACTCAAAGTGCGCCTCCCTCACGAAATAGTGCCTGTGCTTTGTGCAGTTGTGCATGGAGGGGACAAAAAGGAAAGCCACGTTTTTTCTCCCTCCCTCTCTCTTTGGCACCGATATTACGCCTCTCCATTTCCCTCCAAAACGTCGGATGCCCAAAACAGCACCCATCGAGTGGACATGTTGACATGTTGGCACTTATCTCGCCAGGTATGGCGCGCGGAAGCTTCTAGACCCCCTTTCCAATAGCCTTTCATGATGCTCAGGACCACAATTAATAAGTTATATAGCGCTCTGAACCTTGTAGCCCTATCGCTCGATAACCAAAACAAACAACACAAAGAGCTACTTGGGAAGAGAAAAAAAGGGAAGAGAAAAAACGCCCATACCCCTGCCTCCCCCCCCCCTTGTCCAATAATAAACATGCCGAGTGCTCTTCCATGGGACATGATGAAAACGGGAATTAAACGCCATTCGAGGTAGTTTGCTTCGAGAGCCTCAATCCTAATACGACATGCACCTGGTGGAGAAAGCTGCGAGAGTAATCCTCCCCCCTTCGTCTCCTAGCATCTTACATGGCCAAGAGTACTCCCCCACCTCCCCACGGATGCTCAGAGCTTTTGTATCTAGTGTGTCCACCTCCACCCCCAGAGGGAGTTTTTTTTTATCCGCAAATGAAAAATGCGATGGCGCCATCTTCAAGACGCTGCCCTATCCTTCCTTTCTGTTCTACATGTACCTATCACGAAGGTCAGTGCTTGCTGTAAACCCCCCGCCCTCAAGTTTCTACCACGTCCCATCTTGTTCCAGCCACTATTTCTGCTACAAACAGAAATATATATAATGTAGCTGCGTCCATCCTGTTCCAACCACCAACCACTTGCGAAAGATGTATTAGGAGCAAACGACAAGACAAAAAACGTTTTTATTTTTTCGGTTTTTGAGGGGTTGGGTTGGGTTGGGTTGGGCTGGGTGTTTGTGTGGCTTCAAATATCAATCATTCCTCCAATGCAGCAACTGCACTGCTGGATATCCAGCTCTGAACGGCTGTAGGGTCGCTTATGTTGAGCGGCGGGTGCATGAATATGCTGGGTATATGGTGTGTTGTTGTTGTTGTTGTTGTTGTGTGTATGCTGCTTCAACGGCGACGACGAAACCGGCTCGGGTGCATACGCCGATGAGAACGAGGATGCAGGGGTTGGTGCCGCCGACAGTGGCGAAGGCGCACTCGAAAAGAACGACGACGACGACGTTGCAAAGAACGGCGAAGGCGGCGGCGTCGATGTCGGATGCGCAAGCACCGCCACCTGCTTGGGCGACGCAATCCTGCGTGACGCACGCGCGTTCGCTGCCGACTGGAACGCACTATTCACGGGCGAGCCTGGGACGTTGTTGATCTCCTCTTGATGTGTCAGACGCAAGTGCTCCAGATGCTTCAGCTCCTCAGAGGATGTGAACGTCACGTTCCGGCTGTCCGACCTGCCGCGCTTGGACTCGAGCGACGCCAAGGCTTCCTTGAGGTGAATGTCCTTGAGCTTCTTCTGTCGGATCGCTTCCTGGCGCTCGGCCTCCTCGGCCGCCGCCTTGGCCTTGGCTTCAGCCGCCAAGCGCTCCTTTTCCTTCTCCTGCGCTTCCAGCTCCTTTTGCGCACGGAGCTGTGCCAGCTTCAGCTCCTCCTCCGACGGGATCCGGGTCAAAATTGACAAGGGGCCTGTGACAAAGGGCGATGCCACCACTGGGGAAGAAACCATGGTGCCTCCGTTCATGTTCATGTTGGCCAGGGCCGTGGACAGTGCTGCAGACTGTTCGCTTCCCAAGGTCCGGCGCTGGGACTCTCTGCGCTTCTGGCGCTGTTGTTGGTGGTACTGGTGCTGGCGCTGCATGAGGTCGACCTGCAGCTCGAGGGTAACCTTATCTTGGCGCAGGGTATCGTACCCGCGCTGGAGGACCGTGATCTGGTCCATCAGGAACTCGCACTTGCGCTGCTCGAGTGTCAGGGGTGCCTCCTGGTGGGATGCGTTCACAGTGAACCGGCGGGTGGGTTTGGAGCGTCGAGCGTGGGAGGAAGTGGCGACTGAGGCGAGGATGGAGGTGATGGCACCGTCGCCGAGCATCAGGCTTCCGTGTTTTGTTGATGTCGATGTTAATGTTGTGGTTGATGGTGAGCAAACCAAAGAATTCCGTACGAGAGCCTTGTGTTCATTGGTTGCCAATGGTGTAGAAGCGTCCGTTTGTTGTTGTTGTGGTCGTTGTTGAAGGTGGAGAGCCTGCTGTTGCAGGAACTGAAGCTGTGCCTGGACCTGCACATGTCGG
This sequence comes from Podila verticillata NRRL 6337, assembly GCA_000739165.1. Lineage (NCBI taxonomy): Eukaryota > Fungi > Mortierellomycota > Mortierellomycetes > Mortierellales > Mortierellaceae > Podila > Podila verticillata. The sequence goes on along the minus strand of KN042435.1, from coordinate 72,060 downwards.
TTGCCCATCATCAGCACCAAGTCTTGCAGTTTCTCCACCTCGGCCTTGTACCTGGCCACCACCTTCTCGAGCTCTAGACTCGCTTGGTTGCTTCGATGCTTTTCCCTGTCCAGGATCTCGGTCAATTCCAGCTTCTCGTCCGAGACCGCTACGACTTTGGCGCGCAACTCGCGTAGCTGCTCAATCAAGTGTCGGTTTTCCAGCTGGAGCTTCTCGACTTTGTCCGAGCTAGTCCTCAGGCGTTTCAGGAATTTGGCGTTGTCTGAGTGCGCCTCCATCATCTCCATCGAGAGCGAGTCTCGGTCGACAAGGACCTCTTTGAGCTGGCTGTCCTGGTCTTGGGTCTGTGTCTCGAGCCGCTGGATAAGTTCCTTTTGGGTGTGGAGCTGGGTTTTCGCATGGACGACTTCACGCTGGGCATCTTTGAGCTGATCAACGGTGACTTCGTGCTGCTGTCGGAGGGTGTTGAGGACATGGTGTGCGTCGGTCGATTGCTGCTGGAAAACGGACAGGCGCTTTTCACGCACGGTTGAGGACCTCTCGGAGCGCTTCAGGCGCGCGCGCAGGGATGAGAGCTCCGACTCGAGGGCCTCGCATCGTTCCTGGAGCGGTGACTTTAGGAAGAAGCCAGAGTTGGCGGTTGGGTGGACAGAGGAAAGAGGCGGCGAGGGCAGAGAATGCTGCTTGGGTTGTATTTGAGCTTTTGTGTGGTGTTCTGTTGAGGTATTGGTCGTGATGGGATGGAGAACAGGAGGAGATTTTGTTATTGAGGTTGAGGTTGTGGTTGTCCCTGAATTACTTAGGCTAGTGTTGTTGTTGTTGAGATTTGACGAAGAGAAGATGGTGGCGGAGGCAGCCATTTTCAGGGCAGACAGGGCATTGTACTCGTCCGGGTGATGTGGAGGAGAAGGAAGGTGTGGAGGGAATGGATGGGAGCTGTGTTGGTGTATTTGTTGATTATGAGGATGTGAGGAGTGGTGGTGCTGCATGTAGTCCATGGTCATTGTCTGAATCAGGCCTTCCGCTTCACAAAGCGAGGTGTTGTGGGTGTGTTTGTGTGCGTGGACAAGAACAAAGATTATGTTTCAGGCAAAGGACTGAGCGAGGCGAGCGTGTTTAGGGGCAATTTAAGCGGGTGTTTTACGGCGGATGGGGCAATGGTATGAATGGTATGTATGATATGGGATATGGGAGGTAGGTGAGTGGGCGTAGGATATGCAGACACGAACACGAAAGAAAGAAACGATGCACAGAAGCAGACAACCGAAGGATGAAGGAGGAGGGGGTGGAGAGAGTGAGTGGACAAAAGAGTGAAGAACAAGACCAAGAAGAAGAAGAGAGGAAGAAATGAAAGAAAGAAGGACAAAAGACACCCACCAAAAAAGAAAGACACAAAAAAGGCTCTCAAACAAGGCATTTATTTATGTCGAGGTCTCTCTTCAAACACCACCCCAACACAGGAACATGGAGTCAGACGGTGAAGAAAGGTGTGGGCAATGGTATGGTACTCATGCCATGATGCTGCAAGATGACACCAGTGTTAGCCTCCTCAATACCCTACCATCTACCATCAAGCACCAAGCACCAAACGGCCCAATCTTTGAGTGTGTACACACACACCCATATGCCCATGTTCCCTGCCATGAAGCATGGAAGGGAGGGTGCACAAAGGAAACGTAGTTTAATTGTCATTGAACCTTCTTGCCTGGAAAAAGTAGCGAGCTCACACATCAGTCTAACCCATCTTGACGTATCTTTTCTTTACACCGTGATGGACACGACCCCGTACCTCTTGGTGACCAGAGATACCCTTGTTGTCGCTTGTACGTTGCGAAAACCTCGCCGTCACTGCCATCCATCTATGCTATCCCCCACATGGCAACATGTGCCACTCTACGCTGTAGCCAGGTCCAAGAGACACCATGAAGTGTGAATAGTACCCTGGGCAAGGTATCTTCTCGGAGACACAAATAGTTCATGCACCTCGTCAATTAGCCACGATCTAAATTTGCTATTTTTTTTGTTGTTGGTATTTCAGGCACCGTTCCAATCCGTTGCGTAGGTTTGGGCCGTGTCCCGTCGCATGGTAAGTTCCAGCCAAGCCCCAGTCCAAACAGAGAGAGGAGGCACGCAAGGAGGTTTTTTTTGCTTCATGAAGAGTTAGATATCTCCGTGCCAACTCCTACGTTTACAACTTGGGTATACCTGCTCAGTGCGCTCAAAAATATTAATACAACCTTGACCTTGGGGCCACTCATGGGTCGAGAGATATAACGATAGGAAGAGCAAACTCGCTGAGCAGAAAAGACAACAAATGGGTTGAGAGCAGATGGTGCAATAGGTCCAGAGTTGGTGCTCTAAACCAGTGGGCAATTTTTATCTTTTTGCTTTTGGATGTGTGTGTTGCACCCTCTCACTTGTGAATCCTGCCATAAAAAAAAAGAGGGCCATGGTCTATAGCACGGTACGGTGTCGTGAACTGCACCGTATTTGGTCAAGACGATGTTGATGCATGCGGCCATCTAATATTAAGCAAGACCAAGAGACGAGCCTCTTCCCGCTGGACTAGGGTATACTTGCTCTCTCAGACGATTAAGCACTTGGCTGACATGATCTAGGCCAAAAACAGTGGTGGGAGCTCATGGTGAGCGCCACGTTGTTGGCGAGTATGGTGCTCACATTCCAGAAGCATCCGCGTTTTTATGACTGCATTGTTGAACAGAAGAGTCTAAAAGGCCATTCCTTCCTAGAGACTACCGAGGACATGCTGTGTGGTGTAGACCAGGATAGGACCTACGCTTCCCACGCTCAAAACGTCACAATCACGACCAACAGGAGACAGGTACGGGAGAGAGACGCGCAACGCCCACAGAAAAGGAAAGGATCGCATTTCTTTCCCACGGACAGAGACAGGAGAGACTCCCATCTTCGTTGGGTGCGCACGCGCGTGTGAGAGGGTATGTGTGAGAAGGTGAGAAGGAAACAGAAAGAAATAAAGGAGAGATTCGCTCCATTTCTGATTCATCTCTCCTCATTCAATCACATCTCTTTCCCTTTTTATTTGTCATTGCATTCCAGCTTGAAAAAGCCATGCAGCACAAGCAAATAGGTCTACTATCTGCTCTCCTATCATTCTCCGGCGCCATGATGGCCCTGGACAGCACGTCACATACTGTGTCCCAGACGCCACTGAATCTCAAGTCGGATCTCAAGCATGCCACTGGAAGTGCTATTGATATCGATCGTCACTGGGTCGTAAGTAAAAGTCACAGCGCAACAAAGGTTGGGCGGTTAAAAAAAAAACTCGTGTTGAGCGACTACTATTCTTGTCGGATCCCTTGTTAGACCCTGGGCCCGTTCCCCACAGGAATGAGAGAACAAGACTTTGGCGCAGATCCTTTGGAAGCCTATGGTATGAGTTTCCCTTCACTTTGATCGCACATGCACCAAGTTTCTTCAGGGTGGCTGGGCTATTCCCCCTCATGGTGTGGATATGTTATTCTCACAACCATTTTTTCCATTAGCAAAAGGTGGCTTCCGCAGTCTGGAGTACGATTCCGAGGCTTGGTACCCTTCAGAGCTTGCCCGGTTCGGCAGCGTCACCTGGAACAGCACCAAGCAGGATGACGAAGGCTGGGTCCATGTCATCTACCCCGATGTCGAGTAAGTGTCCATATGTCGCTCGTCCCCGTCTTCATATCATCTCTATTTCTTTTTGTACTTTTTTTTTTGTTTAACTCTTCACTTCTAACGTACACCTCGCCCTCCTTAGATGGAAGTTCAATGGCATGTTCATGGGCTGGAGCTTCAACCAGTACCAAGCCTGGGCCCGCTCCTCCTTCGTCGTCTCCTCCTCCTCCACCCAATCGAACGATCTAGTCCCCGTCACGATCCAGTGCACGAACGTGGGTGACTTTTACGTCGACGACGAGCGCCTTTCGGGGGACTGGTATGGCTATGGGCTCACGCGCCATGTCCTGCGCCTCGCGCCTGGGTCCCACACGCTCGCGGTCCGCGTTGCGCATGAGGTGCGCATCTTTGGAGGAGTGATCTTGCCACCGCCTTCAAAGTTCCGGTGCGATCTGGAAGTAGTCGTGTCCGAAACGGAGGGCGAGGCACATGTTCAGGTTGTGAGAGAGGGGCACGGGGGTGTGATTCTCATGGATGTGGTCGATGGTGTCGTTGCGGGCGAGTTTATCTCAGTGGCGCTGCGGAATGTAGGGACAGAGAGTGTCCGGATCACGAGAGTGAAGGTTGTGCAAGGGTCCGAGCGGGTTGTGGCACAGTTAAGGGATCCGGAGTTGATCATTTCTCCGACAGTTCATCGGCCGCTCGCGATCCAACTGGCCTTGAAGGACGATGTTGATCTTGGAGAGAGGCTGGAGTTCTCATTAGAGTTCAGCTTCGAGATCGGCCATGGCAACCACAGGAAGGCGAGTGTGAGGTCGGATGTGTTCGAACTGGCGCAAAAGAAATGGGGCGAGATCTACAAGTACACGTTCACGGACTTTGACGGCACTGTGCACTATGCGGCAACGTTCCCGCCAAGCCGGCCAGAGGCTATTTCTACATCGGCGCCGATTCTTGTAGCCCTGCACGGGGCAGGTAAATCAAAAGCTTTTTTTTTTTTTTGGGCCACATGCCCACGAATGAATGAAAGGAATGTGAAGTACGCAAAAACTAACTCTTCGAGTACTTTCATAGGGAGAGAGGTGGAGAACAGTGCTTTCTGGTTACAAGAATATCAACAGCGGGAGAATACTTGGGTAAGGGCCGATAGTAACAGAGGGCATTTTTATTCCATGACATGGTCGCCGCTAACGATAATAACATTTAACTTGTAGATCGTGCTTCCAACTGGCAGATCCCCATGGTAAGTACCAGCATGAACGAGCGAATGCAGGTCATTGAAATACCTTGATCAAGTTTTCTTAGTGGCCAGATTTTGACTTTTGTGGGTATCGTAGGGGCTACGATTGGCATGGAGCGAGCATCAAGAACGTTATGAATGCGCTCGAGGCTCTCGCTCGCGATTTACCAGGCGTTCCTGCTGAACTGAGAGGGCTGGCTGGCATCCGTCCCGACCCCGAGAGGCTTTTTATTGCAGGTAAAGAAAACTTGAAGTTGGTGCGCTACGAAGGGTCCATCAAGAAAGTAACCGGCGTTGTGTTTATCCTTGCCTAGGTCATAGCAACGGCGGACAAGGTGCTTGGTTCTTGACCACACACTATCCCGACAAGGCCATTGCAGGTACTCTATTTTTCTTTGTTACCGATGACAAGCTAGTGCTGTCATGTGTCGAATCACACGCTAATATTATGTCATATTTGAATAGCAACACCTGCCGCGGGATATGTCAACATCAAGCAATACGCGCCATACTCCAATTGGGTCAGCAACTCGTACACGGATTCGTATTTGCAAGGAGTAAGTCAAGTTTGTGGCCTGAAGAATAACTATGAAGGTTGTGGTGGGGGTTGTATGCTAACCTAAATGACTGTACTAGATCCTTGGATCGGCTATCGCAGAATTTGATAACGATGTCCACATGTCGAACACTGTAAGGCGCACGTTTGTTGACCTTGCGATATGCTTCTCGAGAACACCCCTTTTTCCAGAACTCAACGACTATTTATTATATATAGGTTGGAATTCCAATCCTAGCTCGCGCAGGCAGTGCGGATGACAACGTACCTCCCTTCAGTTCAAGGAAAATGGTGCGACTCGGTCAAGAGAACGCGCATAACCGCTCAGCAGTACGGTAAGGGTTGCGGACGAAAATATCTGAGCAGGTAATCCCGCTATGTTTTTTTTGCCAGCCGAGAACTAAGCTAACCAATGGACTATGTTTATTATTTCAACAGACTCTCTGAAATTGCAGGCGAAGGACATTGGTTTACGGGAATCTTACATGGCACCATCATGCAAGAGTTTCTGCGAAAACACCTCAATGACGATTTGGCAAGTTCAGGGTCTAATGATCTCAGTCCTCGAGAGGTTGGCGCCTGTCCGCCGTTCCCTAGTTACTTTGAGATCACAACGATTAACCCTGGCGGCATGGGATCGAAGGGTGGGATCCAGATTGAGCAGCTGCAAATCCCGTTCAGGTGACATGGTTTTCAAGATGCGCTCTCGGATGCAAGATGGCAGCTGTGTTGTAAAAACTGACATACCGTTGACCCGGTCTCATAACTACAACTACTAATAGGAAAGGAACCATCAAGGTCAAGATCCAGAACAACCACAGGACGGCATCTTCAGTCTGGAATATGCATACCACCAATATCCGCCGTTTCGGTTTTGCAGGTGCTTCATCATTGGTGCAGAGGCGTGGACAGATTGACCAGGTAGTCATTGATGGCGACATTTTCAAACTTGACGAGGGTGGTGAAACTATTGGAGGCGTCATGCTCACAGATGGCGTGTTTGTCAAAAATCATGGAAACAAAGGGAGCCGAAAGTGGACGGTAAGCAAAGGGCTGAAAGCCGTTCAAGGAGAAAAATTACTTAAGGACAACCACAAGGCGAGCTTCTAACACTTTGATGCTTCTACTCTAGCTTTCCACGTCGAATCAATGGTTAGAAACTGAGCGTCACCGGGAGACGTATGGACCAGCGATCCAAGTCTTGGAAAAGAAACTCGTTATTGTCATCGGTAACGGATTCGAGGACTATCCACCCGCAGATCAAAGGACAGCACAACGTGTCGCACGGCTGGTCGCACACGACGTCTACCAGTATGGCCGAGGTGATGTTGAGATTGTCACGGACACCGAGTACTTTGAGAGATCCTTAGATAAGGAGGAGGGTGATCAGAAACGCAACCTAGTGCTCGTAGGGGATGCTCACCAGAACAAGGTGACAAATCTTGTCCTTTCCCAGACCCGATCTGAAGGTGAGTTTTTGAGGTACAAGGAATTGAACAGATCCAATATAGGAAGTTTTTATTTTTGCTACTGACTCTTGGTCTGTAATTGTTTATAGTGACCATGCATTCGCGTCTGGGTGTCGTCTCTGTCCATCCAGAAGCCTCAGCATTTGAAATTGAAGGAAGAGACTTTAAGGAGCCAGGGACAGGTCTGCTTATGACCCGGCCATGGGGTTCTCGCAACCTGGCTGTGATCATTGCAGGAATTGACGCCCAGGGCTTGGAGACTGCGGCCAGGCTATTCCCAAAGCGTACAGGCCTGTTGGTGCCCGACTGGAGTAAGAAGGAAATTCTTGGTTGTGAAGAAGAAAAGAAGGGAAAATTTGGATGAGGATGTTTGCAAACTAACGCTTTTGCTCACCTTCTCCACCTCTCCATCTTATTTCTGTCTTAGTCGTGACAGGGCCCGAGATGCCATGGAAGGGCGCAGGCGGGATTCTTGCAGCAGGGTAATGTGAAGACAAGAGAAGAAATGCTCTCAGACATACATGTGAAATGTACTCGGTGAGTGTAGAGCATACATGCAGGCAGGCGAATCTGACCATTTACACTCTTTGGCGCATGCCTATGCTTGATTGAACGCTTTGATACATAGGTTCTGGGGCAACCATTGGGAGTACCAGCCCCTAATGTCCGCGTAAATGTGCTCGATATTCAGTGCACATGCGCTGATGAAGGAGCATAGGTACCTTGTTTCTTAAATTACACTTTGGCGTGCTTGTGTTTGTTGTTATTTTATCCATTAGCAAGGGCATATTTGTGTCGATGGGCGGTTGAGTTTGTAGCACACACCCATTGGTTTAATTGTTGTTTTTGTGCACGCAAAGGAAAACAACAATGCAACAACACACAGAAATAAAAGAAAGAGAAAAAAGAAAGAAAAAAACTGTGGGTTGAGAGCAAAAACAGACAGGAAGGCAGGACATCTCCATCCATTCTCTATTCTGCTCTCATGCTTGTTCATGCTTGTGCTTATGCTTCTTGAATGTCTGTTTGAACATTGCATGTTTGTTTTTTTCTAGTCTTTCGGCTGCCCTGAGTCGCCAGCATGTTGTGTGTGCAAGCATGCACTAATAAACGTTATGTGGAAACAACAGCAGCAGTAATGCCTCCCACTTCTTCCGGGGCGTAATGCTGTGTGGAGGAAGAACCAAAGACAGAGAGGGACGGGCACACGCCCATCCTCGACATCAAAAAGGCATGTTTGCGCACCATTTTGCATTTCTTTTCTTCTCTTGTTTCTTCAGGCACTTGACTACCTCTCCACAAGGAACCACCTTCCATACTTCCATCCCTTCCATCCCTTCGGATACTGCTCCTTCTCCACCCCCTTTATATTTTCCGCACTAGTTTTTTAACAATCACATTCATCCGCTTCATCGTCTCATTCATCCATCCATCCTCCTGTCATCTCCACAAAGTAAATGGTCGAATGCTCAACCCTCCATGCCTCAATCAGGAGTACAGTTCGGGCACCCTTCTCAAAGAGCAAACGCGCCTCGACGACTAACAACTATTTCAACCTTTCTTTGCCCAAATAGTCAACAACGACAATGAAGTCCTTCCTCACTCTCCTCCTCGTCGCCTGGTTGGCCTGTCTCCACCAGACCCTGGCTCAGGCACCACCAGTCTCAAACTCTGGCGGACCCACCACCACCACCACCACCACCACCAACAGCACCGCCCCACCTGTGGCCACACCTGGGCCCCCAACGTTCATCAACACCCCTGGCCTGCAGATCACCTCGCCCTTTGACGGAGTGACCATTGCCCAAAACACGCGCCTCACCATCGGAGCCAACATTGTTGGCTTGAAGCCAATTGGTAAAGAGGCCGAAACAGTTTTTGTCGTTGTCACTTTCGAGTGTGATGATGGTGCGAGCTCCTTTGTGAGCCCTCCTCCACACGGTGCGGGCGACACTGAAAAAGACGCAAAAATATTTATGATAATAACCATTCTTCTATCGGATTCATTTTTGCTTGTAGCCTCGGTCTACATCTCGATCGGCAAGAAGGACGGAACTCTCAACACGACCATTGTGGACCTCAAGGGCCTGTCGAGTCTGAGTGTGGTCGAGTCCTGGAACGCCACTGCCGCCATTTTCACCCCTGGTGACTATCTGGTGAGTTTGTACTTGTGCTTCGTTGAGGAAGAATAAAGGGGGGTGTCAGGAACAAAGAATACCCAAGGGGGTGGATTATCCAGAGAACAACAGTTACTGATACGGCTACGGCTTCTCTCTTTAGCTCAACATCATCATCACGCCCAACAACACCGCCATCCCCCCCGCGACTCCACCACCCGCAGGAGGAAACAGCACCACCACCCCCACAACCACCGCTGCACCCCCTGTGACAACTCCAGCAGGTCCTCAGGTCTACTACTGGCAGGGAACCGTCCGTGTGGCCCTGCCTGCGACCGCCAATGTCCCCAGTCCCAGTGCCGGAACTACGCTTGTTGGATTGGGCATGTTTGTTCAGATGGCGACCACCCTGGGTGTCTTGGCCCTGGGATGTGTTATCGCTCTTTAGATGGCCCCGTAGCTATGACCTACTTTGTCCGGCTCAGTTTATATTAGCTTATTTAAATACGGTATAAAAGAATAATACGAAACTCATTGAGGAAAAAAAAAGAAGAGAGGGCTAATGAACGAGCTGATCTTCAAAAAGACGAGACATGTTCACAGTTGTCCGACATGTCGATCCCAGGCCGCACCGCCTGGATCATCTCCTCCAACCTCTCTTCTGCCGAGCGTGCCACATAGATCCGGAAATTGCACAGCTTGGGCCACGGACATTTCAACTTCCCGGACTTGATCTCGTCCAGCACCTGCTTCACATCCGTCAACAACCCTTGCGTCTCCCACTGTGCATCCTCCCGCAGAGTCTCACTCACACTCTTCTCAGTAGCAAGCAACGATGCCACCAGAAGCTGACGCTTCCTCGCCTTGACCACCTCAACCTCTGCATCCATCTCACCCTTCCACCGTGCTGTGGCCCTCCCCTGCTGCCAATTCCATTTCGCCCGTAAACACCTCGACACTGTCCTTGTATCAGCCATCCAGTCCAAGTCCGGCTTCTTGCTCCAATAGAATACACTCCCCATCAGCACCACCCGCAGCTGCTCCAACCCTTGCATTCGCGCCAGCAGACAAAAGCCCGTCTCGAGCTGCAGGTTCGTCGACGACAGGTTCAGCTCCAACACCCGCAGTTTGGGCAGTACCCGCGAGAGGTACCCAAAGATGACTCGAGCCCGCTGGGGTTCGTTGGCCTCGGGGGCGGTATCTGGACGGTGGTAGAGCCCGATCTGCAGCGTCTCGAGATGGCGGCATGCCCAAAGGCGTCTCGTGTCGACGGTCGGTGTAGCGTCGGATCCGAACAGGCACAGGTCCAATGGCGCAATGTGCACACGCGGCGCCTTCAGATGCACCAACGCCGGAGCGTTGCACAGAAATGTGTGCAAGCGCAGACGAACCAGATCATTGTTGTTGGGGGTCACGCCGTGGGTCAAGTCGAGTGTTGTGACCACGCCCCCAACTGTCTGGAGCCTCGTGAAAAGGAAGGGGCTGGCGTCGTCGAGGCAAAAGCCCCATTCCGAGATGTTTGAGGGTCCTGGTTTGATGAGGGCTCCAAAGACACTGTGCCGCTGGCTGATGCTGTTGGTCTTGGGCGACACGTGCAAGCTGCGCAGATGCGGGAGCAGAGATGTTGTGTCCAGGTTCGAAAAGAACTGTATGAGCTTACTTGTGTGCTCCACATCCGCGGCCGTGTTGCCAAAAGTCAGCGGGCCGATTCGGGTCACGAGCCGGACAAGCTTCAGCTCTATGAGCGTGGTGGTGGCAGCTCTGAGGAGGAGCTCCAGTGTGGGGATAGGGATATATACATCTCGCAGGGCCAGTGTCTTCAGATAGGTCATGACGGGCAATGCGCCTTTGGACGCGCTCACCTGAATCTCGGTCAGCTCACTCGGGTGGTTGTAGCCCTCCAGGCGCAGCCGTTTCAGGTTCGGGCATGCTTCCAGGACAGGATTGACCTCGAATTTATTGACAAACGTCAGGGACAGACTGGTCAGTGCCCACAGCGACGGCAGGATGGTGTCCAAATACTCGATGTAGTTGCCCTTGCCGTGAAAGCGCAGCTGTCGAAGTGGCACTGCCAGTGGATCCTGCTGTTGTTGTATCGCAGAGATGTCTTCCGAGCTAGAGTCGATGTCTTCCAGTTTCTCACTGCAGTGTTGTTTTCCGCCTTGTTGGTTCGCCATACCCTTGAGCACTTTCTCCAGCTTTTCCCAGGACCGTTTCGACTCTGAGGCACCCCAGGACAGGGCGCCCGCACGAGGCAAGCGGGCAAGAACCAGATCCAGGCCAGCGAAGGGGTCCCTGGTGTCGTCCCAGCAGACCTCCCACAATGCCAGGCGTCTGCTGACGACGAACCAGAGCTTGCAGACAAAGCGGGTGGTGCTCCTGATGGTGCGCTCGTCGAGTAGGATGAGAATCTGCTCCAGGATCTCTGGGATATCCAGCGGGGATTTGATTCCTTGATGTGGTTGCTGAGAAGAGAGCTTTGTGCTCCATGGCGAAGCAGCGATTCGATTCCTAAGCAAAAGTAGCTTCATCTCTTTCCTGCGGTGGAACAACCCTGCAGTGCTCAGCTGATCGAATGATTTTTGGCTTGCTGATGGGAGGTCAAAATGAGTTTCTTTTTTTTTGAGAGAGAGAGAGAAAGAGAAAGAGAAGAGAGGAGGGGAGTTAAAAAAAAAAGGAGCAAACCAAAGCTCAGTCTTTATTTTTTATTTTGGGAGGGGGCACGAATCAGATTAGATGAGGAGGATGAGAGAGCACCGCCACCTAACGGCCGCAGCCGAGGCCTTGAAGGCGGTGCGACTATATAGGGTATATACAATAAACATGGGCCGGGTCTATTCTTTTGACCCTTACAGCAAAGGGAGGTAAGGGAGGAGCACAAAAGAGACATTCGACTTGTCGTTGGCCAACTCAAAAGCCTGATCAGATGTTAAGGTCCATTGACCTGTGGCTCTTGCGGCCTGCATCGAGGATCGAGGAGAAGCAATGGTCTTGTTGTTGTTCTTGATAGCAGGAGTGGCAGGCATGGAGGAGGAGGAGGACTTGGACAGGGACATGATTGTGTGTTTCTTGGGAGTGTGGAATGGTTCCTGTGGAGAAGGTGGGATGTGATATGAGAGGGAGTGAAGAGAAAAAAAGAGGAGGAAGCGCAGCAAAGTCGCCCTCTTTTTATACACGACCATCGCATGGGATGACCATCACTCAGTCATTATCCTGTTTCAAAGTCAGAAATGTCTCTTTGCTTATCTGGATTAAAGTTCATGCCAGTGATGTCACACATGCGCGGAGTTGGATCGGTTCTTCTTCATTTTCCATTTTTTCATTCTCTTTTACGCCGCATGGCCCCATCTCACGAGTGCCAGTCGCTAATTGCGAAGTTCTTTGGCCCACACATATGTCCAACAGTAAATTGTTGAATTGTTGCGGATTTAGCAAAGTATCCTCGATACGGACATTCTTTTGAACCGCTCACCGAGAAGACTTGCTTGTCTTCCTTGCATCTTTCTGGCATCTCCTTCGCGACGCGAGTCAGTCGTCAATGTCGACACTTCTCAGTCTGTGGACTATTTTATTGTTTCACCTCTAGCGTTACTTTCCATGGCAAAATAACAAATGGGCAGGTATGACCTGGGTGTGGATGACAAGCCCTTTTTGACGACAGCGTAGCTTCACGTCCACGTAGAGCACAGAACGATGCACAGGCACTGCCGTCATGGGTCGCGTCTCCTGCAATCTTTTTGTACAATGGCACTATTGGAAGATTGCGGCACCTCCCAGGCGAAACTGCTATTGGGCTGATGAGGCGAATAGAGGCGCACGTTGATTTCGTCGCCGACAGAGATGATTAAGCGATATCCATCATCACTGTTGGTGAGTTCACCCGTTTGCTGCTCGCTGGCAGAGCAAGCGCGAGCAATGTCGAGAGAACAAAGAGAGGGCCAGTTGGTGGAAGCATTACTGTGTGCTAACTTAAGGTAGAGGCCAAAAGACAAATCTTGCTAAATGTTAGTTGTCGGATATATTTATGGACAAACTGGCCGTCAATGGTAGGGCATAAGAAGGGCCTCATCATATACCTGGAGTAAGAATAGTGTGGAGGCGTGGATGAGTCTAAGATGTGAGGAGATTGACAGGTAAGGAAAAGCGTACCATGACTCGGAAAATTCCAAACTATGATATTTATACGAATTGTAGAGGCCATCGTTTCTCCCGCACCGCCTACCTCTTTCTCATACTTGACACCTTTCACCCTTCCTTCTTTTCTATTCAGATACATGCGCCCTATTGCATAGCACTGATCTCTCTCCTTTCCCTCCCTCGATTGCCAATCCTCTATCTGTTATGCGATATGAAGAGCAAACAGGAGCTGGAAATACCGAGATGTAGCAGTGGCCAAAGATATCTTGGGGAACGAACAGTTTTGGACGCTTAAAAGGCACACATGGAATAAGGAGGCCTGAAGATCAAGAGGATGCCAGAAAAAGAAGGGCGGACGTGTGCTAATATGAGCAAGAGACGCTGTAGGATCGCCATACATCCATGACCTTGTGATCAAGTGCTTTTACACAAAGGCATGCACGCCACAAGATACTCATAAATAGTACCATATAGAGTGATTTGCCTAGCTGGAGACCATGTGTAGCCCGTGGGAGAGACAGTTTTATTTTGTTTGACTCAATTAGAAAGCATCCTCTTTGCGTACATACAATTTATCGCCCATCAAGAACACTTGCTTGCTTCCCGCCTTGTATCTCTCCAGCATCTCCATCATGGCGCAAGTCAGTCCCAGATCATCAAGGTCATCACTTCCCAAGCTGTACGGCGACTCAATCCACAAGAGCTTATTGCGTTTAGGAACGCACTCGGGACTGGACATGGGTTTGAGGGCCGATCCATCCGACTCATCGCAATGTCTCCAGCTTTTCATGATATCTTCGGCTCTGAATACTGCATGAATGAGCCAACTTGCATGCCGAAATGATTTGTTCTTCGGGGGCCCCAAGATCAACCTCTCCACCTGTAACTTCGACAGATTCGGCACATAAATGACCAGAGCCCTAACTAGCGCTTCTTGCGACATCTCCCAGTTGCCCTTCAGAGTGAGGGTCTCCAAATTACTACACAGTAATGGCTTTGCCTCGGGGCACAATCCAGATCCCAGATCTTCATCAAATGTGTGTGTGCGATCATGGGGCGGTATTTCCGGCAAGATAGCTGAGCTCTTGGACGAGGACAGAAGTGGCAATCGCTGCCTCGCTTGCCTGGTGTCCAGCAATAAGGTGTTGAGCATAGGACATCCGGTCAACCAACAAAAGCAGAAAACTGAACTTGGGGGTCCCTCCAGGATCAGAGATTGCAGCCTGGGCAAGTTCCATTGCTTCTTCCACACGTGTTCGACAATGGGCGAGGTTGGCATATCATGGCTTTCAGGGAATGCAAGTCGCTGATTGTAGTGGGGAAGTCGTTGGGTCATGTCGACAGGAACATGAAGATCAGAGGTCAAATGTAGGCTTTCCAGCCTAGGGACAAGGCCGAGCGTGTTGTAATCGAAGAGCAATGCCGCCATTCCATACAGCTCCAGAGTCTTGAGGCATGGCAGGTTCCACACAGGGGCAACAGCGATGAGGTCCTGGGACTCGTCATCTTCATCAGTAGGATCCAGGTTGCTTGGCTGAAAAAGCCGTACTTTCAGTTTTTCCAGTAAGGGGCACTCGCTAAAGTCACCCAGACCACAATATCCAGATATGTCAATGACTCGGACAGAAGGGAGATTCCAGCTTCCAACACGCACATGAATCGAGAGTTCTTCTTGGTCATTCTCATGAGCGCCATGGTCATAGAAACAGACAGTATCGACAGTTCGGCCAAAGGCCGTCATCGCGTCTTCTAGAGCACCATATCTGCCACACGTGTGCAGAGTGAGCTCCCTCAGTTTGTTGAACGGCGTTTCCGGTTGTGGCGTCGTCCCGCTCTGATTCCAGTTCACAGCCCATGAGAAGAACTCGGGATGGTCCACGTAAATTTCCAAAGCCTTAAGTCTTTGGCACCGCTGTAGGAATGCTTGTCGCTCAGGATCCTCTCCAAACTCAAAGCGACTTCGATTCAAATCTACCAGCCTCTCCAGAGCGTCCACCTCGATGTCATCGATAGCATCCTGGTAAAAGTCGGGACAGAGGCTGAGATCCATCTCGACAGGATGTCCCGCGGCTTTGTAGAGTGCCACCCTTGGTAGTTGGTATTGACGGTCGAGCTCACGTCTTTCTTGCCCAGTGAGATGATCATCTTCCCACGAGTCGTCATAAAAATCGCCCACATGGTAAGAAGGGTGCCAGCTTTGCCACTCCCATGATGTGAATCGAAGCTGTAGAGGACGTTTCTTTGGGAATGCCGTTCGGTTCTTGAAAATAAACGCAATGGTATTCTGAAGATGGGACTCTGGGATGTAGAATGCTGGTCTCCGACGCACAGTGAGTTCGGCCAGACTAGGCAATTTGTCCGCCAATTGGAGAAACTGATGTGCCTTGCAGACACAAAACTCGATGGACGTGATATGCTCTGGGTAGCATTGAAGAAACAAAATGGAGAGTCTTCGATGGACACCATGCCTTTCACAGAGACAGTCCCTGTGCTCCTGCTCGTCCCAGACATCGATCAATTCGAATACTGGAGCTGGTTGCTGTTCATCGATAGGAAGATCAAGGGCGGTCAAAAGTCCTTGAATGTGGCTGTCGATGGATATTGACAGTTGTGTCTTCAGGTACAGCCCATAATCTATAGTGGTTGGCAATGTTCCCATAATAGCATCCTGCAGCAATGATGAAGTGACCGGCTCGACCAGTTGCAACCCGAATCCCTCAAGAAACTGGGTAGCCGAAAAAGCTCCATTGGGACTATTCGAGGCTTCACCATGTGAGAGGCGTCTCTGAGAATGGATGGCAGAAGCTATCAACAGCTCTAGGAGCTTGGACTGGCGCTTCTGCTCATTTTTCTTGAACAAATGTGCGCAAAGAAAGTTGGCGTAAAGTAAAGGTGCCGCGGCCATGAAGAAGAATCGGCTGATGAAGAGCAATGTATGCAACGCCTTCCGGTCACTCTTGACTCGAGCCACTATCATGAGTAGCAACTCGTTTGGGAGTGATTGATCTTCCCATGCCAGAGCATGGTGGCAAAAGAGAGGGATAATCTCGTTAGACCGCTGAGCTTTGATACAAACATATTTTTTTTTGTCCGTTGGTGACAACAAAAATGGTGTGATGTACCTGTGTTCATTGTTGGTCTTGATTGATGTGGGAATGAAAATTGGGATCAAAGTTGAAAGAGAGATGCATGTCATTCGAGATGTACAAGTGGGGAACAGAAAAGGGCGTGTGCGTGTTGAATGAAAGAAGGGCAAAAATGGGGGCAAAAACTAAATGTCGTCACTCCCATGGACAAGGGAGGGAACTGCCCTAATCATCGAGCATGCCCGTGCTCAACCGTCTCAAAGCTTAAACTGCCATGTCTTTCAGATGATGCCATTGCCGGAGCTTGAATTTGCCGGAACAATGCACAAATCATTGGGCCCATCCCTGACAGACAGCAAAGAGAAAATATTTAATACCTCGTTTTGTATTCCTCTTTTCAAACGCGAACGAATGCAGGCTAGATCTAGCAAACATCCGCCTCGCGAACATACCTCCGATCACACATAGAGAACACTTGCTTGCCAGCCTTCTTGCATCTATTCAACGTCGCCCTTGGGGCACGCATCTGTCCCAGATCCTCCCGGGCATCAATTCCCAGTTTGTACGGCGATCCAACCCACAAGAGCTTGCATTCCCGGACAGACATGTCCATGGAAATGGGTGTACGCCTGGCGGCCCCATCCCTTGCATCGACTAATCGCCTTGTCTCATGCTCTCCATGATTCCCTCCGATCTGAATACCATATCAAAGAGTCGCACTGCACGCCAGGATGGTTAATCATCCATAGAGGGCACCAGGTTCAATCTCTCCACCACGACTTTGGACAGATTCAGTGACTAAACGGCAACAGCTATATCAAGAGCCTCACTCAACATCACCTCCTTGCCTTGAGAGTGGTGCTCTCCTATTTGGTCTGCAGCAGTGGTCGAGTCGAAACACGATCTAGATTCCAGATACTCATCAAGGCTTCTCGGATTGTTGACTGTCCTCTGGTAGTTCCAGAAGAACGGCTGACTCTTGGACGAAGCCGTTGCCGAATTTCGTCCGTGTCCAATTTGAGTGTCTCGAAGAGGGGCATCTGATCAGCCAGTGGAAGCAAAACACAGAACTTGAAGGACCCATGATTTCCAGTGATCGCAGATTGCCAGGTTCTAATGGTCCTTCCATGGTTCACATAAACGGTTGGAAGTTGATTTCGTTTGGTGGCTAGGAAGTTATAGCCACTGATTGTATCGAGAAAAGCGACGGACAGTGTCCTCAGGGACTGATATTTCTATTAAGGAAGTGAAGACCCCACAGTAGTGTCTTCAGTCTTGGGACTTGATCGAGAGTGTCGTAATTCAAGAGCAGCACTGCATTTGCACAGAGCTCCAGGGGCTCGAAGCAAGGCAGATTTCGAGCAAGTGCGATGGAAAGAGAGTTGTCGCTGAAAGGTTCGTCGTCGAAGAGACTGAGAGAAATCTTCAGTGTTTGCAATAGTTGGACACTCGCTAAAGACGGCCAGTAGAAGTCAGTCGCATACGTTCCTGAGATGTCGATGGATCTGACGCATGGGAGATTCTTGTTGCCGACACTGGCATGCATAGAGTATTTCCGCACTTATTCATCAAATGACATGGGGCCTTCGTAGAACTGAATAAGAGAAAACTACGGATGTATTTTTTCGTTGTTGAACAAGCATCTAGTGACAGAAAAAGAGAGGGCTCAAGCTCCATCCTCTAAGCGAACATACTTCTGAATATATTGAGAACTCGAACTCGCCAATCGTCCTGAAGCTTTTCAGCATATGTCCTGGAGGGGAGAAACCTAGTCGTAGGCCGATCCACCCCTCCTGCGATAGCTTGTACCTCAGTTCTATCTGCAAGATTGAGATCTAGGGCGAGGTAGGTCTGGAACTCTTACGCAGCTTCTCTAATACCTCGTATTGGCTGGCCAACATATTTCCAATGTCATTTAAATTTCCTCCGCCTTCATTACGACTCCAATTGAGAGTTACGATTTGAGGTCCTTGCTTCTCAAGTATTCTTTGAAATGAACCTTATGCAAACAACGCATTTTACCGCCAGATACGATCATTAATGTTAGGAATCGCCTAGATATCTGCGAACACAAGCAAACATCGTGCATTATTTGGCTGTAGTTATTGGTTTAGAATTTTCCGAATAGTCAACATTCGGTGCCATAGAATACTCGGGTATTCTTTCTCGATCAGATCGGTCCAATACATCTTAGCCACAAAAGGGAAGTATGCGGCAGAAGGCGGCGCTTTTGATTCTAGCTTTGTTCATCTATCTAGTTTTCGTATCTCTGTTGTTTGCTTTATTTTATGGGAGAAAATTCAACATTGGCACGGCGTCTCTATTGATCAAACGTGGTTTATCCCTTTGGCCGCCCACTCCCCCAGAAAATATCGACCCACAACCTGGGTCAATAACAAGAAAGCATGCACAGCCCGGACAGTGAGAAGGTGTAAGTCTGCATGTCACACAGTGTAACGAGAACGTCCATTGCATTGAGCCGGATCTCGGCCACCCATGTCCGCATTTGATGGTCTAGCCTAGTGTTCCTATGTTGTCTCAGGTCTCTTGCGATTTGTTTGTGGTTGTGTTCACAATAGCTTTTTTGTTCTAGTTTGATTTTTTCGTCCTAGGAGTCCTTTCTTCTTCTCTCCACTTGTTTGTTCAGGGTCCTGCTTTGATCTCAAAATTGATAAGGGATGGGCTATTAGATGGCAAAAAGACGGCGCTCTCGTTCACGTTCGGGGTTCAATTGGACAACGACAGCTCAAGCGGAAAGCGCGAACCCTTGCATTATCCAGCGCACAGAACACGAACTGGCTCAGGAAAGAAACAGGTTTCCTCATCATAACCGATGTCAGACTATTAACCGCTCTTGTACAAGCTCCGAGGCTTCGCGCACACATATAAATTGTCTCATTTCCCGGATTGAATTTTCCAATCATCGACTCCTTCTCCACTTCCATTTCTCTTGTCTATAAGTTCACTCAACCAACACAATTCGTTGTCTCCAACTCCCGACGTAGTGACGCCTAACTTGCAATATCTTTTTTGTTCTTCCTCTCGGCTTCTCTAAAGTACTAAACAATGCACAAAACTCTTGTCTTGCTGTCGGCTCTCTGTGCCAGCGCGCTTGCCACTGCCCCTTACTACATCGACATCTACAACAACGACAGTTCCAAGTACTTCCACTTTGCCACCTACGACGAGGAGAGAGTTTGCTGGTGTGTCAAGAACACCCAGACCGGCTCGATCACTGGCGTGAATGGAGGAAACATCAAGCTGTTCTCGAGCACCGACTGCACCGGAAACTACCAGACCATTGGAAGCAACACCAAGCAGTCCAACACCCAGCGGGTAAACAGCTTCTCGTTCGGTCCCGCGAGCATCCCATCCTTGGATCCTCAAGGATACTGCCCTAACTGGTATGCCCTCTAAGCAAATCGTATGAGGGTGCTGTTTACATTATCTGATGGGTGTTGTCCCAAATGACTTCATCTGATAAATAAAACATTCGAGAGTACCACTGAGCCCGGGATATACCGCCCCATCTAACAAACATCATTGAAATTACGTCCTGATTCGTCAATATGACCAAAAAAAAAAACGACAAATATCAAATCGTGTTCACTCAGCCTGTGATTGGCTTAGTGACTTGCTAACTTTCGAGTTCAGCAGTCGCAGAATACGGCTCTGGCACGGAAGCCCGGGATTCCGGGCTCTGATCCTAGGTTGAAGCGTAACGGTCCGCTGGCCCAATGAACGGCCCTACCAATGTCTGGGCCATTCTTTTTGGTTCTATTTACATTACTTTTGGGGCGTGAGGATGATGCAGGTGACCAACAGTTCATACACATTTGTGCGGTTCAAAACTTATCAGGTGGATTTGTGTAGAGGGTGATAATGTTACAGTCGTAAATAGGGATCAGTAAGGCCTTGAGCGTCTTTCGGTCACTGTGGAGGCAATCTGCCATCATGGGCATCAAACCCCTCCGGAGGTAGCTGCTCTATCACCATACAAGAAGCGGGCGTGTGTGATAAGAACTCTTTGCCGTTGATTGTCAAGCCTCTACTTCAAAACAACTTTTATTTCTTCACCATGATGGGGTACGTCGGCGACATGCTCCTGGAGCTTTGGCTGACGCGAGATTGGTGTCGAAATGAAGAATGTGGAAATGGCAGCAAAAAGGGGCCAACTTTGATTGGCTCAGTGGATTGGCTATGGTCAGGAGCCAAGCTCAGAGGAGTACACGCGTGCCTCAATCACCGCACTGCACCTTAAAATTCTTTGCTTCCAACTTGCTTAATTTCGTTCGCCCTCATTGCTACTCGCATATGGAACCTTGTCTACAAGGAAGCGATTGTGTATTGAACAATGGGACCTGGATTAACGTGGCAGTAGATGTTGTCTGTGAGAACTGGCTCAGATCATACTGGTTAGACGCGTATATATCTAAGAATACAAAGTATACATTCTTATACGCCCTTTTTTGATTGGTTTGGAGAAATCCCGGCAATCGAAAGTCGATGTCATATAGTTAACATGGCACTATTTGAATCTGATCCATTGTGTCATGAACTTTAAAAGACGAATACGCATCAGAGGCGGCGCGTGTGCATTGTGTGGGAGGAGTTTGTCTCTATATTTGTCTATCTGTTGTTTGATTTCCTCGCAATGACCATGTTTTATTCATAATCGACTTCTTCTCCTCTTGGCCGTAATCTCAACTCGCTCCGTTGACTTTAACACTCTGACTGTCCGACTTGCTACCAACTGACACTTTGAACCTCTATCCGAAATTTCCTCTCTACTCTCTACAGCCATAACACAATGCACAAATATCTCCTTTTGCTTTCAGCGCTTTGTGTTAGCGCCCTCGCTACCGATTAATTTGTCGATATCCGAAATAGTGATGGTTCCAAGTAATACCGCTTCAAGACTCACGGCGAGGAGCGAGCTTTCTTTTGTATCAGGAACATCCAGACCGGTTCGATCACCGGGGTCAACGAAGGTCTCATCAGACTGTTTCCGGCAAGCGACCGCACCGGGAACTACCAGGGCCTTGGGAGCAACAGCAGAACATACAAGACCCACTGGGTGAGTAGTTTTTCCTTCGGTCCCGGGAATATTACATCCCAGGATCCTCCGGGCTACTTCCTCAACTGGTGCACTCCTAGATATTTTGGATAATAAATTTTGATGGCGGTACTGTTTACAATTTGATCAATGCATTGCACCATAGCTGCGCCAAGGACACATACGGCTGAAGATGGCCACTGTTTGTTTGTCTCTCTCTTTTTGTCTATCCGTTTTGTCCATACATGCCGTTAGTCTTTTTCATCAATCTAATTCTTGTTTGTTTGTGCGTGAGAAGAAGTTGGCGCTAGAATGGTGTACCTTTCGGTTTGGAACAGGGCTCGTACCAAAAGTCGAAAGAGTTTGTTGCAAAAAAGAGGTTATTACCGGGCAAGGTGATGTTATTAATATATTGAGCAGGATCGCAGCTATCCTATCCATGACTCCACACCGCCCTCTCAAACCATATCACAGTCCCCGCACTCCCTTACTTTCCATTTGACATGCTTGTGAAACGTTAAACGCAGGGCTAATGGTGTCTTTTGGAGCAATGATCCTTCGCTCTTGACGAAAGAAAAAATCGCTCAACATGCCATAACTAGTGGAAGTATCTGTTGGTGACTATCAGGTTCCACTTTCCCCTTGGATTAAATGTATCCCTGACAGTACTTTACCGCGCAGTTTTGATCAAGCGTGGGCACTTGGTGAGTAAAGACGCCGCACTTAACCGCGTTTGAATTTCAACTGGACAGCGCCATTATCCCCATGGACGCAACACGCATGGATGCATGCATAGGAGAAAGCTTAATCCTCATTGCGATGTATGTTTCTGAAGAATACCTACAGCGCCCATTTTCCGCAGACATACCGAGCATATAAACAGCCTTATTCTCCACATTTTTTTTTAAATCATTCTCCTCTTATACTACTCCTGTCGTAAGTTTTCGCTATTCTAACACACATTTTCTTCCAAATTTCGGAAATACTGACGTTTGACTCCTTTCTGACTCCTCTAGACTGATAAATTATGTACAAATCCCTCGTTATGTTGTCCGCACTCTACGCTAGTGCTCTCGCCGGCTCCCCTTACTTTGTCGACATCAAAAACAACGCTGGAACGGAAGACTTCCGCTTCAATATCGTCTACGAGATCAGAGATTGCATCTGTCTTAACAACACCCAGGCCGGATCCATCACTGGTGTCAACGGAGGACTCATCAAGCTGTTCTCGAGCAGCGACTGCAGTGGGAAATACAAGACTCTTGGGAGCAACAGCCAAGCATCCAACGCCCATTGGGTGAACAGCTTCTCGTTCGGGGCCTCGGGTGTTCCTACCTCAGGTCCTGACGATTACTGTCCAAACTGGTACGCCATTAACTAAATAAACCATGTGTATCTACCTACCGTATTAGCAGTATAAGGATGGTGCGATCCGAAATGGCTCAAAGAGTGGGTTAGTACAGTCTGAAGTAGGCGATACCAACTCCTCGCTCGGGCTCCCCTCCTTGTTCTTGTCTCATTTTGCATTTCTCAAGCTCTCACCTAAAGATCCTCTTCAACTTTTCTCCTCTCTTCGTGCAAAAACACGCCGCTTTTCTGCGCTCGGAATTCGATTGGACAACTCCTGAAAAGAGACCTGCAAGAGTATTGTCTCTTGCATACGACACAGATGGGTTGTACAAGGGGGCGAAAAATACTCGTTCCTTGCTGTCGATGTTGCTGGCTGGTTCGCACAGCAGAGCCCATTCTCTGCGTTCACGCAATGAACGTCCCCCATCTCCTTCTCTCCAGCGCCCAAATCTTCATCTTCGACGTCCTTTTCGTCTTGCCTGTAAGTTCTCCTTCAGTACGACCCTCTATGTCTTCGCACCCAACCTTGCAGCACATTTAGGTGTGTGGTGATGTGATATGCGTTGCCATCGCAGGAGTTTTATTGAACAGAAGAGAAAAGGGAATGGACCCACCAACATTCATTGCAAGCGGTATTTGCAATGGATTCAGGTCATATTTAAAGCAGTTATTAAAAATCCATAAATGTTTAAAAAAAAAAAGGGAACAGCGGTCCGTTTTTCTGATCAGCTGCTTGCTCCCCGTCGTGTATTTGTCCCTCTTCATGTGCACTCGTGTTCGTTGCACCCTATACTTTTTCGCATTGTCAGGCCCAGCGACGCCGTCACTTTCTTGCCAATCAGAAACTTGGACCTCACCTCCACCAACTTTTAGGGGCATGCATCTACGAGGTAGAGTGTCGATCATGCGGCGGATGCTCCCATGGAACAGTTACCAGTTGACCGTCAGCAGGGCTCTGAGGGAGGGAAAGTCGTCCGAGATATGGTCGAAGATGAGGTCGAGGTATTCGTTAGGCAGAGATGAGAATGAAGCGCTAGAAAGTGTGTTTGTTGAGGGGAGAGTTGTTCCTGCATCAACATGCGGACCATGGTTGGTTGGTTAGACAGTTCAGTATTTGGATAGGAGAATAGAGCTTTTGATTGTGGATTGTGGATTGTTCAGAAGATGCAGAAAAGTAATCAGCCGACGGTGGCAACGCCTTTAATTTTCTTTTGATATGGCTTCCTCTTGAACTGGGTAACAAAGAAAAAAAAAGTGAAAAGGCGGATCAGTTTGAATGGAGAAATGAATCAGGTGTGCACGGTAACATTGATGTTTCCTCACTTCACGTGAAGGCATGGATTTTTTTCGCAGTATCAGACTCTGAGTTTTATTTTCATCATTGGGGTCGATGTGAGACTACTAACCAATCCGCACTTCGGCACCCGTTCTGTACAAACTCACAGAAATAGTCCTAATTCAATACGCTCATTCTTTTCATCATCGACTCCTTCTCCTCTTGTCTGATAGTGCCCACTTTCAACTCCATTCTTTGACACCGACTTACGACTGTCTGACTCGCCGCCGACTGACGTCTCCAGTCTCTTCTGGGCTTTTCTTTTCTCGTCATTCTACAACAATAATATAAGTGTACAAACCCTGCGCTGTGTTGTCCGTACCTTTTTCCAACGTTGCTCTTGCTAGCAACCCTTACTCTGTTGAGCTGCGAAACAACGATTCATCGCGGTATGCCAAGATGGTCATTTCCGTAGACAACAGTAGAGACTGCTACTGCACCAGGAACCCCCCTAACCAGTTCCATCGTCGGCATTAACGGAGCAGACAACGGGCTGTGGCGGCTACACTGGAAGCTGCATGGCCGCGGAAGCAACAGCCAAGCATCCAAGCCCAATAGGTGGACAACTTCTCGTTCGGTGCCTCGGGTCTCGATTTTCAGTTCCTTGGGAAGACTGCCCCGATTGGAACAAATAAAACAGATAGGATAACTATCTACTTTTGTTATCTGCGGAAAATGTCGTGTTGGATCAAATCGGTCATGGATTGAGAAAACGAACAGAAATTTAACAATATTGCGCGCTGTATGCAGACTGAAGGACGGGTATGCAGAGAGGGTAGTGGCATATATCTGCTGTTTGGTGTCTAGGTCTCCATTTCGACACATACATCACCGTGTATCGCAATGCGTGGTTGATTTCATGGCAGTAATTTCCGACAGTCATCGATACCATGAGCGTGTCATTTTTCCGACATGCAATTGGGACCATGATCGAACAGTGCCTATGAAGTGGCAGTGCTTGTTTGTCTGCAAGTTCAAAATGGCGCTAACATGGCCATTGGTAATCTACAAATTGCAAAGACAGTGCTCAAAGGATGAGAGTACAGGAGTTGTGGGTAATGGGTAGTGGGAAACTCTCGCTCGAGAACGAAAAAGTCAACAATGCATAGCCCAGGGAGTGAGAAGCTGTCCGTTAAATTCAACCGAATCTTAGCGTATCCGTTGGCAACTGGTGAACTGTCTGCGTATATCTAACGGATGCCATCGAAAGTGGGCTTCAGGTTTTTGTTTGTCCTTCGTGGCCACAAATTTTAGCGCGGGCTCACGGCGCGCATTGTTTCCGTTGTTTGTAAGCTGTCCCACTCTCTTTGATCGTTTGCGGTCGTATTTTAGTACCAACTGGCAAACACGCCGCCTTTTTTGAATGTTTATTTTCCCGTTTTCCAGGGTCCTCTCTCCTCCCGCTCATTTCAGTCTCTCTTTGTTTTGTGAATGGCGATACAATCGGCGCTAAAATAACGCCGCTTGGAACTTGAACCATTGTGCCGCGTACCCAGCATGCCCCATGCATGGCTGGACACATGTGGAAACATGTTCTCACATTGAGAGGGATGCTGCGAACCATTTCGTACTCGATCGTTCATTTTCATCCCGCACATATATAAGCTCAGTGCTCCCAACTCACGTCTCTTTATCATCGACTTTTTCTCTTCCTGAACGTAAGTTCACACTCTGAGGGCAATTCATTGTCTATGACTTTCTGACCTATTTTGACGACTGACACTCTGAACTCACTCTTAACTCTTCCATTCCGACTTCTCTACAGTGATCAACCATGCACAAAGTACTATTCTTGTTGTTGGCCCTCTGCGCTAGCGTTGCCCTTGCCGCCTCCCCTTTCTTTGCCGACATCCGAAACAACGATGGTTCCAAGGTCTTCCGCTTCAAGGTTTACGGCGACAACAACAGAGGTTGCTGGTGTGTCAAGAACACCCAAACTGGTTCGATCACTGGCGTCAACGGCGGAAACATCAAGTTGTTCTCAACCTCAGACTGCACCGGCAACTACCAAACCCTTGGAAGCAACAGCAAGGCCTCCAACACTCAGTGGGTCAACAGCTTTTCCATGGGAGCCTCGGGTGTTTCATCGAGCGATCCTCAAGGCTACTGCCCCAACTGGTACACCATTGGATAATTGGACGTTATCATGTAGAGTTAGCAACATATAATGTCATCGTTATCGCTGCTAATAAATACGAACTCGCTATACCAATACCTTATTTGCGGTGTTGGGTGTTGTACAACTGCACATCATTCCCATTATTGGGACAAAATCAAGCATGCGAATGAAGTCCAAGAGGAAGAAGATCCGGAGGAAAAGAAAGAGGGCGTATGTGCAATTGACGTGGAGTATGAAAAAGCTAAAAGAATGATGGTTCAGTTATGAGGCCATCACCTATTTTTGTTGTTGGGAAGGAGGACCCATTTCTGAGTCGTCTCCCTGTTTTTTTGACCATTCGATTTAATCATTGCAGGGCTGTAGACTTATTTTCTAGGTTGGGGTGAGCTGCCTGTAGGAGGAAGGAGTGTCTCCCCCCACACCCTCCTTGACCTTGCACCACATTTGATTGTGTGGAATGACCACGTTTCCATAGCGTGAGTTGTGTGACGGACGAGAAGGGAGTGATTATCCATTAACTTTCATCACAAACGGTGCTGCTGCTTCATACAGGATGGAGATAGTTCTTGGCGTTTTTCGACATCCCGGTTTTTGCCAATTAAATAGCATTTTTTCGATATTTGTGACTGCCACGTTCGCCTTTGCCCGCCTTTGCCCGACTTCGCCTTTTTTTGCTTAACTTCGCCCGACTTTGCCTTAACTTTTCCAGACTTCGCTTAACTTTATTATTGTTCCGGGAAGGTCTGTGGAAAATTCGGGAAGGGGATGTTTTCCTATTTCTTCAACAGGCATGATTACGTCTGCTAAGGCGGTCATTCTGCCAATGGCACACATGCTGGCAATGAAAAATAACAGAATCATAACCATTGGGTGATGGAGTTGTGTTTCTTAGAGAGGCTTTTGTGGATTATTGGAATGAGGTTTCCGTGAAAGAAAGAGAAAAAAAAGATTTAAGGTTAAGGACCTAGATCTTAAAAGGATATAGAGAAATATTTATGGGGGCTTCGACAACTGGAAATCATGGGAATGTTGAAAACAAGGAGAGATGCCAGGAAAAAACAAGAGGGGAAGTAAGGGTGAGCGAAAGCTCTATGGATATTTTAGGATGTAAGCTGAAAAACAGGGGGGAAGCTGAAGGATGCGTAACAAGCTCATAGTGAACAAGCTTTCACAGCGACGTTGAATTATGATCATTTGATGTGAATTATCCTATAATACTGAAGTAAATTGAGTAAGAGACATGATTTCATGCTGCATTAAGCGTGAGCAAAAGAAAAAGTATGTTGCTTCCAAAGGCATGTTGTGAATGAAGGGTATCACACTGTACAAGCGAAAGCGAAGGAATCAAAAACATACCTTGCCAGAAATAATGATAAGAAAAAACGCAGCGCTGGAAGGCAACGACAGGTGATGAACCTGTAAGATCAAGAGACAGCATCAAAGGGCAACATCAAAGGGCAACATCAAGGGACAGCATCAAGGGACAGCATCAAAGGACAACATCAAGGGACAGCATCAAGGGACAGCATCAAGGGACAGCATCAAGGGATAAAGAAAGTTAAGTGATCAAAAAGTTAAGGGATCAAAAAAAATTAAGGAATGGGACAAACAAAGAATTGGAAAAAGCAAGGGACACCTTCGAGAGATGACATCAAGGGACTACACCAGATACTACACCAGAGACAACACTAGAAAGATCAAGAGACAGCAGCAAGGGGTAACTGGCTTGTGGAAGCCAAGCGTTCATGGCGACGTTGCTTTGGAAAGCGGTATTGGGGGAAGCCAACACCAGATATTCAGTTATGGGCAGAGTTCACACTGGCAAGATTTAAATCGGACTGTGAATGACAGGTATAAAAGCAAATGAGATACGAACCTCCCAATAAGATCACAAAACGCCCATAAAGATGACTTCCTTCAACACGAGACGTTCCATCGCCCTGGCTGCTGCTGCCCTCGTCGCTGGCCTATTTCTCGGCTCCACCAACGCAGTTCCAATTCTTCCCCTACCTTCCGTCAACCCTCCCCTAGATCACGCAGTTGGCTACATCGCGTCCAATGCCGTCACCTCTGTTGCCCCCAAGGCTTTCGCTAAAGGAGGCCTCGACGGTATTAGAAATGAACAGGGTAAAGATCCCATTTATACCGAACATAATACTTTGGCCGATGGCGTA
The DNA here is from genome assembly GCA_000739165.1 of Podila verticillata NRRL 6337. Lineage (NCBI taxonomy): Eukaryota > Fungi > Mortierellomycota > Mortierellomycetes > Mortierellales > Mortierellaceae > Podila > Podila verticillata. The sequence continues at coordinate 43,790 of KN042435.1, read as the reverse complement.
CTGTACCAAGGCGGCCTTGTCGTTGGTGAGGCCGGTTCCCAAGTCCTCTCTCCTCCTTTCATCCAAGGAGGTCTCGAGGGTGTTAAAGATGCCACAGGACTTGACTGAGCCTGTACTCTGCGAGGAACAATACAATGCTCATTCTTCGAGGTGTGGATCCATTTTAGCGGGACATCAGGCCTTCATTAATAGCGCATTGGAGTGGATGAGGAGTAGGAATCGAGGCCAGGTCATTTCTTCATGCGAGACAGACATTATCAATATGCAATACTGTAATAAATGAGGCATTGGATTGTAGCCTGTCCGACAACTGGCTTGTGGCAGCTAAGCGTTCAGTGAGTCGAGGTCAATACCCTCGACAATGTCGTGGAATCCAGGAATGGGACTTGCATTGATAGAGACAGGGCTTCCAGCGGCCTTGTAGAGGGTGATTCGAGGTTTTTGGTAGTGGGACTGCATACGACGATTAATTTTCGAGTGTTGAGACGCATAATATTAACAAGGATGGGTGAGTACTCCCGAGACTTATCAAAGCTGAGGTGGATGGGCTTTTTCGTGGGGAAGGCGGCCCGATTCGTGAGGATGAACGAGACCAAATTCTCGAGATATTACTTAGGGATCCCCTCAGTCGTCTCTCGGGTCAGTTCAATGGTCCTCACGGCCGACAACTTGCTTGCCAGTCGGAAAAACGGGTTGGTCTCACACGCGTGCAGATAGATGACAGTGATGGACTCTGGGTAACAGGGCACAAAGAGACACGCGCCACGTTCGAAGGTGATGGCACTTAAATAAGGGGCATCAAATATATGTAACCCATTGACTCCATACAGAGCACTTCGCAAATCGAGTAAACTGAGGATCTCTCTTTCTTTCTCGTCGTACGTTGGTCCTATCGGGTTGATACGTGTACCATGGCAGTCAAACAAAGGAATGTCGTCTTTAACAGGTTCGTAAAACTGTGATGGGTGCAGCAGCTTCTCTAGGTTGACAGAATGAATCAGTTCGCCAAAGTGCTCGGCATAGTCCCTGGTTGTAGGTGGGACGCTACCAAAGCATCCCGGAGCAATAGTGATTTGATCGGCTCGACAGGTCTGAGACCAAACGCGGCCAAGAGCTCACGGCCTGTCAACGGCCCAAGGCCTGATATGGTATGAGCCTGCAAGAGCCACCGCCTTTGAGGATGGAGAACTGAAGCGATCACAAGGGCAGCAAGTTTCTCTCTGTTGACGTTAGTCGCTTCTCCTTGAAGAATTTTCCAGTCCGAGAAAGGGTCGCGGAACCAGATAGATATTGCGGCTTTGAAAAGGAATTGGTTGACAGTGAGGAGTGACCATAGAGTGCAGAAATCTTTTTTGAGTACTCCAAGATCAGAAAAAGGCACTTGGCAAGTAGTTGTGGGCGGGTGCACTCTTATGAGATGAGGAAAGATAAAAAGTGTATTAGATTTAATATCTTCCGAGAAGAGTCTATTCAAGCAGACAACCCAATGCCTTGAGATGTGCCTTGATCCGCCATTGAAAACGCCTTGCACTTTGATGGAGCAGTGGAAGGATGGAAAAATGAATGGAGTTGATGAAAGTTGACGAAAACCCCTACAATCGAACCAGGAATTCAAAAGCCTTCATTTATCTCGTCAGGAGCACAGTCCGACGCGCAATACAGCGCAGTTTTCGGAGAGGGCTGTGCGGAGACAAAAAATCAAACGCAACCTCATTCTCGACCACAAACCCCTCTCACGAAAAACAAATCACATGGGGTCAAAGCTGCCACTCATTTCGCAGCTGCTGGAGTTCGGATTGATTGTTTTCATGCATGGAGACAGTGCAAGTCTCTGGAACAGTGCTCCATAAATGAATGTTCAACAAAATATTTTGATGCGTCCTCTCTAACAAAGAAACATGGCAAACCCCCGACTATCACGCGTCAAGAAATTACATGGCGCTGTAGACACCCCTCAGAAACGCCGTTCAGCATTTGTAAGTAGGGTTTCGCTCCAGCTTTTGGATGCTGGCAGCAAGCGTTGCGTTACACCGTTGCTCCTCTTTTTGTATGTCTAGGTCACGTGCTATAACGAACGGAAACTTTGGCAGTGAAAAAAAAAGAGGGCAGAACAGGGGCGCACTGACACCATTTGTCAAAATTGGAAGGACGAGACACACACACATAAATTTGTAGTCAGGACCAAAAAAAAACCCCCAGGGTTAGTCGCTTCCTGTGCAGATGTGCTCTAAACCATGGAACATTTGCTTTTTGTCCCCTCTCCTCCATTACATAAGTCTGTGAACAGAAAACACAGAGATCTGACACTTTGGGGGGAAGGAATTCGTTGGGAATGATGCTTCCAGGTGAAGGGAACAGGCCATTCCAGGATCGCCAAGGGGCTGAAACACTTTTCTTTGACTTTCTATGGATCGGGATTGGGGCTATACTTTTTTTTTTTTTTTTTTTTTTTTTTTGGGGGGGGGGGGGGGCTTTCAAGTCATTAGATATTTTGGAGGATATTTTGATATTGGACGAGGGGCAAGTTGCACAAGAACAAAGGGGAAATAGAAATTGGAACCTCCTCGTTCCTTGTTAAATCATGTCTTTCTTTCGGATGTAGTGCTGGTGACCCATCTTGAAGATCAGTTTGCCAGTCATCTTGTAGTGGTCCACTTCAAAGAGACTAATGCCGTTCAGCCCAAGTGCCTCCTTATCGTCCCACGAAAGGTTATACGCGCAAGCAAAATAACGAAGCTTGCCCCATCGAGTGGGTGACATGGTTGCGCGGCCACCATTCCCCCCTGCAGACTGTGCAGCGCCTTGGTGTATCTTCATGGCTTTCCGGAATGAACGAAGGAGCCAACTTCCGTGCCAGGTCACAGTATCGGAACTGGGGATTGGGTCCTTGTCGATCCTCTCCACGCGAAGCTCAGTCACTTTGGGCGCATAATTGGTGAGGAGAGTTAGCAGAGCGTCTTCCGATATGATCCATGGACCCTCCAATGTGACACACGTCAAGCTGTTGCCAAGGCGCGATCGGGTCTGCAGAGTGGATAGCTGGTCGTCCGTTGGCGATGCAATTGAGACGGTGGACGAGTCATCGTTTCGGCATAGCAGGACGTTTGGTTCAAGATCATTATGGGATATGAGCTTGAGACATGTGAGAGCTGGACATCCTTTCAACCATTCGAGACGGAAAGCGGCACATGGCGAGCCAGCCAATTCCAGATTCCGTAGCTTAGACAAAATCCAATCACTCTTCCATCGCACTTCTTGATTGGATGGGCCGATGTTACTGCAGTCAGTGGCTTGAAAACAATCGTTATCGTGAGTAACGGGTTGAACCGTCGCAACAGGGCCGGACAGGTAATCGTAGGAACTGGTGGTCAATCTCAAGATTTCCAAGTTTGGACAGTGATCGAGGGAGCCATAGTTGAATTGCCGCGCCGCGGCTCCCTGCAGCTGCAGTGTTTTGAGTCGGGGCAGTCTCCAGACAGGCGCGAGACGATCAGGCTTGCCGGTGGGTATCAGGATAGGCTCCGGCCCTGGGCGGGTATTATTAACGGTGAACTTGAACGTCTCCATAAGTGGTCCGCAAAAATCGCCGATATGTATAATAGAGTTGGGGGCAACCTCGATCTCGATCTTCCTGACAAGCGGAAGTTTCCAATCGCCAAAGACAGCTGGATCCATCACTCTGTGGTGAACAGCCTGAACATCTGCACGAATTTTGAGCTTTCTTAATGACTGCCCATATGCCGCGATGGCATCCTTGAGCACAGCGGTTCCGGTATGAAGGCGAAGATTCAGCTCTTGAAGCTTGCTTGGGAATCTGGTTCCTCTTTCTCGACTCGCCAGACCTGCTGGAACATCCATTGCCCAGGAGAACAACTTTGGATCGGACACCACGAGTTGGAGTGCTCTGAGGTTCTGGCACCTCCACAAAAATGCTTGTTGGAACAGGCTTTCTCCATACTTGAATCGACGGCGATCCATGTCCACAAAGCTGTCCAACGAATTCAATCTCATGCTCGAAGAAACGTCTTCGTAGAACCGTGGACATGGACTTGCATTCATGTGGACTGGACTGCCGACTGCCTCGTACAAGGCCACTCGCGGCCATTGCTGCTCGCGCTTGAACTCGCGCATTCCTTGAGGAGGGTCGCACACGCGGGGGGTATTCCACTCAGAGTCGAAACGGAGGTATATTGGCCTCTTCTGTGGGAATGCGATACGGTTCTTGCAAATGAAGGACATAGTGTCCTGAAGATGATCCTCTTCCATCGCCTTGGCTCGTTGCAAATGCACGGTATGCAGCCTCTCGAGTTTATCGGCCAGAGGGAGCAACCAATGCGAGTCGTAGACACCAAGGTGGAGGGCAGAAATGCTCGCTGGATAGCACTGGATAAGCAAGGCGCTGAGTCTTTTCCAGACACACTCTGCCGGGTGCCTGCTGTAGAAGCGTTTCGTGGCGGTGGTATTGGCGACCCAGCGCTGCACTTGGATTTCTTGACCGCGGATGTCGAACACTGTGGTTAGGCTGTCAGCTTTAGCTAGCCGAGGCTTTGTACGCAGTATCGAATCGATCTTGGAGTTGTGTTCTTCCTTGGGGAGTTCCACTTTGAGGTGCTGAGCGTAGTCTGTGGTTGTAGGCGAGACTCCCGAGAAGGCATCTTGTAGCAAAGGTGACGGAGCACAGCCATCCACAGGGAGCAAGCCAAACCGCGCAAGAAACCCGGCCACCGTGAATTCCTTGGCTGAGCTGGTTGACGGGCGAGATTGCGAGTGTTTTCGCTGCGTGTGGAGGACAGAGGCGAGAATAAGCTCTGTAAGCTTGTGCTTGTTTCTTGAACGCACAAACTTGAACGGATTCGAGTAGAGTAGCGGCACTGCAGCGTGGAAGAAGAAGCGGTCAACAAAAAGAAGAGTGCACAGGGTCTGAGGATCGTCGTGGAAGTGATCTGCGACCATGAGCAGCAACTCATTGGGCAGTCGCGGGCCTGCCCAACCTAGTGTTTGGAATATGTGAGAGCAGAGGGCAAATTTAATGTCAAGTGACTGCTTCTATCCATGAGAAAACCAGACGGTTGGATTCGCTATGTTGGAACAATGAGTAGTGGCGAGAGAATTACCTGGGTCCATTGCTGATGCTCAATTCAATGTCGAGTGGAGATGGATGGCTGGGATGGGGGATTGGAATGAAATGAAAAGAAAAAAATGAAGACAGCTGAATTGGAGCAGAGAGGCTGACTCCGAGAGAAAGTTTAAATAAGCCAAAAATCCAAAAATTCCATTCCGCATGAAATGACCTCATTCTCTTGTTTCATCTTTACCCCACGCGCAAACAACTCAATTTACCTTATTTACCAATACTTAAAATATTTACCGTTCCGCACCATACCACACGCGCAAACATCAAACCTCAAGATCCTTTTTGCTGTCAAAGCTTTTTATTTTCACTGTGCTAGTTGCTATAATAGCTTACACCTGCATAGCAACACATGTGCTATTATTACTTCTTTGCCATTGCTATGCGACACTTGCTACTATTGAGGGGGGAATGAAAAACCACATTCAAGCCTTGCCATGCTGTCGAGTGTAGCACTGATTCCTCATCTCCATGACCAGCGCCTCTCGATATTAGTTTGCTTCGCCAAGGTTGCGGTCTTGCAATCCCATCCTGATCCTCTCTCTCTCTCTGTTGAAGTCATACGTGCAAGAAAAAATCTCAAAGTTTCTCTCCAGGAGCAGCTGTGGGTGTTGTTGTTGCTGTTTCAGAAATGATTCCTGCCAATACTACCGATCCTCCCGATCCGATCCTCCTTGACCCAAACCGATGTTGACATGCAGGGCATTCATGACCATCTGGAGGAGCCATTTTCCATGCTTGGAGTAGAGGTTGAAGGAGGCCTTGGATCTTTCGAACTTTTCTACTCGCTGCTTGGTGACCTTGGGTGCATGCATGGTGAGCAGAGTCCGAATAACTTCCTCGTGTATTCTCCACTACCCTTCAATATAGACGTCGTCAGCTTACTCTTGGAGCGAAGTTGTGTCATCAAAGCAAATGGACGGACTAGAGTGGGAGAGGCAGTCGACGGAGAGGCCAGATCTTTGTTCGTGTTCGACAGGACGCGTGTACCGTACTCATCACGAGATATCAATTGAAGTGACTCGAGATCAGGGCATCTGTTGAGCCATGTAAGGTAGTAGACCGAGCTAGGCGGACCCATCAGTTCCAATTTTTCCGCAATGTGGACAAGATCCATCGACTCTTCCATGGCTTTCCTGCTAGACCAGTCACTTCGATAAAGTTATCAAGCACTTGATAGCGATAGATGTGGCGAGACAAGCGTGGGATGGTTGTGATATCAATAGACCAGCCATCAGCACTGGCATACAATTCGAGGGTCTCCAAGTTTGTGCAGTGATCCAGCGAGTCCTAGTCGGATTGCAATGTGGCAAGTCCATACAGTTGAAATCTTTTGAAACGGGTAAGGTTCTTGACAGGCGTGAGACGAGCAATCAGGTCGATGTATTTCAAAGAACGATTCCAAATCAGAGTCGGGCCTTGTGGTCAGGTGGAGCGTCTATAACAGTGGGCAAGCACTGAAGTCTCCGATGTGGATGTCGGGCCTGGTGATGTTAATGTTGATCGTCCTGACACATGGAAGTTTCCAGTCAACAACAACAATAGGCTCAAAAGATACTTCACTCATCTGGGCCTCATGGCTGATAATCGTAATGTTCTAAATACTTGTATGCAGACACTCGACTATCCGAACGTCGCTACTGTATCGTTGAAAATGACTGAATCTACTAGGAGACGAAGATGAAGCTCTCGGGGTTTGCTTTGAAAGATGGTCCTTTGTTCTGGATTCATCGAGCATCTCTTTCCTTCAGTTATCCAAGAGAAAACTCCGAATGATCCACGGAGATCAGCAAGGTCTTGAGATTCCGGCAGCACTTCAGGAAAGCCTGTTGGTGAGGGCTCTCTCTGTACTTGAATCGGTCGGTATTCGCATCCACAAAGGGTTTCAGAGAGTTCAGTTCAATGCCTTCAGTATCATCTTTGTAGAAGCGTGGGTACTGGTTTGCTTCAATGTGGATTGGTGCTAACAGCTCTGTACAACTTTATTCATGGTTGTTGCCACTCGTGATGGAACTCACATTGTCCGTGCGGAGTATGGAGAGATTGCTCCGTTGCAGGATAGAGAGGCTCCTTCGAGGTAGACCATCTCCAGTCAAAATCAATATACACAGGCTTCTTACATGGGAATGTACTGTGGTTTATGGCGAAGAAGGACGTGGCATCTTCGAGGTGTCTCGCCTCTATGCGTTCGAATGGAATCAGGTACACAGTTTCGAGACTCTCGAGTCGGTGAGCCAACGGGAGATACCACAGTGAGTCGGACATGCGGAGGGTAACCGAGGCAACACTCTCTGGGCAGCACTGAAAAGAAGACTCCTGAGATACTTCCAAATATGCGGACTTGAGAACAGGCGCGAGTGGAATCATGTACTGGATGGAGGATTTGGGGCTGCAACCCAATCTCATTTCCATGGACATCTTACACCGTAGTTGGAGTTTCTGAGTGGGGCGATTGAGGTGCCATCTGCTGCATGAAATCGATCAAAGTGTGCGGTCCATCCCACATAACTTCAACCGTGAGGAATCGTGCATAGTCGGTTGTTGTTGTTGGTGTGACTTCTAAGATAGTATCTTGCAGCAGTGGCGGAAGCGGATGCCCCCCGACAAACTGCAGCTCAAATCGCGAAAGAAGTCCGGCCACCGTGAAAGATTGCTCGGGTTTGATCGAAGTTGGGGATTGCGAGATGACACTGGCTGTAGATACAGGAGGCGATGAGAGGCCCAGCGGCTTGTGTCGGTTGTCCTGTAGCACGAACTTGAATGGAGAAGCGTAAAGAAGCGACACGGCGGCGTGGAAGAAGCAGTCGACGAAAGAAGGGTCCACAGAATCTTCGGGTCGTTGTGGAGGTACTCTGTGACCTTGACCAGCAGCTCAGTTGGCAGACGTGAACCCGTCCAAACTATAAACGGGCAGTTGAAAGGATACAGGTCGCACAAGCGAACCCCATTTGTTAACAAATCTCGACATTTACCTGGACCCATTGTGGGTTACAACAGTGATGCGGATGCCAATTGTGTGAGTGATGGCAATGTGATGGTGAATGAATGATGCGTGCAAGCCCAAAAAAAAAAAAAAAAAAGTTAACGAGAGAAGAGAGAGGGAGAGGGGATGAGATGCGTCAATCACTCGAAGGCGAGCAAAACAAATCGGGCTGAGGGAATTTCTGCGACTAATTGTACCCTTTTTTATTTGCAGCGCCAGGTTTCATAAGTTAGTGCTTGGCCTTGACCAGCGTGCCTCCATCCACAGGGATCACCGCACCTGTGGTATAGGCACCCGCCCGCGACGCCAAGTAAATGCAAGTCGCCGCAATATCCTCCGGCTGGCCAATCCGGCCCAGTGGCACATTGCCCACAATCATCTCGCCAAAGTCGCGCAGCGTCGCCGCCATCATCTTGGACTCGAACGGACCAGGTGCAATCGCATTGCAGGTAATATGGCGATGGCCCAGGTGGCCCGCCATAACGCGGGTCATCTGATGCAATGCAGCCTTCGAGGCCGAGTAGGCATAGGTCTCCTGCGTGGGGATGTGGATCCCATCCACGGAGCCAATGTTGATGATCGACGCAGGCAGCTTCTCGGTCGCTGCGGCATCCAGCAAGGGGAGCATGGCCTGGGTGAGCGAGAAGACACGCTTGAGGTTCAGGTTCATGACCTTCTCAAAGGCGTTGTCCGGGTAGGTCTTGATAGACTCGCCCCACTAATGATCGAAAAGAGAGAAAAAGATATGAAGTCAGAGCCGTACCCTCAGATCCATACTAAAGAGCAATTGGTGGAAAAAGATTGAGTACTTACAGTGGCGCCAGCGTTGTTGACCAATACATGAACCTCTACGTTAAAAAACAGTGAGCGGGAGATGTTCGTTAAACCAATGATTGCATTGCAAAGAACCTCAATCGAAATGGGTGATCAAGAGCAAATACGAAAGGAATCGTACTGGATTCACGCTTGGTGATCTCGGCAACCAGGCGGTGGACCTCCTCGAGGCTCTGGAGATCAGCAGGAAGAGAGATGCATTCGCCAGGTCCGAGCTTGGTCAGCTCAGCGGCGACCTTGTCGCAGACACCAGCGGAGCGGGACGAGATGTAAACCTTGGCGCCGTTGACAATGAAGCCGTGGGCGATCATCAGGCCAATGCCACGACTGCCGCCAGTGACCAGGACGACCTTGTCCTTGACGTTGAAGAGTGAGGAGCTGTGCATAGATGACATGTTTTTTTGGGTGGTGTTGGTGCGTTTAAATCAGAGGAATTTTTTTGTACAAGGAGAAGAGTGTGGAGGGGGGGTTGGGCAACAGTGGGTGTGGGGTATGTTTGGAGGAGAGTAGAGAGGAAAAGACAAAGAGAGACGAAAAAAAGATAAATAGGACGAACAAAAAAAAAAGAGATTCCATTTCGAGAGGAATGAAAATGGTGTGTGGAGGTCCAAGACCGATGGGCGAATGGAGTCGAGTCTCAAACTCCGAGCTGTGGCGATCGGTCACGTGCACCGATCGCTTTTTTTAATAATCAACGCGGTCGGAGAGAAAAATATAACTCAACAAGATCCAACGGCAGTGGGGAAGGCGCGGGATAAAGCCCGGCCTAGGAGATCTAGGGCAAGTCAATGGTTGGTATGTACACAATTGCTTTTATTTCGGGTAATATTTATAATTTGTTACAATGTTGAACGTTTAGCATCCGCATTTCTTCTGGCCAGGGCGGGGAGCGTTGACCAAGGGCTTAGCATACTTGTGCCAATACTCAGGAGCGTCGTACGACTTTTGGGCAGCGTTGACAGTGGCAAAGTAGGCGGGGTAAATGTTGCCGTCGTACTTGCCAATGGGCGCCTTGATCACAAAGTCGGGGATGGCCCAGGCATCAATCAGGGGGATAGCATCCTTGCGAAGATCCTTGCACTGGTCCAAGAACAACTGACGGACCTGCTTGGCGTGGTTGCCGTCGAAGTAGCCCTCCTCCAAGAAAAGATCCAGGTGCTTGCGAAGTGCAAAAGTCGACATGAGTTGACCCATCTTTTTGAGCATGGGGTACACGGGCTTGCTCTTCTCGCGCTCTATGCCCTTCTGGTACAAGATCAAGAAATATCTCCAGGCGTGGACATCGGCCAGACGGACCAATTCGGTCTGGTTGGAGTTCCAGGCCTCGTCAAAGTTGGCCTTACCAGCCTCAGAAAGGATGGCAGCGAGATCGGTAGCCTTCTTGGCGCAGGCCCAAGTGAGGACATCGGTCACAAACTCGTGGCTCAAGAGGTCGCGAGGATCCTGGTAGGAGGTCTTGCTCGACTGGAGGATCTTCTTGCAATTGTTGAAGTAGCTGACAGAGCCAACAACCTCCTGGCCCTCCTGAGCCCACTTCAAGGTTGTGATCAGGTAGCGAGCAGACTGCTGCATCAACACAACGTTGTCTCCGCCTCCAGTAGTGACGACACCATAGTCACCAATGAGACCGGCGATCGAGTTGTAGGAAGAGTAGGCGTGACCACCGCAAGCACGACGGCACGACTCGAGGACCTCGGTGACATACCAGGCCAAAGCTCCTTTGAAGCCGGCAGAGACTCCATGCTGATCGGGAATCTCGCGCATGAAGGCTCCAGCATCCGTCTGGGCATACTCGGCAACCTCGTCCCACTTCTCAAAGAGGACACGGTCGACAATGTTGAGCATGTAGATAAAGGCAACACCGGGCATCAACGAGGTCTGGTGAGTCTGGTAGTCAAGAATCTGCTCGTCGTGGTTACCCTGGCGACGGACAGCACCGTAGCGGACAGCGATGGTCAAGGTCTGAGCCAAGACAACCTGGGAGCCGCCCAAAATGGTGAAGCGCTCGGGAATCAGGGTGGCATAGGACAAGACAGGGCTGGGCGAAGGGGTGAACTCGCCCTCGGGGCTCATCTGGGCCCACTTCATCAACATGTTCTCGCGAGGGATGCGGACACTGGTGAACTGGATCCAGCCGTTGTCGAGACCCTGGCGGGAAGACTTGTGGCCGATATCGCCGCAGGTGACACCTGGAAGCAGCTTGCCGGTCTTGGGATCACGGAGGGGGACAATGAACCAGTTGATGCCGTGGTTCTCGCCATCGATGACGGTCTGGCAAATGGCAACTAATGGGGTTATTTTGTTAGGTGCAGAGGGGGAGACGTTAGGTAATAATTTCATGCGAATGTTCAATAAAGGGTGCCGGGTCGCAAATAAAGTTGTCACTTTAAAAGATGAGTAAGAAACAGAGAGAGGGCCTGCACACTGAGCATGTGCAGCATGTGGAGGAGGGAATGCGAGCGATCACATGCACCATACCATGGATACACATCCCACGGAGACATTTCAAGGTTTGGAAGAGCCGTGTGCTACACTACAGGACCTAAGTTGCGCATGAGGGATGGATGTGGAGGAGAGAGAACATTCGTAACATACCAGTGTGGGTGGCAGTCTCGCCCGACATTCCGATCCACCACTTGGTGGCAGTCAAAGTGGGCGAGTGGATCACAAACTCGTTGGTGGCACGATCATAAGTCGAGGTAGTCTCCAATCCACGCAAGTTGGACGAGTGTCCGAGCTCAGTCTACATGCACCCATCGAAACAACATTTAAATTGTCAGTATTCCAAGTATCTCATGCAGGAAGATGTCTCCCTCCGACTTGAAAGAAAAATTCTTACCATGGCAAAGCATCCAATGACTCTCCAGTTCTCAATGTCGTCCATCCACTTATCCTGCTGCTCAGCAGTACCAAAGAGTAAGAGCGCTTGCTTGAACAACATGTCGTGGACGTACATTCTCATCGAGTACGACTCGGAGTAGAAGGCCATGGCCATGAACAGAGCCTGCTGGAGACGAGGATCCTTGATCGTCTTCTTGAGCTCAATGGTGCGTGCGATCTGGCGCATGGTCTGCTCACGATCCTCAGCTCTGGTCAAGTCGTAGTGGTGACCCTCACGCATGCGAAGATCGGGGTCACGCTGGATGAGTTGGTAGGCGAGTTTCTATTCATTTGTTAAGTGGAGGATGGAGACTTGTGAGTTCGAAGGAGATCAAGGACAACGGAGGCGACGCGCATTATGAAAACCAAAGCGTTTCTATACCAAGGCCTCAACGTTCTCCTTGCCGCGAAGGATGACCTCGGTCATGTCCTCAACGTTGAAGGAGGCGTTGGCGCGCTCGCGGGCAAGATCAGCAGGGCCGGTGGGCTGGTCGTTGTGGATGGCATGGCGTTGGAAGCAGGGCTGGATGGTCAAGTGGTTCTGGACGGCAGTAAGACGAGCCGAGGCGGTGTGTGAGGCGGACTCCATGGCTGTGAGTATGTATCGGGTGTATGAGATTGGAGTATCGGGGTTTATATTCTAGAAATGTGGAGATGGAAGGCAACCAGTCAATGAGCCGAGCAGATCAGATCAGAGGAGAGGAATGAAGAAAGATGGATGAAGAGAGGCAGGATGATGGAGAGATTGGCGACAATGATGAATGTGATCAGAAAACAGAAAACAGAGCGAAGGAAAGAGGGCGCCCTTTTTATGTCTGTGATCGTTGGGGAAGGGGTGTAGAAGGATGAGCACACACAGACAGAGAACACAAAGAACTGAGAGAAGCAACACAAAAGCATGCGACAGTGACAACGAAGCCAATCCACATGCCAACTTGTCTTGGTGGTAGTCCATAAGCCCACTCATCTGTCCACTCGAGAGAAACAAGTGAGGAGAGGCGTCTGCCAATGCTATGCCTGCCTTGCTAGTCCACCCAGCCCTCGTTCCCTTCTGTGTCCTAGGGTCCACGCTGCCGATGGGACGCACCCTAAAACAAACACCCCTTTAGACAATGTGTTCTCCCCATCCGAAGTGTCACTTTGGCGCGGCTCACACAGATCCTCCACACACACCTCACCCGCACAATATCCATCATCCGCCTATTCTACATAGTATTTTCACGTCCTCTTTTCCACTATTCAGGCATGCCCCACTCCTCCCAGAGAAAAACGCGTCAGGCTTGAGTAGTAGAACGTGCCCTTCGGCAGAGTCGAGAGGGGTCCTCCCTTTGCATAACTCACTCCTTTGTCACTTCCCACAATCTCTGTAGCTTTACGGTGAAACTCTCCGCCTACCGCCTCCACAAAAAAAATGAAGCTCTCTATCTTCCTCTTCACGTTTCTCCACAATGGCTGTGTCACGGATCCATCCTTCTCATCACAGGCATTAAAAAAAAAAAAAAAAAAAAAAAAAAAATAGGCGACTATATGTAAATATGTAAAGCTCGTTTATGTAACATGATAAGACTGGAGTGTGTTCAAAAAACAGTGAGTAGGGCGGTTGTTTGCTCGAGTAAAAAGAAGTAGAGAGGAGAATGTGTATAAATTTATCTTTCTTCATTCTTTTATAAAACAGTTGGGGTCAATTCTTTAGTTGCCAGAGATCTCAGCAGCGATCTTGGCGGCCTTGGCAGTAGCATCCTCGATATCACCGACCATGTAGAAGGCAGCCTCGGGAAGAGCATCGTGCTTACCCTCAAGGACCTCCTTGAAAGAGCGGATGGTATCCTCCAACTTGACCAAGCGACCCTCGGAACCAGTGAAGACCTGGGCGACGGTGAAGGGCTGGGACAAGAACTTCTGGATCTTACGGGCACGCTCGACGGTGAGCTTGTCCTCCTCGGACAACTCATCCATACCCAAAATGGCAATGATATCCTGGAGCGACTTGTAGGACTGGAGGATCTGCTGGGTCTTGGAGGCGGTCTCGTAGTGCTCCTCACCGACGATACGGGGATCCAACATACGGGACTTGGAGTCGAGGGGATCGACGGCGGGGTAAATACCCAACTCGGAGATACCACGGGACAACACAGTGGTGGCATCCAAATGGGCGAAGGTGGTGGCGGGGGCGGGATCGGTCAAATCATCAGCGGGCACGTAAACGGCCTGGACGGAGGTAATGGAACCCTTCTTGGTGGTGGTAATACGCTCCTGCATTCCTCCCATATCGGTGGAAAGAGTGGGCTGGTAACCGACAGCGGAGGGAATACGACCCAAAAGGGCAGACACCTCGGAACCGGCCTGGGTGAAACGGAAAATGTTGTCAATGAAGAGCAACACATCCTGACCCTCCTGGTCACGGAAGTACTCGGCAATGGTCAAACCGGTCAAAGCGACACGGGCACGGGCACCTGGGGGCTCGTTCATCTGTCCGAAGACAAGGGCGGCCTTGGACTCACCGTCCAGCTTGATGACTCCGGTCTCCATCATCTCGTGGTACAAATCGTTACCCTCACGGGTACGCTCTCCGACACCAGCGAAAACGGAGTAACCTCCGTGGTGCTTGGCAATGTTGTTGATCAACTCCTGAATGAACACAGTCTTTCCGACACCGGCACCTCCGAAGAGACCAATCTTACCACCACGGGCGTAGGGGGCCAACAAGTCGACGACCTTGATACCAGTGACGAGAACCTCGGGAACGACGGACTGATCGACGAACTCAGGAGCCTCGCAATGAATGGGGGCGGTCTGCTTGGTGTTGATGGGACCACGCTCATCGATAGGCTCACCAATGACGTTGATGATACGGCCCAAGCACTCGGGACCGACGGGGATGGTGATGGGGGCACCGGTATCCTCGACAGCCTGGCCACGGACCAAACCCTCGGTACCGTCCATGGCAATAGTACGGACGGTGTTCTCTCCCAAGTGCTGGGAGACCTCGAGGACCAGGCGGCGGTCCAAGCCCTTGACCTCAAGAGCGTTAAGAATGGAGGGGAGCTTGCCCTGGTCGAACTGGACGTCGACGACGGCACCAATGACGGAGCGAATCTGACCAGCGGACTTGGCATCGGAGGCATAGCCAGCTAAAAGTCCAAGATGAAGGTTCAAGCAAGAGTTAGACTATGTACTTGATCAACCATTTGTGCTTTGCCCTAGAGAACTAGAGGTAGAAACCCGATCCACGATCACATATGCATAAGTTTTGTTCGCGAAGAAATACAACGATAATGAACACGTCTCCAAAAATATAATTGCGCGCCAAAAGTAGGCGTGAAAGACTGTCCAGTTTGCTCCGTCACAAAAGGATCAGTTTGGATCTCGGCGAATGTAGGGCTAACCCAGTCCATTGCGATCACATCCTTGACTCTTTGTTGACGTGCCAATAACCGATGAGATCAACCTCAATGCAAAGAAAAGAAAAAGTGATCGAGTAAAAGCAGGAGGTGATGAGAGAGAACGAGGTAGTAGAAAATGAACGAGATTTAGGCACCAGGCACAGGAACCCGTTCACAGCCGCGAGGCTCTAAAATAGTAAATAAACACCCAGAGCTCCCGATGGACCAGATCCCGCAACGGAAGTGGCCATCTGATCGACATATTGTAGTTCCAGTCGCCAAAAAGGACACTTGTTTGATTTGATCTTTTTCAGAACAGATGATGATCCAAACACAAGTTGTTTGGTTGAAATCAATCGGAACGCAAAAATAAGATCATAAAACGTAATAAACGAGAAAGGATGGTGTTGTCGAGTTGAGTGAAGGAGAGTGGACAATGGATGGTGTGAACAGGTCCTCGATTCTTTTTTTTTTTTTTGTTGCCAAGATAAGATGAGATGTGAACGCCAATGGAAGAGTATGAGCGATACACCTCTAAGTGATGCTACTTTTGTTGCTGGGTTGTTGTTGATTTGTGGTATTTAATCTCTCAGAGAAAGAGATGTTGATTTTGGACTTACCCTTCAAGAAGGCGGCGTTGAAAGCCTTGGGGGCGGTCTTGATGGCAGCGGCGCTCTTGGAGAGACGCGAGATGTTGCGAAGGGCGTACATTGTTAGTTGATGCAAATCCACGGGGGGGATGGTCCTTGGATGGGGAAGAGATGGATTGTTTTCGAATCGGCGGAAGCGAATCTCGTATAACCCTGTTGTGGTGAGTGCAGCGAAGATTGAACCTCAGCGCAGTACGTGCGATCATCCGGAAGACCAATTAGGACGACCAGATGTCGACGTCATCAATTCCGTTTGGTCAATTAAAGATTTGCCACCAACCACTCGTGATCGAATGGATGGTGGAAAAAAGGAGCCAAGCTTTGCGTTGACTGTTTGACTGTGGGGTGGTTTATTCTGATTGGACACACCGCTTCCTTGCCCCGTCACTTCTCCACATAGTCTAGGAGCGAAGGAGACAGCGTTCATAGAATGGTGGGCGGTATAGGATCAATAGACGCTTTGCCCACTTCACTCCACAATCATCATTTCACACACTCCTTTATTTCTTGTAGTTGCGAATAGTGTTCAAAGACAATTTTTCATACAACAGGCTAATCCTTTATCTTTTCTTCTTTCTTTCTTTCTTCATTTTCTGCACTTTTTTAAAGCTATTCCGCCCGACAATCGACGAACAAACCCCAGGAAGCACAAGAAAACCATGTCCATCAACGAAACACCACCTTCGCCAACACAGGCAACTACCACAACGACGACCAAGAAAACAACCCGCGTTGTGGTCAGAAAACCAAACCTCGATGACAAGAACAATGCCATCAGGAACATTGATGCAAAGATTGACGAAATCCGTCCTCGTCTGATATCAACGAGCTGTCCGACGACAAGTAACCAGAATGTGACATTGAGACAAACCGTTTTCTGTGTTCATATCATGTAGAACACTGTCCGTGATGCCATTACGGCCATGACGCCAACGCAAGAAGCCGACTCAAGGAGCGTTCTTCGCAAGCGCTTGGCGAATTGCGCGACCAACAAAACGAGAACAAGAAGGGCAAGCAGGCCAAAGTAGACAAGCTCAACACTCTGAACAACACCTTGAAGAAGAAGGTAGAGGGCATGTCTCTCAATGATTTGTAGTCCTTTGACCTCACCTATGCACTGTCGATTGACTGTTCAACTTCTCATTACTGGCAACAAAAAATGTTCGCGAGTAGATTGCTGACCTCAAAGTACTCCAGGATAAGCTCCCATTTAAAACCACCAAGGCCGTCGAAGCACAGATCAGGTAAGAAATGAGATTACTGATATTCGAAAGCGTGTATGCTTTTTGCTCGTGTGCGTGCCCATCCCTCGTGCTCATCTCGCTCACAACTCAACTCCTCCCCACATACCTCCTTTTATCGTCTTTGGTCCAATTTCCATCCATCCATTCATCGCATCCTCAGTAAACTCGAAAAGCAGGTCGAGAAGGGGTCCCTCAAGCTCATCGAAGAGAAAATGATTCTGAGCGAGATCTCCATTCTCAAAATATCCAAGAAATCCGTCGACACCGCCCAGGCCCTGCAGGCCGCCATCGACGCCGACAAGGCCGAGATTGTCGCCCTTAAGGACACTCTCGACGACGACGACGCCCGCAAGCTCAGCGCCGAGTATAACAAGGCCCAAGCTGCCCTGGACGAGATCAGTAAAGCCAAAGACGAGGTCTGGAAGAAGCGCAACGAGCTATTTGACGAGCGCACCCGCCTCCAGCGCGAGCTCGACGCCGAGTTCCAGCGGAAAAAGACGATCAACGACGAGTACTATGCCACGGTGCGTGAGCACACAAAGTTCCTGCAGGACGAGCAGGTCCGGAAACGGGAAGAGATCCAGACCCGCAAGCAGCAGGAGCTGGAGGAAAAAAGGCGTGCCATCGCGAGGGAGGAGCGCGAGCTGGTGGAGATCCCAGCTTTTGAAGCCGAGATCACGACCTGTGATAGTGTGTAAAAGTACTTGGTCCTGTTCAGCAATGACCAGAAACGGACTGCAGAGGCCACGGCCACCACGACGTCAACTGCTACAGTCAATAGTAACATTCGTCAGGCGGACACCACAGCAAATGTGCCCAGTGGTGTGATGCTGACAAAAAGTCAGAGAAGGTGGAGGATGTCTACCATGTTGGCGCAAAGTTCAAGAAGGGCAAGGGTTCTAAGGAGAAAAAGAACGAGACTTCTTCCTTGAAGCTTCCTCTCTCTGTAGTTGAGTAACTGGTGAGCACCGCCTTTATTTTTTATTTCGTTTCAGACGTGGTGTAAATAAACTACTAGTATTGTTTAACCATGAGTTTCTTGCTTGTGCTTATAGTTCGAACTCAAGATCGTGGTGCCCACCTCACCCGCAGACCTTGGCAAGACGCTGGATGCCTTGGCAGAAAAGCGCGACCACTACAGGGCGAATCAGGCCAAAGTGACCGCAGAGAACAAGCACAAAACCGAAGAGCGCATCGCCAAACTGACTCTGGCAGATGTTGAGTCAACCGAAGCCATTATTCACAGGACCGAAGTGGCTCATATGATTGAAGCTGCTGTCTATAAGTCGCTTGTTGCTTAGTGAGTTTTCTCCCGTTTGATGTAGAATCAACAACAAAGTCAAGTCCTAACTGCGCTGCACAATTTTCCGATGAGTAAAGTATCCAATGATTTAAGATATTTTTTATTTCGGACCCATGCAAATTTGCATCAAAGAAAAAAGAATGAAAGAACTTTGAACAAGGAACAATGTATGTGAGGTATGCGATTTAAGCCTTCAGACGGTTGGCAATTCCCTGCTTGCGAGCTTCGACGTGGTCACGCTCCTCCTGCTTGTTGGCATCGTAGGCGAGGACGTTGGCCTGGTTGAAGGGGTTCTCGGGTGACTTCTGGAACTGCTTGTACAGCAAATCCTGCATCTGGTTCTGTCTCAGGCCGGGGTGCTCTTGCTTCAAGATGGGCATCTCGCGCTCAACATAGGCTGCAAAGGCGGCCTTGAAGCGACGCTCAGGGTGGCGATCAACATCCTTGCCCTTGCCAGTGGTAATAGGTCCCTGGCCTGAACCGCCGGTCGAGGCACCGGTGAGTGACAACAGATCAAGAGCGTCGTCAATGTTGGAAGCCGAGAACTCCTCAATGGGTTTGACCTCCTGCGAGAAGGCTTCGGCCTTCTGGGTCTTCTTGACGGCCTTCTTCTCCTCGCCCTTGAGAGGCTTCGTTGGCTTGCTCTTCAGAGACTTCTCCTCCTCCTCGAGGGCACGGGCGGCCTCGCGCTTCTTGGCGAGCAACTCCTGGCGCTTCTGCTCCTCGGCCTCCTTCTTGTTGCCTTTGGAGCCCTTTGACCAGTCGGCGGCCTCGGCAGCCTCCTGATCGGCAGCCTTCTTGGCGTTCTTGACGTTGGCAGCAGCAGCCTTGCGATCGTTAGCGGCAGCGGCTACGGGGGTTTGTTTTTGTTTTAGGTCACAATTTGAACAGATCAGAATGAGATTCGACATTCGGCTTTCTTGATTCCATGAGCTATTGTTTTTGAGATTGTGTTTCCCGGTTTGAATATTGTTGTTATGCTCCTTTTGGTCTCCTTACCCTTGCTGTTTTCTTTACGAGGAGCCATGATGTGTATGTGTGTGATGGAACTTGATTAGAATACGACATTCAACATGTTTTTTTGGGCGAAGGTGAAAGCGAAATTATGATCCGCAAAGCCACCATCCAACGGTCGGTGAGCTATCGAATATGCTGGTGCTCTTTATTCGAGAAAGAAAGTTGGCTACGGCAACCTCTTTTTTTTTTTTTTTTTTTTTTTTTTTTGCACAACACAATTCAAGACTGAGATGGAGAGGAACAAAAGATAATGAAGAATATGTGTGTTCCCAGCACTTTACCCGCTTTTTCGATACAATGTCTACCGCAAGAAAACGCGAAAGATACTGGAAAAGATGGCATGAATGACAACAAATCTTTGCTGAAAGCGTGCACGCAGAACAAGCCAGTAATGGCCAAAAGCCAGACCTGCGAGTTTCTAGCGCACAGGGTTGGTCAAGGTGGGGAACACGTTTCTTAATCTTTGCTCAAACGTATACACATGCATGAAAATACTATTCATGCATGTACCTGAGGAGCAGTGGGGTGGGTAATGAGGTGGCGAAAGAAAAAGGAAGCATACAGCACAGCAGTGTAGATAAAGATAAAGGTATTTGCTGCTTTATTTCTGGTATTACTGAATCGGCGAATTATAGATGAGAGTTGCAGGCAGGGAGTAGGGATGATGGTAAGAGGGGGATGTGTGTTGTGGATGGAGATGTAGCGGATAGCGTGAGTGTGTGAAGGCTGGTCTTCGCCTCAAAGCCAAAAGGCGAAGGAATTAAGGGCCCTCAAGAAATAAATTTGCTCTGTCGGTATTAATCGCATGGCTTCCCGCCGTGCGAATCGAATCCTCCTCTCCAACCACTTTTTTGAAAATGGTACTCATCGAAACGAGCAGTGCATCGCAGTCACATTGGAGGAAATTCAAGCGCCCGCGCTGGAGGGACATAGGAGGATGGAGCACGCACACATCCGTGACCCAGCAGGATACAACAAACCATCCATCCATACATCTCGCCATATCGGCTGCCACCGCTGTCGGAATCATCGGCATTGTCATTGGCAATCAATTTAACGTCGGGAGTGGCATTGAAAGCAATACTCAAAGGGAAGACTCAACTTGCATTGATTGCATGGAGAGACCATCGACATTTTCTCTCTGAGACGCAACTTCACAATCAACCATACCAAAAACCTGCTCCAACTCTCGATTTACCAACAAGAAACAATCATGGCTGCCTCGACATGGAAACGCTACTATGATTCGACATCCATCCATCAAATCAGGCTCCACTATTGCGGCCATGCTGGAGCGACTGGACTCGTCAGTTGGCAGATCTCTGCTGATGGAACAAACGATTCAGAGGCAACAGCTACCAGGATTCCCTTAGATGGAGAGAGAGCCATCACGATCAACTTCAGGACTCTCAAAACCTCAGAACAGGAATCAATGACGAACCCTTGATCCCAGTGGACTAATCACCCTTTGTTAAACTTTTTCAACAACCGTATCTGGCGTTAATAGGGTATTGACATTAAGAAGCACCACGTTCGCAACAAGAACCGTCAGGCTCCCAAGTCCGAGGATGTCTACCTGTTGTTGCTTGTCAAGGTATGACCGGAAACCAACCGAAGCTTTGCCTATCAGTTTCATGGAGCCGGAAAATTGTCAGGATTCAGTGTCGACAGAGCTCTTGCTTTCTTTTGCCTAGAAAGAATAGTCAAAAGGCATCCAAGCTACGGATCATGCTTTTGATCTGATGGGGAAGGAAACAAAGGCGTTTCGACACTTTTATGGCAGTCATCGGCACTTTAAGGACGTTTTCCAGACGAAACGCCTTGACACCAAAGACTACGTTAAAGGGAGGAGAGCGAATGGCTTGTTCTAGCATAAATGGGCGACAATCAGGAATCTCTTTGCATTAGAGGTTGTGCGAAACTACACTGAATGGCAGACAACCCTCGATGAACTTCTTGTTCGAAATCAGCAGCAGCCACACACAAGCCGCTGAATAAGATGTATCCATGGATGTATTGCGGATTTACGATGTACAGCACCTTCAACAGAAAGGGCGGGAGACTCAACAAGCAACAGTCAACCAACAATGAACAGCGAACCTGAACCAGTAAACTCAACAACCATATCTCTCCATCTCTCTTCGTCCAACAGCTCTACAGATTCCTCGCCCGCCGCACGGACTCTGCCTTCAACAAGGTCGTCCTCAAGCGTCTTTTTATGTCGCGTGTCAACCGTCCCCCCATGTCCGTCTCCCGTGTTGCCCGCAACATGGCTGGTAAGGAGGGCAAGACCGCTGTCGTTGTCGGTACCGTCACTGACGACAACCGCTTCCTCGAGGTCCCCAAGCTCTCGATTGCTTGCCTCCGCATCACCAAGACTGCCAAGGCTCGCGTCTTGAAGGCCGGCGGTGAGGTCATCACCTTCGATCAGCTCGCTCTCCGTGCCCCCACCGGTGCCAACACTGTCCTCCTCCGCGGCAAGAAGAACACCCGTGAGGCCGTCAAGCACTTCGGCATGGGCCCCGGCAAGCACGCCAAGCCCTACGTCCAGTCCAAGGGCCGCAAGTTCGAGAAGGCCCGTGGTCGCCGTGCCTCCCGCGGCTTCAAGGCTTAAACAACCCATTGGAAATAAAAACCTCACAGGATTTTTTTTCTTTCGTGTGGTACTTTTTGTCAATCAAAACCCACCCCAATCAACTACAGCCAACATAACTCGATGCGATACCATGTTGTGGAAGACTTATGGAAACAGGTTTATAACGAAATGGATATATGGTATAGGGCACAAACAAAGAAACAACTACAAGGAAACTATAATTACAAAGATTTTTTTTCCCTTTAAAACTCGCGGTTATACCACCGTGAGTACACTTCAGGATGGCAGCGATAGACCGTTTCAAAGACATGGTCGCCATTGCTCCAACCCTCGCGTGTAATGGTGTTCTCTAGATCTGGGCTGTCTAGACTCTCGACCATGGCGTCCCACTGGGCCTCGGCGCGGGATTTTGTTGCCAGGAAAGATGATTCGTCTTCACTGTCCGAGCTGTCCTCCCCGCTGTGCAGGTACCTAGGATACGTCGCCTGGTCCAGCCCTGAAATGCGTGCGGGTATTTGGGCGTGGAGAGCAGGGTCAAAGAAGAAGGGGATGCTGTACCGGTCGTGGCCCGAGGTGTTGTTCAGGACCCGGTGCACTGTCGCATGGTACAATCCATCGGTCAGTCGCTCCATCGACTCGCCCATCGTGACAATAAACGTGTCGGGCACGGGGCGCGTGTCCATCCACTGGCCCGTCTTAGGGTCCTGGCCCTGCAGGCCACCGACGGTATCCTGGAGCAGCACGGTCAGGAAGCCCGTGTCCTTGTGCGCACCACAACCGATAGTGGCCTGTTTGCTGACGGAGGGGTACTTGGCGCATTTGAGGCGGTAATAGGGAGTCTGGCCAAAGAGGTCGCGGAAGAAGGACATGTTGAGGCCCAGGGACAGGGCCACGGCCTCCATGAGGCGGTGGGAAAGCGCTTCGAGCTGGGCCATAAAGTCGAGGATGACAGGTTGAAACTCTGGCAAGAGGGCGAGGGTCGAGGCGGGCCACTGGTTCGGGCCCTGGAGGCCCTCGTGGTTGGGGGAGCAGCCAGGGACAAAGGACTCGATCGGGGACTGTTCTGGGCCGAACTGGAGTTGCTCACGATGGTCGACTTGGTTGTTGGTGAATTCTTCGCCTAATTAGTGAATTAATTTAGTATTAGTGGGTGGTTCGTTAGCAAAAAGAGAATAAAAACCACGTTGTCCAGCCCATGCTTCAGTTGTTTTAAATAAGAGAGAGAGAGAAGAGAGAGACAGAGAGAAAGTGAGATGTAACAAGGAGAGACGAGAGAAAGAAAGAGAGACAAGCGAGAAAGAGAGAAAAGAAAGGGAAGAAACAGTGGCAATAAGGGGAAAAGGAGAAGGGGCAAGGGTTGGGATGGCAGTAAGGGGTACACGCACTCTGGCAATGATGGCTGGATGGGTTGCGCAGATATGCAGAGTAATTGTCCGCTTCTGCATAACCTGACGAGACGAGAGGAACACGAGGAATAAGAGGAACAATGAACGATCGGAGGGGAGAGGAGGGCCTGGAAGGAAGGGAGGAAGAAAAGAAGGAAAGAAGAGAAGGATGGAAGGCGGGGACGGTTTCTGAATCAACAGTGAAAGAGCTTGTTATTGTTGTTCTTACCAATGAGTTTGTAGCCACGGAAGTGCCGGCTGTTGCCAATCAGCATCTTCTTCTTCTCTTCCAGCGGAAGCGCAAAATAGTCCTGGACAGTCTTCATGGCGCCCTGGGTCATGTTGCCGCTAATGCCATGGTCCTTGATGTAAAAAGTTCCAATCTCCATCAGTGACTCGCGCATCTCTTTCAGGAACTGTGGTCTGGTCGAGGGGCAATTGAAGTCTTGGAGTGAAAGCGTCTTGATGATAGGGAGTGCTGTCTTGGGCTTAGTGTAAGTCGTCGCTTTGGGACGCATGACCGTTGACATGAGGCAGGTGGGTGCCAATGCTTGGGCGAGGTTGGACATGTTGGCGAGTTTAATAGAACAAAAAAAAAAAAAAATCGAGATCGAAATCCAATTGGAATGAAATATGCAGGTGTAAACTGTCACAACTAAGAATAGTTGACAAGGGAAGGGGTCTATGGATGCGCGAGAGATAGGGTAACTGTGTGTGTGTGGGCGTGTGTGTAGTGATATGCAGCTAATGCGTGGCAAGATGTGGTTGAGATGTGATAGGGTGGCCTGTGTAGCAATAGGCAGATGGGTGGTAGGTGCGGAATGGATTAAAGCTAGCAGAGAGTGGGTATAGTACGATTTTGGTAAGAAGAAGAAAGAAAGAAAGAAATAGAACCAAGAGTTAATGGAACTGTTGCGACAAAGGAAAGAAGAAGTAAATATTGCAATGTTGATACATCGGTGGGAGCCTGGCAGATACTTATACTTGCACCACAGTTAGTGAAATCGAGGGCATAGCAGGAGAAAATGAACAAAACAAAATATAGATTTGAATAGGAGGGATGTTTAGAAAGTGGTATAGATTGATAACAGTCTCTCGCATTGTATATATCCATGCTCCTGCAAAATGCCGGTGAATCCATGCCGATTTGAATAGGAAATAGAAGAGAGCTGTATCTGGCCTTGGTACTGTTGGTGCTGTGAGTTGCGTTAATGCGCACCTTGCTCGATTGAGTAGGATTGGCTGCTTTTTTAAAAAAAAAATACCAATGCACGCCTTCTCAATGCATTGTTCACAGAAACAGAAATGCGGGGGGTTAGATGTCAGTGTGTGTGTTTTCAAAGAGCAGTTCAACGGACACAGCTCACTCACTCACTCAATAACAATATCGTTGTCCTTGTCGTTAGGTTGCTAGTTGGTGCACAAACAAACACAACAATGCTCGATTTGGGGGGGTGAAATTGGTATTTGATAGTCAATGGTCTTCTGCCTTCTCTCTCTGTTTGTGGAGGAAGGGAGCAACTGTCTAGAGGACGATTCAATAGCCAGATGCGAATGGATGGATGGACAGAATTGAATGATGCGACAACGATTGCTTTCAGGGGTTGAGGGAGTCAGGACACAAAGGATACAAAAAACAGGCACAGGAGAACAAGAGAGGGTGAGCAAGGCCATTCCATCCATGGAGAACGGCGCTCTATTCTGTCGAAAGCAAGTGCTCAATAAGCATTTTATCGAGGCGATTCAAGGGCACTATGGCAAAAGGTGTATGGCCAGTTGGAGTGTTGGTCCCATTCCTGCTAGACGGGCACGGGGGACTAGTATAGTCCATTCACACAACGTAGGACTAGGCCTTGGTCAATTGTCATGGTAAAGCAATGACCCTTCCTTGTGTACCGACCGCACTGAAGTTAAAGTTCTCCCGTTGTGTGCCCCCGTCACCTTTACACTTCTCCACTTGTCACTGCCCACTCTGTCTTCCTTCCCTCCTTTCACAATGGAGTGCCAAGTTATTGCAGCATCGATAACGACGATGCCGACAAGGGATCGGACAACATTAATCACGGCCTCCCGGGGCCTCATTTGCTTGACAATGAGATGGGAATGCATCGAGTGCCGATTTGCGCAATATATTTGGTTGCGTTAAGATGGTGACAATCACCAAATCTGACCCGCCTCGCCTCCTGGCACGAAGACACAAGTAAAAGGCAAATCCAACCCGATGAGTGCATGTTTGAAGGTGGGCCTCCCCTCTGCCTGTCTCTCCAACATGCCAACGTCCATTGAACCCTATGTCTTTGGCATTATCCTTGTTTGCTATTTTTTTCCATTCGCGTTTCGACCTAGGCACCTCCTCCTTGGCTCGATCAACGCTTCCCCCACACCGTGCATCGATCCCATTTATCCCAACCTCCTACAGCCGTATTTGTCCCCTTTCACCTCTCGTATCTTCATACTTGTTTACTTTTGTGTCCTTCCTGGTTGTTGCTGATGCCGTAGGTCAACGAATACTGAGCCTCTGTTTCTGTGCTTCCCTTATTGCCGTCTCGGGTAGTACCGATACCTCGCCTTGACCAACGATCATGATGGTACAAACAAAAAAGTACTTTTGTACATGAATCAGGTTTGTTGTTTGGACCTTTCACCTTTTGCTGTCAGGGTATCCAGTCCTCACATTGGGTTCAGTTTATGCGAACGAAAACAGGCTCACGCATGTAGCACGCTGAATCATAGCGGTAGGTAAAAATGCGCATAAAATGAAATGAATGTCAAGCACGGTGCATAGTGTTTATAGCTCAAGCTCGAGCTCTTGTTTGTCCCCACGATCCAACTTTGGCTTCCTTCTCTTTACCCACATACTGCCGGTCTGTTACCTACAATGGGATCTATTTTCAGACTAGAGCCAGGTTTGAAGCGTGGTCTCCTTGTAATTGACAACGACATAAACGATCTTTTTTCATTTCTTTGAGTTCTGTTGTTGACTTATTATAGTTTCTTTTTTCGTTTTGCCTTTGAAGAAATTAAAACAGTGTCGACTAGCCATGGCCATGCCATGCCATGTTGAAAAGCTCATTAAATAACATGGAATCCCTTAACTAAGAGCTTAAAATGCTGGCTGAAAATGTAGTTGGTATAATATTTCTGAATATTAGTCCGGACGGAGGTTGTTGCAGAGTTGGCACCCCAGATTTTCACCCAGTCCCGTCAATAAAGAGCGGCAAAAAGAGAAATACCCCTTGCGCTATGCGAGCAAACCATGCCCAAAGCTATGCTCAGGCATCCATATGAAGCACAAAGCACCAAGCTCAACGAGAGAAGATAAATATATCAGAAGAGAGCACCCGGGGTCGGGCCAACGCTCAAGGAACGACCGAGAACATGCTTCTCCTTGGTTCAGGGGCTCCGCCTGCGTATTTGTTTGTTTTGATTGCCTTTGTTGGCGCTGTTCGTTTGTTCATTGCCAATTTACAACGACAATTAAGGCGTCCATGCTGGTTCTTGAAATGCCTCCTTGTTTTCTTTTCTTTTCTTTTCTGGGACAATCCCACTGACCATTTGCCTTCCCCTTCAATATTTGATTTACAACAGATTGTCGCTTCAGTGTAGCCATATGAGTGGTTAGGGAGAGCAAAAAAATGCGCACTAACCATTTGCTTGCCATTCTTTTTTTTGTTTGGCAAATAGACCTTCGATGAGATGTGGAAGGCGCCATCAATATGTTCTTTCAATATGTGAATCGGGATGTGCATGCTCGCTTTCCCCTCGTATTGTTTCAAGACTTTCAGTGGAAGTGGCTCCCGAAGCGAATTCCAAAAAAAAAAAAAAAAAAAAAAAAAATGGGTCAAAGGCTGTGCCATGTTAGGCTAGGCAAGACAGTTACACGCAATTGGAGAGAAAATATCATTGGTAGTAGTCTGACACAGATGTGGGATTGTCCTTTTAGCTCCAATATGGGCCATTGAATGCATGCTCACACTCTTTTTTTTTTTTTTTTTTTTTTTTTGTTTACCTGAATCCAAGCTAAGAAAGAAAATGGGTCTTGAAGGTCGCATTCTTGGAGTGCATGGGGGACGAGACGGTGGATGACCGCGAAAGAGAAATAGCAAAACTCGGCATCGGCCCATCGTCGTGCACGAAGGTAGTAGGTCAACGCCAAGGAATGATGATTGCTGTGTTTTTTGTCCCTTCTCAGTCTGATATGCACCATCTTCCTCTCCCAGGTTAATCAAGGGCAAAGCATATATTTATGCCTCATCCTTTTCAGACCTTTGGGGTCTCTCGAGACAATGAGTGCATGAGGGCGTCGGAGAAAACGAGACATTTTGAAGCGTATCTTGTGCTGTAGGGGACAACAACAAAATAGAGAAAGCACATGCAGGTTAGGATGAGCTTCTCGACGCGTGGTGATGGAGGTACTTCTCACGAGGATACTCTTCCATTCCTGCACGCCAAATCTAGCCCTTTTGTCTAGCAGGCCCATTGTTCTCCACAGTGAGAAAATGTGCAAAAAAAAAAAGTAGGGGCTCTAAGTAGACACTGATGGTCATTCGGGCCTGGGTAGTATAAGCATGACCGAGGGATGCGCAGTATTCGTACTCTCTCTTTTTTGTCAGAGTAAGGTTGAGGAAGGCAAAAAGTGAGAGTGGGTTGCCATGCACAATTAGCCAAAGAAAGACATGGATGCATGCTGGGACAAGCTGTCGATCATTTACGCCTCAATTGGTCAGGTCTAGATCTAGTCCCGAGCCACATTTTTTCACCTTCCAGAGACTATGACCACGGGAATAAAAATGGCTAGCAAGCAAGCAAGTAAAGTGAGGGCATGCATTCATGCATATAGGGCAACAGCCAAAGTGCCCCGGCCCAATAACTTTCAAACAGACCATGGCACATGCTGACGGTCCGTCGACCAGACAGACCTATTCACACCCACTCCTGCTTTTCTTCTTTCTTTCTTTGCTTTTTCGTGTTAGCATTCCTTACATTCCTGCAAGCAAACGAACATCTAGCCCATGGCTATTGAGAGGCAGAAACATGTCAATGGTGAGCAGCATTTTTTTGCTCTCGTAGTGAATATTGAACACACCTTGCACCTTGGCCCGTTTGTTTCTTTTGGAGTGACTTGTATGAAAAGCTGTTCTAGGTTCATATTTCCATATCCTTGTAAGAAAGAAAGAAAAGCCAAAAGAACAATATCATGAGCCATTGCCCTCGGTTTGATCTCATTACTGTCAAGACGAAATGTAAGACGGGACTAGTGGCCTAAGACGAAGAAAAAACGGCCAGAGGTTCGAAATGGACCCGATTTGAGATTTAAGAGAGAACAACAATAGACACCCCAATTGGAGTTGTGATTAGCATATTTTTATTTAGCACACCCAGACGGACAATCCCAAGTGAATGTTCGGTGATTGTAAATAGAGTAGCATACACGAACAACTGACTGGACATGCAAGTAGACTGGGACTCATGAAGGAGAGAGGAAGAAGAGGGAGAGTTTGGGGGCAAGGAGATATGCGTCTTGCTTCTTTTTCTGTTTCCTTGTGCTCCATGCCATGTTTCCATTGTTCTCATTTAGTGTTGAAGTGAAAGTGGTAGCGAATTACTTGTTGTCACCCTCGTTTTTTTTGCTCTTGCTGTCTATCATTCTTTTTCTTTATCTCTATCCCATTTAACTCCATTATATTGAAGCGACAATAAAAAAAACAAGCGAGAAACATTGAAGAATGTTCAAAATGGCAACATTTGACGTGTGCTCCTACGTCGGCACTCATTCAGTCCAATTCCTCTGTCCCATCTTTGTTGACAAAATAGCACTCACATCGGTATAATAATTCGTTATTTATTGTTTTTCGCGGAGAAACAACAAAGAGGAAGAAGAGGAAGAAGAAGAAGAAGGGGGCATCCTATCCTCCATTCTACCATTCTACCATTCTACGAAACAAACAAACAAAAACAGTTTGTTGCCTTCCCTCGTCTCTGTTAATCATCGCTTGCTTTGACAACAGTCCAATGCGCATCACCAATTGCTCGCGCCCTACCTTGTGACTATTTGGACAACCTTCACAGGCGCAACTCTCATCATCTGGGTAGCACACGAAGTCTTTATACTCTGGTTGGGAACAGGTAGCACGTTGCACCTTGTCCCACCATGTACTCACCCCGACCCGATCGTTGCAATTGGCACTTGATTTTCTAGGGAGGTGGGAGTCAGAAACAAGTGCATCCCCTGCTTGCTCTTCGAGGAAAAAAACGTGGATGGTACTAGCATGCATGAATAAAACTCGTCCCTCCTGTCCGTTGCGCCATCCAAAGGATAGAAATGGCACTACAGCTGCCCCTACTTGTGCCTTACTTATTCGGCCTGTTGACAATCGAGTCTAGGATATTTCGTGCGACAGTAAACAGGAACGCTGAGTGGCACTAGTGGATTAATACCACTTGGCGATGTGGGGTAGATGGATGGACAGGGGGGTCTTCTTAGTCTCCCACCAAGGTCAAAACGATTGTCTTTGCAAAAGTGCATTCTTTGGCGTTTCACCATGTTTTTCTACTCCCTATTGCATGGTGAACCCATTGTGTTATTTTTTGTGTATCTCCGCTATCTGTGTGCGGAGGTGGAGTTTTTTTTGCATGACAATGGATCGATCTACCTCCACCTCCACAAACTAGGATTTTCCAAGATTTGGCACGACAACAACAACAACAACAACAACAACAACAAAAAACAATGCCTGAATTCTTAGGGCCAGAGAGTGTGAACTTGGGTCATATTAAAATGGGAGAGTAGAGAAGTCGAGGGGTGCTGAAGAAATCATTTACTTGCATGCATAGCGTGTCAGTTCCAGGGGGAGATCCGTCCGTGTAAAAGTCTTCTTCTCTTGCTCTTTTTCTTCTTCCTGTGCTTGTTTATTCTTAAACAAAGAAAAGGCGCTCGCGCTGTGCTAGTATGACTTACCTATATCCCCTGCACGGCACCATGCCTTGAGGGCATAGCATGTCTCTGCGCATTTTTTTTTTTTTACCATTGGCACACAGCTTTTCTATGCAGGAGAAAAATTCAACGAATAAAAATGTGCTTGCATTTGGAAGCCATAGTTGAGTAGTCTCTGAGAGTCGTGTTTTGTTCCAGGGAATTCTTGCCTTTATCGATCGCATGAACGATTAGCCTTGAGAGACGGTTGCATGTTCATATCATTGATGCCAGTGCGCAAGATATTACCACTCCCCTTGAAACAACTTTGAGCAACATCAAAGAAACACAGTTCACTAAACAGCAACATCAAAGAACAAACGCCTGCATTAGTGCCCCGAGGCTGTCAACAAAGGCTTCCTTCCCTGTCGGGCGTAAATATCCTCACAAATTTTAGTGATGGATTTTTTTCGTGCGCCATTGAGCATTTGGGCAGTGTCCCCACCACACCCCCTGGTTTTCTATTTCTTGTTGTTCATTGGATTGATCTGCTCATGATCGATCCGCTGCTCATCCACGCCTTGACTCCTATGTAAAGCAGCCCGCAGGTGCCTAGCGATCCTACCCAAACCGGTAACAACTATGCAACAGCGTCACGTGTGTACGTGTGTTATTGCTTCCAAGGTCCTTATGCGGTCATTGATTGTATATTTAAGGTCTATTGATTGATGTGTCGTTTGATCAAGGATCGGACCATGGCCACAGAGTTGTCCTGAGGCGTCAACAGCACGACAGAGTTCCTGTCTGGCATCTCCGACGATCCTCGTATTTGTTCAAGCATGAAAGTCTAGTCGCGCTCACGAGCCTCAGCCAACTTCCTCTCAGCATCGGCTTGCTTCCGAGTCAACTTCTCAGCCTTCTTTGCCTGCTGCTCAGCCTCCTTGGCAAACTTCTTCTTTTCCTGACGGTTCTTGGGTGGTGGAGGTGGGGCTGCGTCCCAGGCTGTGGGTGCAAAGTAGTTGATGGCGGACATGGAGAGTTTGTAGCCAACAAAACAGGCCAGTGGGTAGTAGATGTAGCTGTTGCTGATCTCATAGGCCTATAGAAGGTGGTTCCAGGAAAAAGGATACGTCAATGGCACAGTTCTTTCTCCGAGGTTAAACGAATTTGCAACAACACGATGTCGGTGCTTTACATGGCAGAAGAGGAGAGCGATGAAGAAGACGGCAACGCCGACGACGGCAAAGAGAAGCGTGTTATCTGCCATGGGTAGGCGATGACTCTGATGTGGTGATGTGATGAGGGATGTGGAGAGTGGAGATGAACGAAAAGAAGGAGGATGAACCAATCTCTACTCTTTTCTTGTGCCTCTTTTTTTTTGAGCTGGAAGACCAAGAACAAGTTTCCACCAATCACAGCGCATCGCTCAGTGCCAGCATCCCACGCTACAAACATCCAATCAGAAGTCTGCGTTCTCATAGTGACCACCAAATGCAAGAAGGTCTCCCGGTTTCGCATGTTGGAAAAGAGGAAGACAGAGGGAGAGAGAGAGGGCATGGAGAGAGGGAACAGGCCATGGGCAACCTACCTAGATCCAGAGGGGCGACCGCAAGCACACATCCATATGCTATCCTGAAAATGGCTACCTAGTCTATCGCCGTGTTGAACGCTTTTAAGGCATCCATGGCTGCCCTCCGGTCCATACCCCTTTGCACCCCATCTCTGCATCAGCGCACGGCCGGTTGCATGCGGCCAGGAGTCGCACCCTAGTCGGATGGTGCTTTTTAGTCCATCTCTCAAGCGCTAGGCAATGTTGAAAGCACGTGCCACTCTCTTGCCTCCTTTTATGCGCTCGACTCCCTCATTCCTTCCTTCCATTCAAGCACTCCTCCCTCTTACGTCCACCCCACTTCGCACACACTCACACGTCCCTCAGTTCCTGCCTTCTCAACCGTTCTCCCTTCTCCCTCTCACTTCCCTCTCCTCCTTACCTCCTTCCCCATGCCGGTCATCGTTCTCAGGACCAGCCTTCCACACAGGACGATTGTCACTTCCTGGAGTCGAGCTCGCCTGCCTGCGACTCTGCGGCCACATCGCCTGGCCCCTGGCCGAATCCACAGTAATCACACGAATGCAAATAGCAGCATGACCTTCCCAAGTCTGCCGTCCAGGTTCTTTGCATCGTCATCCCATTGTCGAGCCAACCAGCCGCCCAAGAGCTCGTCGTCGTCATCGTCGTCGTCGTCCTCTTCTTCTTCTTCTTCGAATGGACTCCAGGAGAACAGTCCTGATGTGACTCGCCCCATTCGCAAGCGACAACCCAGACAGACGAGCCCATCCTCCGCAGACACCTCACTTCGCAAGGATACCCCAGGGCCTATTACCCCCGCTGCAGCATCAACATTGTCCTCAGCATCAGCATCAGCATCAGCATCAAACGATGACGGAAAGATTCGCGAGAGCAACGACGCAGTGTCACACACAACCAAAGGTACGACCTCGTATCTGGCTCTTTGTTGATGTGTGGAGTGCACATTATCCTTCTCTGATTTGGCTGAACAAAAAAAAGGGGAGGGAGAGGGAGCGTCATTTCCTTTATTTGTGGTGGTGGGATTATTACTCATAGCACTTCATCTTCGTTATCTGCCCTTTGGGCTTGTGGGCTTGCCCGCACTTATCACTCTGTCCTGTGTGTTTGGGTGGGCGGTGGGTGGCCTTGCGCAACCTGCTAAATCAACTAACACTCCTCCACAACCACATAGATTCAGACATCCATGCTGCCTCCACCTCGACAAGTTACCCCGGCTCCACCCCACCTCCACCCTTCGTAGCATCCTTCCAGGTGCGCGACATCATTGGCGGAAGCGGGAGCGAATCAATGGCCTCTTCGGGACGCAAGGCTGGCGCAGGTGTTGCTTCAGAGTGGATGGGCACCATCCAAAGCCCACGGACGGTATGTCTAGATAAAGTCTTGATCTTCTGATTTCCATGAACATCATTCTCGCATCATACTTACTGCTCTTCTTTATGCTATCTTTTCACATTGAACCTCTGTGTCTGTCTGATCACCACCACTGTTGTGAACAATCGATGCAAACACAGATCGTCAAGCATTTGGACGAATATGTGATTGGACAAGAAAAGGCTAAAAAGATTCTCGCTGTCGCGGTGTATAACCACTACTCCCGAGTTAACGAAAACTTGCGCCAGACACAGATCCAAGAGTCACTGACAGCTATCACCAACTCTCCCGGATACTACGCACCCAACGTATTGATGTCTGACGGACCCAGCACACCCGACCCCGTCATCGACCACTATACCGGCTCAAACACAGGATCAGACTCGACCAGCCCTGGGACCAAGGACAGCAATAACAGCAGCAACAGCACCACGTCTACGAGTGCAAGCGAGATGGTTCCTGGTCGTCGTAAGTCAAATGACTTTTTGAGTTTAGTTTTGTGCCACTTAATTATTCACCTGGACGCTTGCTGGGGTTTGCATCATGTGAAAACTCTATTCATGGCGACATCCCCAAAAATCGACCAATGGCGAACCCAGAGGAGCCTGTTTCTTACGCGAGATCCATTCTTTTTTTCATATTCTTGTAGAAGCAATCCACTACCCTCACCGACAGCCATGGATCAACTCGGTTTCCAATGGACACTCCCCAAACCCTCCCTCCATGTTCTCGCAGCCATACGACACATACCAAAAGCCACCATCACCATCACCACAAGCACGCAAGAACGGCGACACTCCGCCTCGACCTCCACCCACTATTTTTGATAAGAGCAACGTTCTCTTGCTAGGACCAACAGGATCAGGAAAAACTCTGCTTGCAAGAACGTTGGCCAAAGTGCTGAACGTTCCCTTCTCAATGTCTGATGGTAACGACTGATGATTGTTACTGACTACATATGATCACGCTATTTTTTGTCGATCAAGTCTTCTCACCATTGTCCAATACTTTTTCTCATATTCTCGTAGCGACACCATTTACACAGGCAGGATATGTTGGTGAAGATGTGGAAATGGTCATCCACAGACTGTTGCAGGTATGTTGCTTGTGTTTGTGCTTTCGATATTTTTATCCTTTAACATTTTACAACGTCTAGAAGAAAGATTTTTTCTAACGGATCTTTGCCGCCCCTTCAATTGTTTACCAGAACTGCGACTACAACATCAAAAAGGCAGAGTGCGGTATTGTGTTCATTGACGAGATCGACAAGATCTCCAAGCGGCCCGACGCCATGTCGATCTCAAAGGATGTTTCAGGCGAAGGTGTACAACAGGCCCTCTTGCGAATGCTTGAAGGGACAGTGGTCAATGTCACGGAGAAGAACGGCTCCAACTGGAATGCCAACTCAGGACGGAAAAATGGCCTTCCTGGGATTGGAGGACCCAACGCCGGTGGCGGTGGACCTGGCGCCAAGGGCGAGATCTACTCGGTAGACACCAGCAACATCCTATTTATCCTGAGTGGCGCCTTTATAGGTCTGGAGAAGATTGTGATGGATCGCGTGTCCAAGGGGTCTATTGGGTTCGATGCTGTTGTCAGGGCACCTTCTTCCGAGTTGACTGGATCCAAAGGAGCAGCAGCCCATGTTAGTCGCCTACTTGACCAAGTTGACCCTACAGGTATGGCGATCGGAAAATGGCTGTGTTGTCAAAAGGCGACGTTTGTGAGAGTACAAAGTATTAACCACAGAATTTCATCTTCACCTTTTGTAGATCTGATCAAGTTTGGATTGATCCCAGAGTTTATTGGACGTCTCCCGGTGGTGGCGTCAGTGAATCATTTGGATGAGGCTGCACTGGTTCGTATTTTGACCGAGCCCCGAAACTCATTGGTGAAGCAATACCAGGGACTTTTTGGTCTCGGAGAGATGAAGATCCACTTTTCGCAAGCGGCCCTCCACACCATTGCCAACCAGGCTATCGAAAAGCAGACAGGTGCCCGTGGTCTGCGGAGAATTATGGTAAGCAAAAACAGCTCTCGTATTAATTTTCAATGGAAATGTATCTGTTAAGTAATTGCTTTTGATATTGACTTTTGCATGTTTTATGCCATATAGGAATCTCTTCTATTGGATGTTATGTACGAGGCGCCAGGATCGTCGATTAAGCACATTGTGATTGACAAGGAAGTGGCACTGGGCAAAAAGCCAGCACTTTGTTTTGCCAGAGGTGCCGATGCTGCTGTCGAGTCAGCGTTGAGTGCGGATGACCAGTCCTTGGGCGCGAGAGAAACGCAACAGCTGACCGGAGGACAGGACGATGATCAGACGGTTGCTGAGGCCGTTTCTGTGTAGAGGCACCAAAAAAAAAAAAAGCAGCTGTACACCCAGTTCTCTCCATTCTTTTTATGGCTTGGGATTGCTTTCCGGAAATGAATTAGCGCTGAAACTCCCAATCTTAGAGGCAAAAAAGCAACAAAATATGTAAATACTTCAATCGAAACTGCTGCTTTTGACAGACTTTTTTTTTTTTGTGGCTCAGCTTTTTTTTCACATGTTGGTGGCAAAAGAAATGAAATCGGCAGGTATTTTTTTTTCAATTGACCATGTGAACACCCTATAGGTTTGCGACCTCGTCCTCCTCGTCAGGGCCTCCTTCTATAAAGTCATAGTTGACCGTGTTGACAAAGTGCCGACTGAGAAACTTGTACACTCTCAATCCAGCAGACGTGTACTTTTCAATCAACCTGTTGTCACTGATCCGTACCATGCCCAGATCGCCCACTGTGGAGTCGTGGATCGCGTATGACGCCATGACCATCGTGAGGTTTGTTCTTCGTGGAGGATAATCCATATGATCCGGAATCGGCTCCTGTTCCTCGACCTCTTCTTCTTTGTTAGGTGCCCCTAATCCTACTGTCTCACGACGGACCCGATCTGCTTCCAGAATAAGGTGCGCAAATTGGTGGGCTTTCCAATAAGAATCGATCTCCTCGTGGATCCTTTCCATATCCAAGTCCTTGAGGTTCGGTGCATAGTGGGTCAGCACGCGGACGAAATCCTGCTCAGACATGACCCAGTCGCCGTGTAGCTTGAGTGACTCCAGATGGCTGTCGAGCAACATTGGGTCCTCCGCATTGCCTGAGAAGGGTCCAAGGGGTTGATACATTTGTGGAGGTGTTGGGTCGTACCCGTCCACCCACAGGATCCTGGTTGGCTCAGTCTTTGGAACAAGAGTCATGGCGCAGGGGGCAGCCCAGGAGAGCGGTAAGCGCTGTGGAAGATCCGAGCAGTACAGGTCGAGATGGTTGAGCCGAGGACAGCCTTTGAGCCAGTCGAAACAAAACACAAAGCTGCAGGGGCCTTGTAGGATAAGAGATTCCAGCAGAGGCAGTCTCCAGCCTCCCAGCCATCTGCCTTGACCAGAAGAAAAAGCCATCTTCTCGTTGTCCACCAGGGGTTCAGAAACCAGCTCAGATTCTGGATCCCGCAATGGCGTGACGTGCGCAGATAGACGTGGGATCCTGTCGACATAACTCGAAAACTCGGAATCCTCATGAGCATAGAACCTGATTTCGCGAAGACTGCTCATCGTTTCTAGCGAGTCAAAGTTGAACAGCAAGGCAGGCGTGTAATCCAGTTTGAGTTCTGTCAGCCGTGGCAATGTCCATTTCGGGAACAGCTCTACAGGATTCTTGGCATCGAGTTCTTGACATGGTTTGCCGATCCCAAACTGGAGGATGAGACTCCTCAGCATAGAACATTGGTCCAAGGATCCGATTCGGAGACCATGCAGTCTTGGGATCTCAATCCTGAGGTCGGTCAGCCAGGGAAGGTTCCAGTTGTCTAAAACTTTTCCTGAGAAAATGTCGGGTGCCTCGACTCCTCTGTCAAGATCGCCACACTCCACGGTAACAGTGCGCAGCGACGGTGCAAACGCGGCAGTGGCGTCGCTCAAAATCCTGACAGCGTCTCGGGGGAATCCATAATAGCCAACGTCGATATGTCGTAGCTCTGGTAGGTACTGCCTGCTTCTGGTGCCTTGATCCACCGCCCATGAAAAGGTGTTCGGTATTTTGGTAGCCAGCTCCAGCGAGCGGAGATTATTACAGCGTTTGAAGAATGTGGCCTGGTCTTCCTGTTTCTCGCCATGTCTCCAACGATCTTCATTTCTTTCCATCATCTCCTCGAGGTGAACCAGGTCGATGTCCTCCCAGAGTGTATAAAAGTCTACTAGATCCGTCGCCTCTAGAGTGTAGATCCGACCAAGCTTTTTATAGATATCCACCATGTCTTGCTGATACTCCCGTGCCGACTGTCTAGACTCTGGAGTGTTGCTGGTCTGCCTCTGGGTCCAGTTAAAGTTGAAATCAATCAATAGACGGCGCTTGTATGGAAAAGTGGCGTGGTGAATGCGGAGAAAATTCAGGAACGCACTGAGATCATCTTGACGAAGCTCTCCTCTTTCGCGAGCAAGCTCGATAGTCTTGAGCTGAACCATCTTGTCCGCCAGAGGCAGGTATTGCGCCGTGTCTTTGATGTGGAGATCAATCTGGACCACGTGCTCGTAGTTGTAGTTGAGCAAGAGGTTGGCGATCCGTTCCACGATATAAATAGGAGGTGGGAAGCACAAAGCGGTCAAAGCTGGATGCACACTTGCATCTAGAGTAGTAGAGGCGTCGTTGTTAACGTCTTTGAGATGGAGGAATCCATCGTAGTCGGTTTGGTCCCAGAGAAACGCTTGGAGGAAAGTAAAATGTTTCGAGTAGTCTGTGGTCATCTTGGCGCCCGACTCGAGACATCGTGAGACGAGATTCATGGATGCAGACCAAGTCAGCTCGAGGCCAAACTTGCCGAGAATGTCCTGAGGGTCAGGAGCGTCGGAAGTCGATCTCTGGTTGTGGTGGACAACAGATGTAACGACGAGGGCCATGAGTTTTTCTTTGTCGTTCCTGTTTCTACCGTCCCAACGGTTCAGCTGCCAGGTGATAAAAGCGTCGTGCATGAGCAACGGCACTGCGGTGTAGAAGAAAAACCGGTTGACAAACAGAAAACTGTGGAGTGACTTGATGTTGGTGGCAAAGGTGCGGATGATCAGTTCCAGGCATTCGTTGGGAAGCCGCTGCTTGTGCACTGTTTCGTTGTTTTTTTTTTGTCCAAAGATAACGCTATGAGTATGCGTTTATGGTGGTTTCCAGGATGTCAATGAACAAGAACATATTCCATCTACCTTGTGCTGCCATCATGTACACGCTCGATTTGACATTGAAGTTGCAAGAGATGCAGAACGATGCAAGACGAAGACTGAGAGCTTAATTTTCAATCTTTTTGGGCAGCTGCAGATGTTGGCACAGACCGCTCAATCGCCCCCACTGCGGCGCGACTGAGGTCACCTGAGGAAACGAGACTTTTAGTCTCTGATTTACATGATTGCTCTGCATGTGCATCATCCATTCATGGCGCCTCCATCTCAGGTACTCATTTGCACAATGCCCAAGATGAACAGTCCGAGAAAGTTTCGCGCATTCGTTTGGTGCACTAACCCGATAGCATACTTCTTTTTTATAGGCTCACCCCAGCAGCGCCTGCCCAGCGAGTGTCTCCTCCTTGCCTGGCTCACGACGCCCAGGCGTTAAATATCTGCAATTCTTTAGGCTGGACGGGACTGATTCGCTGATACGCTGGGGCTTTAAGGAAGAGAGCGACCACCTTATCCGTATCTTGCAACCAGACATCACATGCTTTACAGCCGAGGGTCAACCAAGTCGTATGGATGCCAGGCCAGCACATCGAGAGGTCGAACATGTGGACCTTCGTGGATACATCCAAGAATCGATCGCCAAATGAGGCTCCTTTGTAAGCGAAGCTTCTCTAGAGTGCAGTCTCTCTGTGGTGGCTGGAACTCTGGGTCACCGATACGAAGCAACTTGCAGAAATCGATCTTGCCGGATCCTTGGGCGAAATACCGCAACTTTCGACACTTGTTCTGAGAGCGGACAAAACCTCATTGATGTGCCCAGTCCTTGGTAATGCCATGCATGTATTTGGAGGAACCCTATACTCCACCCATTGCAACTGAGCCGCGGTTGGAGTACGGACCAACAACCCTGCCTCTCAGGTGGATCTTGCACGCCATGCGACTGCCAGCGGTGACAGCAGCCACACCAGCATCAACATTTGGTTCAACAAAGCCGGATTTACTCGTTTCGAAAATAGTCAATAATAGGCTCATTGCTAGTTTCATTCTTCTATGCTTTGACAACATCCTCGTAAGAACGTGAAGATGAGAAAAAAACGAGAAAGAATTGACGAGAGTGATGACCACTTCTTTCTAACGTCTTCGTCCGAGATGGATATGTCACTCACCAACAACCGCTGCTCTTGTGTCAGCGTCGAGTAAAATGCTGAACCATTGTATTCTTTGTCAACATTAACAGGCACTTTATCCAGTATTCGCCCAGCTCTTGAAATAATAGAGTTTTAAGGGACTTTATACAATGTTATATGGCAGGAACCCCCCACACGGCAAGGGGCGAGATAGAAAAGAGCATGAACTAGATAAGGCCCAAAGCTCCACCGCAGGTACATGGGTACCTTCTACAGCTATAACACACGCTCGGGCTGATTAGATCAAGTGCCGCCTGTCGACCCCTTTGCTCGAGGGCAATTCGCACTTTCACAGCGTTTAATTCCTCCTCTTGTGCAGCAACTGAACTCCAGCCCATGTCCTTGATAGTCTTCGCAATGCTAGCATCGATATATGATGACAGTTCTTTACTCCTTGGTTCGGCCATTGTAGGGAACTGTGATCGAACAACCGGAGGTCCTAGTTGCATCACTTGATTAGCTTTGTTGAAGCTCGCAAAGGCTTCGTTTGGATGAGACATTATCTCAGAACGAAAATAAGCAAGAAGTCCTGCTTGGGTAACCGATGGACCATGCGCAGTAAAAACCGTCTCGATATGGAATGCCAAGAAATATGCATTGAAGACCAAGGAACTGATTTTAAGACTGGCTTGGACGAGCTCCTTAGGCGCCAAAAAGGACAATAGAACCTTCATCTTTTCGGGTTCGAGCAGCTGAGTCCCTTTTGGTTCATAGCGCATATCCAAATAGCTGAAAACTGCGCTGGAGAAAGAACGCAAGGTTTCTGTAGAGTTATAGTGATGGTCAAGGAGGGGGAATTGGTGCGCCATGTCTTGACAGCCTTGAGCTTAATCAGTTAAAAAGTCTTTCCAGCGAGATAGGGATACAAGTGGGCCGAGAGGAATCAGGAAAGCTAAAGTTTATATTCAAAAGTTAGATCTGTTTATACTATTTGCTGTGGCTGTGCATTGTTGATCGATTAGAGTCGACCGATCACGTCAAGAATCGATCGATCATGCCGATCATGTCAGGCATTACGTACAATATTCATCGTTTGACCTGGTAAAATGTAGAAATAAAATTTGCTTATACTGACTACTCATGGCTTGCGCCACACGCCATTCATGGCCCATATTTACCTCCACAAGATCGGATCGTGATACACATCCGATGCATGTCAGCAAGCTGAAGTCTATCACACTGCAAGGGCCATGTGCGGTGAGCAACAAGGATTTTTCTCCGCGTATTGACGGACCATTCGCTCAGTCTTGCGTCATTGCAGTTGAACTGGCTTGACGCACGCAATAACGTTTGGTGCAAGAACCTTGGCTTTTTTCAGACAATTTTAAAGTCGGATGTGGTACACAAGGCCAAAAGCCTGAAGAGCAGACGTTTGATAGTCAAGTCCGACTAAACGCTGCGGGCACAGTTGCTGAGATATCTGGATCTGGTTCAGACCCCTTATGCCTGGAAGGATCTGCACGTGGTTAACGAGGGACACCGCGAGTACAAGGACGTCAGCGTCATTATCAGTGGGGACAGTGAAGCTTTGAAGGTTTCAGTGCGCCGCCCCAAAAAGAAGAAATAGAGCATCTTTACTCCATACTGAATGGCGATAAAAACCAGTGAACATGTTCTAGTGGAGCAGGCACAGACACATGAAGTCTTATTTATTTGCCAATCGTCACCAATCTCTTACTATATTCGTACCCTTCGATGCTAAAGCTGCGCATGCGCGGCTGCTCTAAAATGCGCTCAAAGACCTTGTCCCTTAAGAACCACATTTCCTCAACGTTTACCATTTCCTCCGCCATAGTCCCCAGATCACGATCGAGCATCCAGCCATGCACCACTATTTTCGCCAAGAACTCTGAATCGTCAAGTCCCTCTCCACCATGGGCGCCGTCTTGTTCAACCTCCACTGCACTTCCGTGACCGTGGCTGAAGATCAAATTCATCTTGCAAACACACTTCTCCAGCCTGACACGCTCCAGCCTTGGACACTGCCACGGCACGAGGTACAAACCCTTGCTCGGACACTGCCAAGGCTCGTGATACAAGTCTTGGCTGGAATACGACCCCCACATCTCTAAGCCCAAGCCGTCGTCGCTCAGTCCATCTTCCCCGATCCGCTCGATGCACCTCATCTCGAATGACACCAGTGTCGGGCATGTCTGCAAGATCTTACCCAGGCTCTCAAATGAGAACGTGGTCCCCTTGTACACTATCATCACCAATGTTTCCAGCCATTGGCCGTGTGCGTCCAGCAGGACTTGACCCAAGTCTATTTTAAAGACACCCACATCCAGTTCCACATGCACCAGGTGAGCCGATACCTGGATCATCGACACGCAGTCGTCGTCAGTCATGTCGCCGGGCCAGCCACCCGTCCATGTGCGCCCACACCGGACCGTTGTGAGAGCCGGGCAACACTCGCGCAGGTTCTTGCACAGGGTGGCGTAAACATTTACGCCTGAGGGCTTGATGATCAGGGTCTCGAGGGCGGGGCAATGCCGGATCAGGTCGAGCAGAGCGGGGTTCTCATTCAGAGGGGAGTAGATGGTCAGTTGGGTGAGATGCGGGAAACATGCCCAGCCCTGGGAAGACGATCGCCATTGGTGGACTTTTATGAGCGAGAAATGGGTCAGTTGAGTGTTGGCGTTGAGAAAGCGAGTGATCAGGTCGTCGTTTCCCTCGAGAAGAAAGTTCTCGAGTTGAATATGGGTGAGCTGTGGGAAGTTGATCAAAGGAAGCGTATCCTCGTCGAGAAGCTGGATGTTGCGGGCAAGGGTCATGTAGATCGACTGGCTGAGATCTTTCAGGGTCAAGTTGGTGAGGTGGGCGCCGTTGACGTGGAGGAGGTTCTTGCACGACTTGAGCGCCGCGACAGTGACAGAGATGTGTCTTAGACAGGTCAAGCGCTGTGTCAGTGTGGATCGAGGTGTATTCAAGCGAAGGCACCGTAGGTACTGACTATGGGCTTCCATGGCTTCCTGTGGGATCGACTTGGGCTGGGAGGTTGCACCATCGACAGAGCTTCGCACAAAGCTGTCGTCGTAGACAGCCCAGAGAAATGGAGTTAATGTGTCGCGCCATAATCTGCACACTTGAATGCAACTCGAGAGGTCCTGTGGATGGAAAACTAGGGCTGGAATCGGTGTGGGGTGAGTTTTCCACAATGTAATGAAATCTCCGAGTCGATGAATAATCTCAGGTAGAAGGAGAGGGTTGACCATCCTGTTCAAGTGAATGCATTGAGTGAGGGAGAAGTGTAAAAAAGTGCATGCTGATGTATTCCCACCACACGTGTGTGGACGACATCCCAAGGAGCAGGACAAGAAAGGCACAGTACAGAGCTGCAACAGCAAATCCCTATATCCCTAGTCGTTTGGAGCTGCGTAACTTGTAGTCATCAATGCTGAAATTCTGCATCCGAGGCAGATCAAGGCACTCAAAGACCCTACCTCGCACGAGTCCACAACTGCTTGGCCTCCAGCCGTGCAGCGAGATTCTCGAGATCCGTTTCTTCCTTTTCGCCACGAGGAATCCTGCTCTTGCGCCCTTTCTTCTTCACAGCAGCTGGGTGATCACGGCTTAAAGGCGACTCATCCAAACACACACAC
Organism: Podila verticillata NRRL 6337; assembly: GCA_000739165.1. Classification (NCBI taxonomy): domain Eukaryota; kingdom Fungi; phylum Mortierellomycota; class Mortierellomycetes; order Mortierellales; family Mortierellaceae; genus Podila; species Podila verticillata. The sequence goes on along the minus strand of KN042435.1, from coordinate 522 downwards.
TTTGACAGCTTGAAGCACCCCAACCTTGACCAGTGGCACGACCCCAGGGTCAAGCCCTTGTTCGCCTTTGGCGCCTGTGCCCAGTCGCCCAGAGTCAACGAGAACGACACGAGCATCGGACAGCACGTCTGCAAGATCTCTAAAGGCAAACGTTGCGCCAAACTCCACCATCGACGTTACGCTCTCGAGTCAGTCCCCATATAATCCAACAAGTAGACCACCCAGGTTCATATGGATCTAGTAGACTACCAGCTCCACGCGCAACAGCCTCGCCGAGGCCGTCATTAGTTCGGCATAATCCTCGTCAGTGACCATCAAAGTCCAAATTTTGCTTCTCAGCCAGATGCTCAATTCTTGTTCTTCTTGGCCGATCGCGGAGTGGAAAAAATCCTTCGTGTACAGACTGAACACTTTTATTGTGGCGATGATATGGTATGGTATGGTACAGCACTTCTTTCGATAGCGCAAGAAAAATACAACACTTCGTTCGATAGTGTGCAAAATACAAAAAAAAAAAAAAAT
>KN042434.1:400470-417319 GCA_000739165.1 Podila verticillata NRRL 6337 | reverse complement strand
GTGTTCATTTTCGTGTATGTGAATTCAAATCCTGAATTAAGTGTGTGTGGCTAGGTTTTTAGTGTGTTCACACTTAATTCATGTTACCCATATATAGTGATTCTCATCAGTAACTCGACTTTTTCGAGTGTAGTTGACCTCCCGAGTTGGCTCGCCTTCTAGCTCGACTTGACTGAAGGTCCTCTGCATGGTTTTGCCACAGAGGACATTTGCATGGCTTTTTACATGAAGGTTAAAAGAACGGAAGGTGACGGATGAAATAAGGTTTGTCGGTGGTCGAACCCTAATTAATTGGTAAAAACCGGAACTAGGATGAAGTGTTTGTGACATATGCCGACAATCTTCCACAGGTACGCTCGGCATGCTTTCAAGTCATGTCGAGTCGAGTTACATTGAGTTGCCTATGCTACACCGAGTTGTATCGAGTTAAATCGAGTTACATCGAGTTACATCGAGCTACATCGAGCTACATCGAATTACATCGAGTTGAGTCAAGTCAAAAACAAAATCGAGTCGAGTCGAGTTTAATGAAAGACACGTCGAGTCAAGTTGTGTGTAGTGGTGATTCTCATCTTTAACTCGAAACTCATAACTCGACTAGACTCGATATCCAAGTTGCAACTCGAGTTGAGTCGAGTCGAGTTGCCCACTTTATTTAACAACAACCGAGTCGAGTTGTGACTTAAACTCGACTTGACTTGATGTTTGAGAAACACTACCCATATATTATGGGTATCACAGAGAACATCGGGAGAAGTTTTATGATCGCATGGTCAACAATCGGGAGAAGTTTTCATTATCGCATGATTAACAAATATCGTGAAGAAACAGAACTAGGCCGAGGTGTTTGTGACAAAATGCCTGACAATGGACTTGAAATTCGATCACCCGCACGTAGTGCGGGCACTCACTAGTGTCTATGCATTACATCTTCAAATAGGAACAAGAGCTTGAGTACAATCAAGAAAAGTGAGATTCCCAAACGCTGAACAGCCATGCCGAAGGATGATGGAGATGATAGAAGGGAGGTGATACAAATACAACAGTGACTTTATATTAGAGTTAGGGAGGTATATGCTATTGGTTCAAAGATACGCTGCATTGTTGTGAGGGATTTTTCGTGGTGCACAAAGGCCAAGATTTTCCCACTATATGCTTACCACATTGCGGCGCTGAGGCTGATAGAGAGGCAATACTTCGAGGCAAACAGCCCTAAAAAAAAACCAAAAAATTTCCACAGATGGGAAAACATTATTTACCGGGAGGAAGATACAAACAACCCATTTTCTCGCATATGAAATGTACATGGTGTCAACAGCCGGGCTCTCTGTCATCCAGATTTTTTTTTTCTGAATTGCAGTGGGCTCTATCAAATTTGCATTCCCACGGCCAAAATCTGCAAGAGTGGTATAACAAAACTCTATTTTTAAGTTATTGACTTTGTAAACCGCTAGTTTGATCTAGTGTGGGAAGAGGAAGATGAAATAGAGAGAGGCATGCCGAGATTCTTTTATGGCACTATGGTTTTTGCTGTCAGTCCCTTTATTGTCAGTCGATAGAGTTTGGAGAATGACGAACTATATTTCTATAAAAAATACGGATACCTTACCTTTCTCAAGTTAAGGACAACCGAAGTTCTTGGGAACATGATTCGCTCCATGACAACAACAGAGGAACTGCTGCGTACATGATAAGTATGGGAAACTCGATCAGCCGCTGCAAGGAGAAGACCTTCAAGCCTTTTTCAACTCTTTCGGCCACCAAAAAAGAGCTGTCCAGCACCCCAAGCACAGCGATTTTCAAGACCACATTGTTCTTTTCTTCTTCATTGTTTCCCCCTACGACTTATTATTAATTAGGGCACTACGGTTTTTACTGTCAGTCTCGTTTACTGTCAGTCGCTAAAATTTGGAGAATGACAAACTTAAACATCTAGTTTCCAGAATGGACAGATGTCGATTCAGTAAAAGCGTATGTTGATCGCCTCAAGGAGCAGCTACCAGACAACGAGTCGAAAGCACAAGTGGACACTCTCGTCCCTTCGGCTGCGGTGAATATGCTGCATAGGCGGCTCGCTGGGAGATTCAAGCCTATCGTCACGGCTCGAGGGCATTCTTGAGACAGGCAAGTGAGACACTGCGATCGAGAGGACGGAGACCATAATCAAATCCTGGAAGGATCGACAGCGCCGAGGAAACTTGTGCAGAGAACTCAACCGGTAATTTGTTCTCGTCATTATCTTATTTGTCTTGTCTTATTTCTCTCGTGGCCGCTCTTTGCTACCTTACTTTTTATTAATGCACTGCTGTCTCTTTCTCAACACCCACTCCAGTTTGGAGACCAAGATAGCTGCCAATCCCAAGCTCTTCACTTCATGCTCCTCGATCAAGGAGTCACTAAGACTCTTTCTTTTTCACCATCATTTACTGGACGCCCCTTCAACTGTGCTTGAGAACGATGTACATCTGGTGGAAGCAGCGTTTGGTCATATCAAGCTCTTTGGAGGTACTGCAAGAACTGTTCTCGACGAACCACTTGCGTTAAAGGCGACCATCAACTACTTCCAGGAGAAAGATCTGTCACTCGTGTCGACGGCAGAATGAGCGATGTTGCACTCGGACAACCCCTCAGTACAAGGCAACATGTGGGAAAAGCCTATGCCGCATGTCTTTGTTGAGACACTCAAGAGTCGACCGTTGTCGTCATGGCCTTTGCTGACCAACACTTCCTCTTCCGGACCAGCTCGTGGGGGATGTGACAATATTGGATATGACGAACAGCAGCCAAAACTAGCCGCGTCGCACAGAAACCTCACCACACGGCAATTTATGAAGGCGCACATCGAGAACGGATCCAAGCAAAGTGATCAGGATATCTCTCCATTTTATTTCCCAGCACCTTATGTCTCTGGACCCAACATTGTGTTCTATGTCAAGATTAACGGCAACGTCTACCCTGTCTTTGTCTAGTTCTCAATGTTTACTCTTCGACCTGCCACCTAGATTTTCAAGGGAACTATCGTTTCCAGGATTGGTGGAATCTTAATCAACACAATCATCTGTTCCGGAAAACCTTGTTTGTCCCATGCATGTTTGTTTGCGGGATTTTTGGGATAATAGAGCCGAGTCCGGGGCAAAAAAATCAAAACTGCCAAATTGTGGTTAGGGTAGCCATAATCCTTGCACGGTGGGAATTCACATTCTCCCCCATCACCTACAAAGGCCAAGATACCAACTAAAACATTTTGACTTGAATAGATAATAAATTCACAACCGCACATCCAATCCATAATCGGTTTCTGTTGCATTACTAAGGAGTGGACAGAGAATGGATTAACAGTAGAGACTCTTGGAAGTTACGGCGATGGGCGATTTGCACAAACACAACAATAGTCTATTACTCAGAATAATGTCCCCAACTACCATCATATCTGCAAAAAAGTAAACCAGGTCACATTTCTTTTTGTGCCCAATCAAATTTTGTGCACAATCAAGAAGACTGGCCTTTAGGTTTTCAAGGGAACTATTGTTCCCAGAGGGCGAGGCCACATTGCTTTTGCACACAATCGGAGAGGCTCACAATGTCATCTCTTTGACCTGGCTTTGGATTTTCAAGGGAACTATTGTTCCCAGGACTGGTGGGAGCCTTGTTCAGTTTGTATCCGTGTATGTTTGTTTGCCAACAACGGCCCGCCGCAATACAAGGAAAAAATGTGTATGGTTGAAGAGCCCGCTGTTGACTTTATCTACACTTCACACACCAAAAAAATGGATTACTGGTGTCGTCCTCATTTTTAAGGTTTCCATGATCAATGACTTTGTTTTGAGTGAGAAAGAGAAGGGCACAAATGGATCCTTGATGTTGTTCCTGTGAAGCAACATAAGCAGCTCGAAAAACAAGTATAAATACTTCCAGGTTTGTAGTTAGTTTTCTCTTTCATTTTTCGAACCACGCAAGTCATCCCAAGAATCGCCTTACCAACCATCGCCTTCCCAGCATCGTCGTCAGATCACCATCATCCGAACAACCCTTTATTTCCAGTAAGGCTCATCATTGATCTACACTATATTAAGGGGTGAGGTTGTTATCCATTGTCGACAACCATTCATCTAAAACAAAAGGCGACCGCACCCTCTTCACTCCTACTATTGGAGCACTCATCAATTAATATATAAATAACTTACTTTCAGGAAATTAGGATAACAATGTCACTCAAGCTCTTTTGCGCGTTAGTGCTCCTTTCAGCTTCCTGCGTTAACGCTCTCCAAATTGAGGCAGACTGCACCTTCCGTACCGAAACAGTCTACAGTGAGGGAAAGATCCCAAAGCCAACCACAACGCGTGTGCTCAATTGCAGCATGACCAGATTTGATAACAACAACCAAAAATGGAGCCTCAGCAGCAGAGGACTCAAAGATGGTTATGCCTATGGCTGTGATTCCAACTATTGGTTCTGCTTTGAAATGGACCCTAACAAACCTAACTGGACATCTGGATACGCCTGCAACCAGAAACTGAAGGTCTGGGACAACAACATGAAGAAAACCTCTTGCGGTGCTGATTGTACTACAATTTACAACAAAGTAGTTTATGATATTACTTGCTAGTTTTTTTTTTTTTTTTTTTTTTTTTTTTTTTTTTAAACACAACCCAAGATAAATTTTTTAAAAATATTTGCAAGGCACAATAATGGCAGCCATGCGTCCATAGCGACGTTGCTTTTTGATCCTTCAATGTCGGCTCTTCCTATCATACTGAAGCAGAATTCAGCAAGCGTTGGATTGTTCACCCACTAATAGGGAACGTGAGCTGGGTTTAGACCGTCTTGAGACAAGTTAGTTTTACCCTACTGATGAAATGTTGTTGCAATAGTCATTGAACTTAGTACGAGAGGAACCGTTCATTCGGATAATTGGTATTTGGGCCTGCCTGAGCAGGCAATGGCCCGAAGCTATCATCCTTTGGATTATGGCTGAACACCTCCAAGTCAGAATTGTGCTAGAACGCGACGATTACCGCCTTTCCGATGTCAAGTTGAATACGAATAGAGACTCCCGTCGGGGGGTTTCCTGAATCATACTACGTGGGGTCGTCAGGCAAGACGGAAAGGTTTTGTTTGGTGCCTGCTAATGTTAATTCCAAATATTGGAAGAGATAAATCCATTGCAGATGACTTTAATTGAACGGGTATTGTAAGCAGTAGAGTAGCCTTGTTGCTACGATCTGCTGAGATTAAGCCCATTGTTCTATAGATTTGTTCGTAAGAACAACATCTCTCTTTTTTTCTCTTTATTTTTTTTTCTTGCCTTTTTTGCGTTCATAAGGGGCGTCATAGATTTACTTACACTTACTCAAAGGACCGATTTGAATATTGCCCGGGCAGAGTCTGGTGGTCAAAGTGATCGAGGGCAAAAAGGTTCATAGAGATATTGCTTTTTGATCCTTCGATGTTGGTTCTTTCCTCCTTGGAGTTAGGGCTTCTAATCGAATCATTCAAATCGAATCGAATTCGAATTGTTTGAATAGATACACGCACTAATCATATGTAACTCATTCGAATCAAATCGAATTCACCCCTGTGTCGCGGGTAGCGGTAATAAATACGAACAAGAGGAGCCAAGTAACGAAGAGAGGGAAAATGGAAGATGTTATTTTCACTAATCTGCAGTGTGAGGACAATGATATAGTCCTCACCCTGTGACTACTCTTTGGCAACTAAAAGAAAGAGCACTACGTTTGGGTGGGTGTAGCACGATCCAGCACACGCTCGCCCATGTCGTTCTTCGACGTTACGTATTCAGGAAAGATTATCAACCGCTTTGCTCACTACTTTTCAACCATCGACATGCAGCTCCCTTTCGATTTAGTCTTCATCTTCCTCAATTTCATGGTCAACATTATGCAGATTGGGTTCTGCATTGCGGCAACTCCCTATTTCCTGATCCTCATGGTCCCACTATTCGGCTGTTACTACTACCTCTCTGCATACTACCTGCTCTCGTCCCGTGAGATCGAGCGACTAGATTCTGCCGCTCGCTCGCCTATGTATGCCCACTTTGGTGAGACGCTCAATGGCATGGTGACGATCCGCGGCTTTGGCGACACAAACAGGTTTTTGGTGCAGGCAACCACGCTGCTCGACCAGTCGCAGCAGGTCTTTCACTTGACAAACACGACGCAGCAGTGGCTACAGGTCATGTTGCAGCTGCTCAGCGGCATCGTCACGACCTTTGTTGCCTTGATGGCGGTTCTCCAGCGCAATTCGGCCAGTACGGGATTATTTGTAGTCGTCCTGAGTGAGATTAGCGGCTTTACGGCAAACGTCCAAACAGTGATGTCGAACGTCTGCAGTCTCGGAACAACCATAGTCTCGGTCAAACGTGTCAAGGGATACAGCGAGCTCACCCCCAAAGCTCCATACGAGATCCCAGATTCGAAAACGGGCAAGAGCTGGCCCGAGCATGGCCAGATTGAGTTTCAAAACTACTCAACTCGCTATCGCGAGGGATTGGGGCCTGTACTCAGTAACGTTGACCTGTCGATCTGCGCCGGCGAACGTATTAGTATTGTTGGCCGCACCGGTGCGGGCAAATTGTCGGTGAATATGGCCTTGTTTCGCATGATTGAGGCAACCGAGGGCAAGATCCTGATTGATGGCGTTGACACGTCAACCCTGGGTTTGCAAGAGCTGCGGTCACGTCTAACGATCATCCCGCAAGATCCGTTCCTCTTTGGTGGTACTATCCATGCCAACCTTGATCCCTTTGGCCAGCACCAGGATGCGGATATCTGGGCGGCGCTCGAGGCAGCTTCGCTCAAGCAATATGTGTCATCCTTGCTGAATGGCCTTCACGAGCAGGTGGATAATGGCGGAGAGAACTTGTCACTGGGCCAACGGCAGTTGGTGAACCTGGCACGTGCGATGCTCAACAAAAACACCAAGGTACTCTGTCTCGATGAGGCAACTGCAGCGATCGACATCGAGACAGACAATGCTATTCAACGCGCGATTTGCAAGTCATTCACAGGTTGCACGGTGCTGACTATCGCCCATCGTATAAACACCATCCTGGACAGTGACCGTATCCTTGTCCTCGAGTGCGGTGAGGTGGCTGAATTTGATAAGCCCGCCGTCCTGCTGGCAAACAAGAACAGCATCTTTTACAGCCTTGTCAATAGCAACGACAATCAGAAGAGAGAGTGGCAACTTTATATATTATATAATACTAGCAAATGTTTATTTATGGCGTCATTGAATTTAGTGGTGTCGGCTAGTGGTGCACCACTAGAATTAACCACTAGACACCACTAGAATCACTAATTTAACCACTAGTCGGAGGACACCACTAGCCAATAGAAATACTTAAAAACATTCTCATATATACGGTGTTTGCATGGTCACATACTATCTCGCACTGAAAAAAATCTCTCTCTCTCTCTCTTGGTCATTCTACTCTCCAACATTCACTCTCTCTTTCTCTCGCTTCTATTCCTCAATCCCTCTCTTTCTCTCACTCACTCTCTCTCACTCTCACTCTCTCGCTCTCCCTCTATCCTTCTCATATTTCGTGCCATGGCGGATTTTAATCTTGCAATGCAAATTGCAACTCTCTATGTTCGCGCCCCACTAGACCGACACCACTAAAATCAATGACGCCTTGTGAGCCACAAGGCCATCTGGTATTTAAGGATTGATGCATCCTCAACGCATGCTCTCGAAATACCCTCTAGCACCGAGGTGCCAAGTCCTGGGCCAAGAGCAGATGCCCTCTACCCTTCACCAAACATGGAAACACCATCCTCTGCCCCACGGTTAGTGCAACCCGTCGCTCAAAACAGACGCCTTACCCAGAAGGCATATCTGTGAGCATTGTTGGAGAGAGGGGACTCGGGCCGAAGTGTAGGACATGTGGAGTACAACTTGAGCGAGGTGCAAGCCGGCTTGTGCTGAAGGAGATCATAAATAAGAGCAAGGGATGGAGTAGCATTGCCCACTTTCATTTGAATGAGGCATGCGTTTCAACAATAGCACCTCGATATCAGGCACAGATAATGCCGCACATACATCCAGAATCCGATTCTCAATAATTTTTTTTTTTTGTCTAGTGGTTAAATTGGCGAATTTAGTGGTGTCTAGTGGTGCCTAGTGGTGTCCGCCGAAAATCCACCACTAGAAGGACACCACTAAATTCATGTGGCTCTTTATTTATTGTCGATTTCATACAAATTACCCAAACGCGTCACATATTCAAGGAAATTAATTTTTCGGGTCTCATATAATCCAGGAATATCGATGGAATATAATGGGTGAGCGCTATTGCGTTTCTGTGGTGTCTTATGTGTTTTTCTGGATCATAGCGAGTATATAGCTTGGATTACATAGTCCCTTGTGTTTTGGTGTAAAAAAATACACCAAAACACAAGGGAATATGTAATCCGGTTTGGGGTCTCTCTGGGTCATGTGGAGAGATTTTTTTTTTTTTGATATTTGGCGGCAGCAGACAAAGTTATTTTCTCCTTCTCTCTCTGCCTCTGTATCTCGCATGACCTACTGTAACGTCCGAGGTATCTCCCGGCGTAGTTCTTCCGTTTTTATTCACTTAGTTAGAAAAGAGACCCGCTTAAGTACCCCTTAAGCATCGGGCATGCATTAGCAGTATATCTGCATGCATGCCGAGACAAATAAACCTTACCTTTCTATCTTCCTGACTTCCACGAGCCAAACATCTCACCTACTCTGAGGACCTGCGTTGGCGGGCCATTGACCTTTATGCCATGCATGGCCTTGAACTGAGCATGGTGTCGGAAGTCCTTAGAGTTTCGACATCGGCCATAAAGAAGTGGACCAGTAAGTAATTTTTTTTCTCCTCCTTTTTGGTCTCTTATTGATATTCAAGTTCAAAGTCCATAACAATATATTCAGCACTGTTCAATACGACAGGCAATGAAAAAGAGAAAAAGGAAAAGAAAGGAAAGGCAGAGTGAAGTCGAAGCTCGAGACACACCAAAACCGGGGAGGGGGAGCAGAATCAATTGGATCAAAACAAGAATATAAAATCCCCGCCCAACCATAAACCAAGATTATTAAAAAAATCGGAAGGCACTTTTAATTGAAACGCACAATATATAATAAATATTAATTCACATATCCCTTTTGCACATTGAAATCGTCACACCCCTCCCCAAAAAAGCACAGACGAATTTTTTTAGCGGTGCCACTAGTTGCAATTTTGCTTTACCCTAAACCATGTCTGCTCTCCCTTTGATTTAAATTTCGCTGCCCTCAAACCCTCAATTTCGTGCTTTCCCCCGATCGGAGAGGGAAAGACTGAGGAGTATGGCAGCATTTGTGGGAGTCGATTGCTTTTAGATATGATATCCTATGTCTGAGGCAAAAAATGTCGAAGTCACTGCAAAGGGGCTGACGAATTTGAAATCTAATAGGGGGTGTCAAACCCTGACATTTTGCGTCGCATATTTTTTTGGGTTCACGAAAAATGCGTCCGCATTCTCCTTTAAGATGCGTCACATAAAATGCACCAGGGGTGACCCTGGTGCATGGAGAAATGCTGCAGCAACAAAAAAAATTGACGTATTTTTTTTGGAGCGAGATAGTCTCTAGGAATTCTTATCGGGATCCGCAATCCGCAATCCGATCCGATCCACATCATATTAACGGATACGGATTGGCCTTTCATCCGATCCGTTAAGGTGCAGATAAGCCAGCAACCCGGCGGATTTTTACCACCAATCCGTCAACCATCCACCACATATCCGATCCGCAATCCGATCCGCAATATGATCCGCAAGCAATCCGCAAGCAATCCGCAAGCAATCCGCAAGCAACCCACTAGCAATCCGATCCGCAATCCGATCCACAGTCCAATCTGCCATCCGATCCGCAGTCCAATCCGCCATCCGAACCACAGTTTAGGGTATTTCTATCTGCAAGCAATCCGGTCTGTAATCCGATGTTGCAATCTCAGGTATTTGCAGCTGCAATTAATTTGATTGTATTCTAAGCCATTTTTGTGATACACAGTATTTTGTAGAGCTTCTAATCGAATCATTCAAATCGAATTCACCCCTGTTCAAATTCGATTTGAATGCACTTGAATCGAATTGAATTCGAATTATTCAAATATATAGATGCACTAATCCTATGTAACCCATTTGAATCGAATTGAATTCACCCCTGCTCAAATTTGATTCGAATACAATCGAATCAAATCGAATTTGAATTATCCGATTCGATTGGAAGCACTATACTAGGTGGATGCACAAAAGTGATATAATTAAGCTCACTGCACTTTGTTTGATCGCCAAGAAAAGGGAAAAAAAAATAAAAAAAACTCCCAGGAATGTCCTTTCTAGCAGACTCACAAAGGCAAAAGGAATTAAGCTCACACCGGACTTCGTTCGGTCACCAATTAAAAGAAAAAAATATAAAACGGCACTATGGTTTTTACTGTCAGTCCATTTACTGTCAGTCAGTAAAGCTTGGAGTACAGAAAACTATGTTTCTATAAATACAGATACCTTATCTTCGCAAAGTTAAGGACAATTGTGGTTCTTGAGAATCCGATTTGCTCCATGACAACAACAGAGGAACTGCTGCATACAACCCTTTTTCAACTCTTTCGGCCACCAAAAAAGAGGTGTTTGTATATCTTCTCTCTCTTCCTTTTTAAAATCAACCTTTTCTTCATCTACCCTTCGTTCACTCTTCACGTATCATCCCTCTTTCCATTAATTTTCTCTCTCACTCATTCTCACTTTCATTCTGCTTGCATAATCCTACTCTTGAAAGCTTCCGCATCTTCACTTGACTTTCTTTCTGTCTGTCCCTTCTTCACATTTCAATGCAATCTAGGGTCTTCTGTTTGCATTCTTCTGTGGACTTCGTGGACTTGTAGCTTTTAACTATAAATATTGTATGATGTGCACTTTCATCCATGACATCTGGGCGCCGTGAAATAAAAGTCGTCATTACTTGCATATTGATCTGAATGAGACCTTAGATACCTTTCTCTGTGTACCCATCTATTTTCCACACATCTTTTTCTCTACTTTCCACGCATCTTTCTTTCATACATCTTTTCCCCACACATCCATCTTTTCCCCACACATCCATCTTTTTCCCACACATCCATCTTTTTCCCACACATCCATCTTTTTCTCACACATTCATCTTTTTCTCACACATCCATCTTTTTCCCACACATCCATCTTTTTCCCACACATCCATCTTTTCTCACACATCTTTTTCTCACACGTCCTTTTTCCTACACATCTATTTCTCACACATCCATCTTTTTCTCACACATCCATCTTTTTCCCAGACATCCATCTTTTTCCCACACATCCATCTTTTTCCCACACATCCATCTTTTTCTCACACATTCATCTTTTTCTCACACATCCATCTTTTTCTCACACATCCATCTTTTTCTCACACATCCATCTTTTTCTCACACATCCATCTTTTCCCCACACATCCATCTTTTTCTCACACATCCATCTTTTTCTCACACATCTTTTTCTCACACATCCTTCTTTTTCTCACACATTCTTCTTTTTCTCACACATTCTTCTTTTTCTCACACATTCTTCCTTTTCTCACACATCCTTCTTTTTCTCACACATCTCTGGAAAACAATATATTCTTTGTAAAAATCTATGTCACTGTTTCCAATGCCACTTGTGCGTCATGATGATGATGATACTTTGAGGGAAGTGCCATCATGCAGTGTCGGTTGAAGTGATAGGATCACTTTTTCTCCACTCCTTTGGAGTATCATCCATCGTTGTGAGGACGAACCTCATGAGTCATGCCTGGGCGTGGGATCCGCTTTTCACAGTTACCACAAAGAGGCAAGATACCCTTGCTACCGACCTCACTCACACTGAATCCAAATGGATGATGCTTTGTCTTGTGGATGCTGGATGTGGCTCCTTTAAATCCAGAACAAACAGGAAAAGACTTGTTGTTGCTGCGGAGGCCTGTGCAGAAGGATGAGGACTGGAGGGGTGCTCGGTTGTGTTGAGATGATGGCAAAGGCTTCATCAAGAAGGGTGCAGTGGCAGTGGAAGTAGTGAGAGGGTTGATCCTATTGGTACCAACAGTACTGGAAATTGATTGGTGGCACTCCTGCAGATACCAGACATTTATGGGGCGATAGCCATCAGGATGGCTGTAACATTCAATGGGGATGGGATGAATCAACTTAGTCCCAGTGAAATGTCTGATGGGAAGGAAGTCAGGAAAAAAGAAAGGTGAGGTTTATTGTCGTCGGGCGGAGGGCTGATATGCACAGCCATCTAACACTTAAGGGGTGTTATGCGACTCTAACTAATCGAATAAAAATGGAAGAAATGCGCCGGGCGATGCCTCGGATGTTACAAACTCCCCCCAGATTGATTCCCAGGATGAACCAATACTGGGGTCCTTGACAAGGGAAAATGGTTCAAAACCCTTGCATAGCGCAGTTTTTAACGAGGATAAAATATAGAAAACCTCTCGTACTTATTACTTTAACCAGGTGTTTATGAGGATAATGTTTTTTTTTTTAGTTCTATGGTGCTGACATTCGCTCACTCTCTGGCGCTGCTCGAAGCATCATGTTGCACTAATCTGCAGTGTCATTTACAACTCAGTTGGGCATCATGTTAAACTAACCTTTCGTTCACGCCTCGGGCTCTATTGTGGCTGTCTATTTTGTTTTAGGATAATGGCAGAGATCACTTCTCTCTCTCTGGCACTTTTCTATGCATCATGTTCGACTAATCCTTGGTGTCATGCTTAACTAATCGTTTTCTCTCTCCGCAAGCAAAGATGCGGGTACCCTCTAGTAGATATACATTGATATACATTAAACAAGAAACGGAACAATGGGTCTATGTCCGAAAAATGATCTGATTCATGCCGTACCTATCAGTAACACATGGATCTTGTCATAATCCGATAGCTTTTTGAATCTGATAATCATCCGATCTGGGAACCATCTGATCTATTAACTATGTCATCCATTAAGTATTCGATCCATTAAGTATTTGATCTAAGAGCAATCCGATCTGACAACCATTTGATTGATATCTCATGGTCGAAGGATGCAAAACTTCTTCTATTCTTCGATCAGTAGCATGTTGTTTTTAATGCTACGCTAGTAATGAATACCTGGTCGATCGTGTTCAAACTTTTGGCGTATATAGCTACGTCCATTGAAAACATTTCTTCCAAGTTTGAGGTTGATTGATTGTCGTACCGTCGAGATATCGCGCTAGCGGTGAAACCCTATCCCAAAATCGGTGTGAGTATTCATTGTCAAATTAGAGATACTGCATCACCGCTAATGCGATATCTCAATGGTACCACAATCAATGAGTATTCATTGTCAAATTAGAGATACTGCATCACCGCTAATGCGATATCTCAATGGTACCACAATCAATCATCCTCAAACTTGGAACAAATATTGTAAATGGACATTGCTACACACCCCGCAAGTCTGAATGCGATCGGAGAAGTATTCATTGCTAGCGTAGAGATAAAAGAACGATTAACAATCAATATTTTTTTGGATTGATTCACATGATTAGATTGACTCTATTGATTTGAATGGTTCAAATAGCTCAATTGAATCGAATGGTTCGAATAGTTGGAATGTCTCGATTGATTTGAATGGTTCGAATAGTTTTGAATGGTTCAATTCATTCGAATCAGATTCGGATCCTCATATCTATTTGAATTTGATTCGGCCTTGAGGCCACTTTCTTTGAATTGAATTCGATTTGAGCCAGTTAGAAGCGCTAATCTCAGATAATACAATCTGCAAGTAATCCGATCCGCAATCCGATCCACAATCCGATCTGCAATCCGAACCGCCATCCGATCCGCAATATGATCCGCAAGTAATCCACAAGCCAATCTGCCATCTGATCTGCAATATGATCTGCAAGTAATCCGCAAGTAATCCGACCTAATCTTGAGTCGGATACTATCCATATCCAAAAGGTCGGATGCGGATCGGATTCGGATAGGCATGATATTTTTCGGATCAGATTCGGATATAAGTCAAATCCGATCCACCTATCCGATAAGAAAGCCTACCTCGGACAATGGATGGGGGATTGTAATCGGGAACCGCTCATGGTCAGGATTGTGGTTGATGCCACAGCGACATCTCCACATCAACACAAAGGAGCTGCTCATGGTCTTCATGGCAGCAGACCTACAGGAGTGCCAAGGCCAGATGCTCAACATCATCTGTGACAACATGACCTCAATTGCTTACATCAACCACTTTGGGGGCACTCACTCACCAGAGCTAATGCACTGGGCCACCAAGCTTTGGGACAGATGCCTCAAAACAGGAACACGATTGAAGATGACATATATCTCATCCTCGTTCAACCCAGCCAATGCACCATCCCACCAGATGATTGCACAGCTGGAGTGGTCAATAGACCCCAGCTTCTTCTTATGGATGGACAAGAAGTGGGGTCCCCACAAAGTGGATCTGTTTGCATCAGAACAGAACCACCAGACAACATGCTTCATGACATGGAAACCATGCAAAATGGCCATGGCATGGGATGCCCTTCAACAACCATGGATGACCCTCGGACGTGTCTACTGTTGCCCACCATGGAACCTCATCCCAGCAGTGCTACAGAAAGTATGACAGGAGAAAGTGGAGGCAACCATCATCACCCCATTCTGGCCGTCAGCACTCTGGTTCCCCACAGTGCACAAAATGGTGACAACAAACCCCTTGCCAGTCCCAAGAGAAGCAGTGAGGCCAGCCCCAGGAAGCACACCAGACCTTTTGGTGAAAAATCTGATGTGGTCGCTTACTGCATGGAGCATAAGCAGCAAGCACTGATGCAAATGGGTGCAGACAGTTCCGTCATCACTATGTGGGATGACAATGCAGCCCACAAGAGAAAACTGGCACAGCATGCAGGACCTCAACTACAGTACATCTGCTGGGCACTCGCATGTGACGTAGACCTACTATCACTGAGTGCGGCCAGCCTTCTCAACTTTTTGGTCTCTGGGATCACCCTGGGCCAGTGTCATGAAGTTTTTTTTTTTTTTTTTTTTTTTTTTTTTTTTGATCTCGATATTTTTATTTCTTAAGGGTTAGATAAGCGTTATTCGCATTGTATCTTATGGCGCTATTGGACATAATGTTGTAAAGAGCAGTCGAGGGTAGGAAGGTGTTTTCTAAAAAGACTTTGAGGAAGTAAGACCATATCCCATGGAGGCCACTAGCAACGAGTTGGTGGGCTTTGATTGAGTGTTTCTTCTGGATAAGTGCTTGGAGGCCGGGGCAAGATGGCTTGAGGATATTTTCCAGTTCTAGATCTGTCCAATCGACTTTGTCTGTATAGTTGTGCAGTAAGTCCGTCCATGCTTCTCTCTTTGTGGGGCAGTGGAAAATATAATGGTATAGGTCCTCTTGTGGAGCGTGGCAGTCTGGGCATTCTGGGGATGGAGCTGTATGCCATTTCTCAAAACGGAAAGCGGCCGTGGGAATCGCATGGTGAATAGTGCGCCACCAAAGGTTTCTACTCGAGGCCTGGATATTTGCCTTCCAAAAAGTGCGCCAGTGCGATTTTTTGGCAGTAGATCGGTCTTGGACAGGAGGAAGTAGGAAAGATCGAAGTTGCTGTGTGCTTGCTTGTGCAAAGGAGATGGTGTCTTTCTTGCCAACTGGTAGTTTGATGGCACCAAGGATTTTGCAGAGGCTCAAATCGGGTATATCTACAGTTTCCTTAACTTGCAGGCAAAAACGGGTGGACTTTTTCTGGAGTCGGCGGATAAGTTTTTTAGTGGGTCCTGAACGCGGTCCTGTTATGGGAAGAGGCACCTGAGGAGTGATGGTGCCATTGACTACTTGGAGGAGCTCATCTGTCCAGAGGCCATAATGATCCTTGGTTGGTTCCCAGACTTGACTTGTCAAGGCGTCGGGCGGAATATTTCGTCCTCGGGTAGGTAGTACTTCCAGCCACCACTCAATTGGGGAAGCAAGAAATAATTCTATAGGCGGCTTAGTTAATTCCGGTAGATTGTAATCCCATGAAAAACGGGGGAGGCGGGCGTATGCCTTCAGAAGGCTCTGGAGGGTGGCACTGGGGCAATGGAACTCCTTGACCATACCTGCCTTGGGCTTGAGGTAGTAATTAGGGCTGAGAAACACTGAAAAAGGTGAAGGCGAGTGGGTGTATAATTGGACGGCTGAAAGCATCACTTGGCGGCCAAAGCTGGGCTTGTCAGACAGCATATTCTGCACATGTCGAAGTTGAAACGTGATGGCTTGGGTACCAGGATCAATAATACCAAGTCCTCCTTGCTCTCTGGGTGAACAAAAAAGGCGCCAGGATGGGGCAGGCTTGTTGGGCAGGATGAATGGCTTAATAATGCTTACGACTTTTTTGAACCATGACTCTGGTGGTGAGAGAACCCAGAGCGTATGCCAAAGTCTAGAGAGGATGAGAGAGTTGACAATGATTGCCTTGCCCAAAACTGAGAGCGTACGCTGGGAGTGAATGTTGATGCTTCGTTGGATCTTGCTGAGGAGGTCATCCAGATATTTGTTGATTTGTGCCTGACAAATAGGAACCGGATATCCAAGATAAATAAGAGGGCTTGGGGAGTCACTGTCATGCCACTGTACTGAATCGGATAGAAGTGCTGTCTTGAGGTCCTGATCTGGTTGTAGGGTCAAAGGGAATGCTGTTGTTTTGTTGTAGTTGACTCGTCCATTGGAGGCTGCCTCATATAGCTGTAGAATGACCTGGATCCGCCTCCATTCCAGTTTGTTGTTCAAGAGTAAAAGTACAT
>KN042434.1:364327-379522 GCA_000739165.1 Podila verticillata NRRL 6337 | reverse complement strand
GAGCCACATGTCACATGATCAAAATTATTCCTTTTCAGACGAGAACAACAGAGAGATGAACTTCTCTCTGACATACACGCATTTTGGTCACACTTGAGGGCGGTTTTTTAAGTGAGTCTGTTCAATATTGAATGCGACTCCTTATAGAGATATACAGAATATACGATTCCTAGACTAAACCAGTGACTTTAAGCATGCAGACTATCGTTTTTACATATCGAGGACACCCCCACTTTCTGTGGTATTCTCTAGAGGCATTTTTACTAGTTCTGAAAGTTTGGAAAGATTTGAAGTTTTCATGATGAGGATGGCACGTTTTGACCACAACCTGAACATTTTCTGATGCAACCTTCTTGTAATTTTGATCCTTCGATGTCGGCTCTTTCTCTCCTCCTTGCATCGAGTTCGTTGGACACGTTGTGGTTCTTTACAGTATTCACCTGTACCAATCTTCTTTTCTCATAAGGGCTGTTGATTTCAGCCTCATTCACGCGCTCTTGGAGGGTAGTACTTTAACGATTTCTAATTAAGAGGCTTGACGTCCTTGTACTCTTATACATTTCAACCCTCAATATTCTTGCTGTCCTACTGCATTGGCAAGGCAGCGCCCCCATCTTTCACCTCTGCTCTCAACAACGATTTTTTTCACGCGTGCACACCCTTTACCTTTCCCATTTATTTCAAAATCATTATCACCTTTCAGTCCTACCTCCTACACCTATTCCTCCACCCTAGTTCCGTCACAGTACCCTCACTACTGAGCTTTTCTTTTGTTGGTATCCTATGGGCACCTATATAATTCTACCCATGGTGTTTGGAGATGCCTGACAAAGCGATTGATATGCCCAATAAGAATAGCTGAATCAGTGCAAAGGACTATAATAGTTCAGCACTTTCCGATTGCATGGAACCCCAGACTGCAGCAGTCCAAGAACTTTCTCCTATTGTCATCTCCATTGAGGCTGCAAGAGACTCCTCCAAACGGGGGGTCATTCAGATCCCAGTATCCTCGGGCGCAGCATTCTTTCGTGGCCTAATGTTTTGTATCAAGGGCGATTTTTGTAGAAAACGCGAAATGTTGGAGCAGTGGGGCGATAAAGACAGAGAGCAAGAGGAAAGCCAAAAGGAAGAAAGAAAAACAACCTTGAGTTCAACCACATTCTCCACATTGATAGACATTCTGTAGCGTAGATCGTTTTATCATTCTTTACCTCTGAGGCATCTACGCACTTGCAATCATAGGCAGCTGCAAAGGATAAAAGCGAGATCACTAAGGCCAGCGCGATGGCGATTTGGTGAGGGCTCAATTGGGTACGCCTATCTCAGTGAAAATGAAGAAAACGATATAGTTATTTGGATGCCTTATGGTGCAAAAATAGCAGAGATGTAAAAGAGTGCAACAATTAGCTTTACATATTGACGTGTTTTTCTTTATTTGTCAAGGGCGTGTATTTTGGAAGTGCTGGCCTTGTTTTGAAGTGTTTGTCGAGAGGGGATGAGCATGGTCGCTGTCCCCCTTTTATATCCCAAGAGGATTGGGAGCATCCCAGCTCTGCACTTTTTAGCATCTCCTTGCCGAACCACGCCGCATTTACTTGGGTCATCCCCAATTGCCCACGCTGAGATAAACAGATGCTAAGAAAGAGAGGGGATGCCCAAAAAGATCAAGGGGACACTCTGGTCAAAAAAGGGAAGGACGCTGAAAATATCAAAGGCACAATAGAAAAAGGAGGGATAAGGAGAAGATTGAAGGCAGGCTGAGTATGAAGGAAAGACGGAACGATAAAATGAGTGTAAAAAAAAGCATTGTCAACTCTGTCAGCTAGATGGTACATGTTGTCCCATACCCAAACTTGTATGCAAGAGGCGTCTCGAGCGTTTGATTGGTTCCTTTCAATCAAACGCTCTTCTAAGGGAGGAGAGACAGTAGAAGGAGGGTTAAGTGGTGGTAGCGAGTGGACAAAAAACTTGAGTATGTTCAGCCGGTTTGTTTTGAGATTTTAGATGAGATGGGCGTTTGTGGAGATGGAGTCTGAGCTCTGGTAGGGGTATGAGTTGCTTGAGGGACGGTAATTTAGCGATCGAGACGTGCTTCCAGAACAAGGGTGTGAACTGGGTGTGCGAATCGCGGTTCAGGAACCTGCAGGTGGCATATATGTTTTTGTTGAGGTAAGTGGTGTAGATGTTTTGTCTGTTGAGGTTAAAAAAAATTGATGTCCGGAGCTACTGGGGGAGAGTCAAAAATGAGTGTTTTCTAGGTGTGTTGTTGATGATGATGGTGTCCTATATGGTTTTTAGATGAGTTTGGGCGAGAGAATTGAATGTAACGATGGAGGAAAGAGAAGAATGTGGGTGATGCCTCCGAGATTGATGGCAATCCGATGGCAATCATCCCAGAGCGAGCAGTGGCCCATTGAGGGCTTTCCAACTCGGCACAATTGACACAGGCGCCACCAATTGCCTCTCGCACGATTTATCTATTGCCTAAGCCTTTTCTTGCCCTCTCTAACTGACAACGGTCAAGGTTTGGTGAAAGATGTCATCGGCCCAAAGTAAGCTCTTAACCAAGACAACACGTCATTTGACGAGCACATGTGCTGTTGTTTTTTTTGAAATATTTTATTTGTCGAATGGGTTTGTTGTTGTGAACCAAACATAAAAAGAGAAAAGACACGAGTTTCGCGAGGCACTATCGAACAAAAAAACTATGGTGTAAAGCTCACTTCAGATCTTGAAGTAAATGGTGGAAGGGCAAAAAAAAAAGGACCATTCGACAAGTTGTTGTTGTATGTACAGAGAAAGGGTACACCATCTCTCTTCTCAAAAGAAAAAGAGAGATGATCTACACAAGTCGACTGAGTCGAGATGTGGATTTACTTGCACTTGCAGGAGCCAGCGGCGCAGGTGCAGGCAGATCTATTGAGGTTGTTGATGGGAACAAAGACAGATGGAGAGTTAGAAAACTATTGAACGTGTCAAGAATATTGAATGGATGTGGGGGGAGGAGTTACGACTCAAAAAGACAAGAAAAGGCCGAAACGCTATTTTTTCTATGATCCAATAAACCCCGCTCTTCCTTTGTCTTTTCTTCTTTTCGTGTTCGTGTTTCCCCAATGGCTGTTTCTCTGACTTGGGTAAGCTGTGGGTGTGTGCGTGTGTGAGGATGGGATGGGATGGGAAGATGGGACAGAGGGTGCGTTTGTCCTTTTGAACTGTAAATCTATGTATCTCTCATCCTTCTACTCTGGGTAATGTTTCTTGTTGTTGTCGCTCGCTTGGTCTTGAGACCAGACCTTTGTTGCCCTGCTGTCTCTTCCTGTGATCTAATCTCCTTGAGTGGGTCGTTGGTCGGGGTATCGATCTCCACTAGTACTTTCTAGAAAAGAACCCTCTGGATGTGTATGGGTCATGCATGATGCGATGGATCTCATCTCTCTCTTATTTTCCAGCTTTCACTCTCTTTCCACTGAATCGAGATGGGTATCATTGTCGAGATACCATGGAGTATGTGTCGAGATGGACAGCAAAAGACCATTCTTGTCCTGTCCTTTTCCCAGTGGCTTCCCATGGCTGGTCGCGATCCATCGTTTTTCCTTCCCTTCCCTGCCTTCCCCCCCTTATTTACTCAGATCCTTGCGCCCAATCAACTTGTTTTGTTCTGTTCCCGACGGGTCGAATTTTCTTCCGTTTCCTTCTCCTTCTGGATCTTTGGCTGTGTTGCGTTTTATCCTTCGGTCGACAAGCTCCTTGCGAGGGTTGGAGATGGGGTTGTGACTTGAAAGGTCACGAAAAGGACAAAACAACATACCCAGAGGCGCATCCGCAGGAGGTCTTGGCGGCGCAACCGCAGGATCCGGCGCAGGTGCACTTGTCACCGCCCTTGCAGTTGCAGGCAGCAGTGGTGGTGGGGGCAGCAGCAGTCTTGCCGCACTGGCAGCCGGTACCGCAGCCTATTTTCATCATAAGAGAAATGCACATACATGAGTGAGTTGAGCTTGTTTGTGGAAATGTGCGTGAGAAACACGTTGCCGCGGAAGCGAGGCCACACAGTGAGGACAGCGAGGATATACATACCGCATCCGGCTCCGCAGGTGCAAACGCTGTTTCCGCAGGGGTTCATTTTTGTAAAGGTGGTTTTGGGGGTGGGTGGGTGGGTGTGGAAGAGTGGTTTTTGGAAGATGAAGAAAAGAAAGAAGAAACAAGGGAGGAGGCACCCTTTATACACTTTTCGAGGGCATTCCAAAAGAGCGCTTTGATTTATGGTTTGGGGTCTCAGTCTGCGTGGCGGTGGAGAGGGGGAATGTGACCACAGTGCAGTTTATCTTTTTTGGTACGTAACTGTCCGAAGAGAGAGAGAGACAAACCCCGCCCACAGAAGAGAGACAGAGGGACAAAAAAAATCAATCCCATTCTCGAAATCGCGCATCTCTCCTTCAGCCTAGTGAAGAATCGTGATGACCTCAAAGCTCGTCATCTATTTCAATTCAAGGGACGCTCTTCTCATCATCCTTCTCTTTCCTCACCTCCTCATTCTCAAAAAGCCGCATAATCAGCTGCACCTAGGAAACACATCAGGACAACAGGCCAGGATAACAGGAACAGGACAACACCACCACACGCATGCCAGGCACACCCATATATGCGAATGTGGTTGCAAGGCAGGACAGGTATTCATGCCCATTCAAAAGTACTCCAACAAAAATAAAGCAAACACACCATCAACCAGTATCATGGTTCAAAAGGAATATACATTTTTTTGTTTGGCTGGACAGGCTATCTTGGATCGCTATTTCTATAAACTCGTGCGCTCGTTTCCACCTCCCTCGCCATGGCCAATCCCACCACCAAACTGCGCCAAAGACGTCGTCGACATGGATGGCACCATCGACCCAATCGTGCTGATACTACTTGTCGTCAGACTGTGCTGCAGCGAAGACGTCGGATAGTGCTGGTGCTGCTGCAGCTGTTGTAACTGTTGCTGGACACTGATTGGCAACATCGAAACGGAAGAAGATATTGCCTGGCTATCATCCTCCTTTTGTCTGGGTCCATGACCACCCTCCGTCGCAACATCCTTATCGTTCTTGGTCGTGAACGAAAGCTGCCGTCCATGTTGTGGATAATGCGTACTCGACACGGACCGATAATGGGATCCATGACCAGACAGATGCTTGTGCTGGTGCGGCTGTGTGATCAGGTTCTCTTCATTTCCGCCTGTTAGTGGACCAGGCGCATTTGTGTCTTTAAGAGGCCCGCTTGACCATGCCCCACTACTTGACCCGAACGCACTACCCAATTCTGCGTTCGAATGATGGCGCGAGTCCCCAGAAGACGGCGCAGGCGAGGCACTCCTGGAAGATCTCGATCCTACAGAACTAGATCGCCCATTCTCGCCAAACAGCATCGAGTGCCGTACCCGTCGATTAGGCTCCTCCCACTCGGACGGCCGACCTGTAAACGAAACTTGGCGTGAACGATGACCATACCGATCTGTGCTATGAGCACGACTTGGCGACGTAGGTAACGAGGAGGTGCTTGCTCGTCGTGGACCCCCGCAGGCCGTGAGAGACGCATTGCTCAGTCCACCTGTCGACCCATCCGTCAGAGAGCCACGTCGAAGGGCTTTGAATGGATTCAGACCCTCAAAGAACTGGTCAATCTTGGTGTTGCCCGTGATCCGCCTCGGCGAATTACAACCACCCTCGAACCCTACAGGCGAAGTCGGAAGTGAATTGTTCTCGCGCTCCTGCAAGTGCTTGGGCTTGACTGGGAAGGGCGAGTTGGTATACTGGGCGCGGAACTCGCTTGGGGACATGGGGCGGGAATAGGCGCCCGAGATATTTCGAACGGTCGAGTCCTTGGGTGTCAAGGACCGCCCTCGTGTAAACGACCCAACATTGGTGTCGATCTTTGGGATTGACCGCCTTCGCTCTTCCACGAAGGCACCATCCAGACTGGCCCATTTCTCGTCACGGGTCATTGCTTTGAGTACTGGTTGAGGCGTACTGCTCCGTCGAGAGTGTCCACCTTCGTTCTCGTCAATCATGATAAGCCCTGGAGCATCTGGCGAGACCTTGGTCGCAATGGAGCTGGCACCTGTTCCACGCCGGTTGAAAGGGTGCATCTCGCCAGGTTTGGTTGTTCCCTGTTCTTCTTCGTCGTCTTTGCTGAGTTTCTTTTCTCTCGTAACCCTTGATTCAGAAGCCAAAGTGCCACCAGATCCCGATTTCGTGATCTCATTTTCGTCGTCGTTGTTATCGAACTGCGCCATCGCAGCCTCAGAAGCTGTGGAATCTGGCTTTGGGGCGCTGAGCATGTGGACGCCGTAGATCAGGGCGCCAATACCGATGAGAATCATTAGTAGGACCCAAGGCTGGTAGCTTTGGAGCTGGTTCAAGTAGATGATCGAGTTGATAAGTCCAAATGCTGTGTAGAAGCCGTAAAAGACTGGGACCACCAGCACCGAGTCGTAGATCCTGAGCGCCGTATTCAAGCAATACACCTATATTTTTGGACAAATATCGTATGGTTTTTTTAGTGCACTTGTCCTGAGCTTTGTTCCTTCTCTTCTTCCTCCCGAATTTCTCTCTTTTACCTGCAAGATGGCTGTCAAGAGAAGGATACACAGGATGAAATAGCTCAGCGAGTCCTGGAACTGGTTGTGGCCATTCACACTCGACGAAATAAGCTTCACGCCGGATTTGGCCAACAAAAGCGTCTCACTGGCCAAGAGCCCTCCACACGCCGACATGATCATGGCGACCACTTTTTTCATCCGCAGATCGCGTGCCTCTGCTCTGAGCCCTTCGTCACTTTCCATTGTCAGTCCCGAGGCACGGGCGAAGCGGCTGGTGCCCAGAAGTCTGGTCAACCGGGCCTTCATGTTCTTGCGCAGCTGGCCCGACTCGTCGTCCATGGTGATCGCCCAGAAGGCGTACAGGCCAAGGCTCAAAAACATGGCAATGACGATATTGATGATCGAGAAGTAGATAATAAAGACGGGGCGCGAGAACAGGGCCTTGAGTTCGGGTAAGGTGAGTGTTTCTTCTACGTCTGCGGCAGACGAGTTCATGCCGCCAAAGACCACGATCCAAATGACAGATATCATGACGACGATGGTGCCCCACACATCCTGTTTGATGATCCTTGTCCCGACCAGGATCTTGGCAAAGATGAAGTTGAAGATCAGGGCGATCGAGCCCAGAGGTGCGACCCACTGGGTTTTGAGGAAGTCTAGTAGTAGTAGGAGTTGGGTGAGGGACAGTATTAGTGGAGATGGCATTTCTTGTTTTTGATGTTCTGAAAGTACAAATTCAAGTCGGAATATATATATTGTTCTCTTTTCCATCGCGCTGTGCTCTCTGTTTGACATTGACGTTCCTCGTGTTGTCCACAAGTCGAGCTCCTCGCAGCTTTTCATGACCGAGCACATGTCCTAGTTCTTTTTGGGGTTTCCCCTCGCTGTGGAGTAGATCTACTCTAGTCTCACCACCCCAATCCCTACTACCATATATGTTCTAGCAAACTGTAGAATGACTAGGGAAACAAACCTGTAGTGGCACGACAGGAATAAGTAAGAAAAAACCACCCTGTCACGCCTTTCTTTGCCCTGCCGAAAAGCACGACGCTAATTCCTCACTAATACACAAATTACCATCACAAATTGCGTTCGAGGGGGATCCAACGTGTCCTAACCTCTCCACACTCATTCCAACATTCCCGAAGGGAAGTCCTCTGCCCTAGCAACATAGCAACATCCTCCCCTTTGCTTTCCCTTTCCTTTTTCCTTCCCTCTTGCCTCTTCCTGCATGGTGCCCTATGCAGACTAAGTGCCTGTGCGTGTCTCTTTTTTTCGTTTTTTCTTTTTCTTTTTATCTTTGGTGGCCTTAAAAAAAAAAAAAAAAAAACGACAGCGAAATGCTCTCAAAGCGCAAAGTAACGCCCGTTTGTCGTTGAGTAAAGTACGAAAATGATCAAAAGAATCTTCATCGTCCAGACCTCCCTTCCAAACAAAGAATTAAACAGTTGCATCGTGTCGAACATGTCGTCGACGTCGTCGTCGTCGTCCTCGTCGTTCTTAGACTTTTTTTTTTTTTCCTTTCTTTTCAACCTGTTATCCTTTTCACTTTGATCATTAAAAAACTTACTCAACGCAATCGTCGATCCCGCCAACTGCGATCCGATATACAAGTACAGCCCGAGATGCCACATGGGCCGCCCACAGTCCTTGCGCTGCCGTTCCAGTGGATGCGAGTTGTTGCGGACGTGGTCGAGCTTGAGCAGGTTGACCCCCGCTGCGTTCATGACCGAACCTATGAGCGAGACCACAAAGCCGATGACAAAGTCCAGCCAAGTGCTGTTGGTCACCGTCATATTTTTTTTATTATTGGGGGAGGTTCAAGTTGTGAGAGTGGGCTGCGCGTTGGTATACGGTGGGGAATGGGGAGGGGAGGGATGAGAAAGAAGGCAGAGAGGAGGTGGGTATTGTGCCCCACGGGCTCTTTGTCAAAAGGTGCCTTCTTTGCTTTGTTTCGTGAGAGAAAGACAGCGAGGAGAGAACAAAAAAAATGGTTTTGGTGGAGGAAAGAGACAAGGGGAGTAAAAGCGGGTATGATAAGTGGTGGATAGTAATATGTACAGAACAATGGTCTTGGGATGGATGGATGTATGAGGAGGTTGATACGCCGTGGTGTCTAGAAGGTATGAAGAGAAAAGAGGTTGGTGTGTCTGGGCAACTCGGAAGATACCAGAGTTAGAGGTCAATGGGGTTGTGTTGTCTCCAAGTCCAAGGGGGGCTTTGAAGGAAGGAAGGGCTCGAGCTAGAGCCTAACGGTGCAAAATATAATAAAAAAACAAGCTTGGTCTGAATTGCAAAGAGTGGTGAAAGACATCAATGGTCAGGGTGCTTTGCATGCCAAGATGGCGCGAACCGAATGATGATGGCTAGAAGAACGCAACATGCAATCGACTTTTTTTATTTTCTTATGACATTGTGAACTAGAAAAAGAAGAGTGGGGCATAGCGAGCGGGTGGTTTCTGATGTTGTTTTGTCGTGAGTGAAAGAAGAACATGTCAGAATAGGGTAAGAGAGAGTTTGTGTGTATGTTCGAGGGGTAGACTCGATAACACGCGAGTTGGATGGAATTGGATTGTGGAATGTACATGCCATCAACAAGAAAGAAGCAGCAGGATCAAGATGACAAGGCCAATGAAAGTGAAGGTGATGGTAAAAGTGAATGTGACAGTGAAAGAGAGCAGATGGAAGGAAGAGAGTGAGAGAGTGAGAGAGTGAGAGTGAGAGAGCAACTCCAACTCTAAAGTCTAAATCGCTCAGCACAGACCCGTTTCGGGTGGGTGGGAGCCTCGCCTTTTTTATTTTTCAGGCACGAGTTTTTCACACGTCCTTCTCGCACACTCGTTCACATCCCACTACATTTGGGCACACCACAGCATGCCTATGCCTTATGCCTGCTACTGAAGATGAGAAAAGAAATCTCTTTTCGTTTATTACGTGTATAGTAGAATTGTATTATAATGCTTGCAAACAAAAAATAAATATGGGGAAAACGACAAAAGAGAAGAGAGAGAGCCGTGTGTGAATTGAAGAAACAAGTGCAAGAAACCAGTCGAGCACTCATTCTCTCATATTAAATCACAGTATACTACGTCGACTCCAAGAGAATGGGAAATGATGCTAGGTTTAAAAAAAAATAAGAAGTTGAAGTGGGGAGATGGTATCATATGGAAAAAGAACATGAAGACAAGGACGCGGAAAAAAAACAATCGATCAAAATAAAAATAAAAATACAAGAACAAAAAACAAAAAACAAAGCAAGTGATGGTTCTCTAAGGCATGCTCAGTCCTGCGATCCAAGGGTGGTCGACCACATCCTGGATCGTGGCGCGGTGCTCTGGCGTCTTCGCCAACATCCAGTTCAACAAATGCAGACACTCTCGCGAGGACTGGATCCGTGGGGTGATGTATGGGCCCGAGATGGCTTGCACGGGATCGTTGAAGGGGACTTCACCATACAGGATCGTGTACAGCAGGATGCCTAGGGACCAGATTTCAGCCGACTCGGCACGGTATTTCTCGCCCTTGAGGATCTCGGGCGAGGCATCTGTATGTCGCGTCAAATGTCATGAACATATAGGAAGAGGAAGAAGCGAGAGAGAGGAAAGAGAAAATAATGCAGAGGTGGTTCAAGGGGGAAGGGGAGAACGAGCAAGAGGGGAAAGAGTCAGCATTGGAAAATACACATATTCGGGCTTCATGCACAAGGTTCGTAGGTTGCAAGGGTTATTCATGCAGAAAAAAACTGCACAACAACAGTAAAAATAAACAAGGGAAGAGAAGCACAAAAGCAATGACGCATGTTGCGGTGGATGGATGCATAAACAACAAACAACAAGAGAAACAAAACTTACAATTGATGGTCCCGTAAAACCTGTCAAAGACCTTTCCCTGAGGCTTGGGGATAATCACGGCCGAGCCAAAGTCAATCAGCTTGACCACAAAATCGTTGTCAATCACAATGTTCTCGTCCTTGATGTCGCGGTGGCAAATTCCGCGTGAGTTGAGGTAGTCGACGCACTGGACAATCTGCTTGAAAATCACTCGGGCCTGCGATTCAGAGAACTTGGAATGATGTTCGATACATTCAAACAAGTCGCACGAAGTCCGCCGGACCAGGAGTGCAGCCTTGGGTGGCTCGTGTGCCTCGCCATCGTTCAGACTCGACGAAGAACTGGAGGTAGGGAATGACGATGAGCTCGATGTAGACGACCCGCTGCTGGGCACCACTGCGTTCCTCTGGTTCATTGTCGCCTGTGCCATGGCCTCCATCATGTTCCCGTTCTTGTTCAGCAAGGGATTGCTTGCCGACCAAGGAGTGCCGTGCAATTCCATGACCAAGTAAAAGTAGCGGAAATCCTGGTACACGTTCATGAATCCGATGATGTTGGGGTGGTGCACGTTCCTGAGGACATAGATCTCCATAGGGATCACACCGAGCTCGGGGTCCTTGGCCCAGCCGTAGACGGGGACCTTGTCCCGAAAGATAAACTTGACTGCCACTTCCCTCTGATCCGAATTGCGGGTCGCCGAGACCACAAAGCCAAACCCGCCAGAACCGAGCTCGTCGCCCATAGTGTATTCTTTGACAAACTCGGGGACGAGAGGGTGGTGCTTCAGGTGTCGTGCCGAGACTGTGAGATGGTCTTGCGATCCTGCGTCGTTAATCACTGGCGTGGCGGGTGGCGTAATTGGGTCCGATGTTGGGACGAATGTTGCGTCTGGCAAGACAGTCATCTTTGCTTGAAAAGTGAGGTTGGTTGGTTGGTTGGTTGGAGGTAGTAGGTATTGAGGTGATGAAAAAGAAAAAGAAGGAAGAAAAACGAAAAGGCAATTGGGTTTTAACAAAGGAAAAAAGTGGGTGGGTACACAAAGAAGGAGAGGCATACACACGCACACACACACAGGGGAGATATGTGGGAAGAGAACGAAGGAGAAGGGAAGGGATGAGCACCGAGGATGTCAAGGCCAAGCAAACAAGAAAGGCGGGAAGATCTATCCAACGCAATGCGCGATCGTGGAAAAGAGGCAAAAAAGAGGTTAGTAATGTGGATACTAGTCAGTCCGGTTCAATGAAGTGGTTTTTTTGGGGGTGGCATTGGCATTGGTGGGAAGGGAAAGGGAAAGGAAGAAAGAGGGAAGGGATGGGAAGGGGGTGGGTGGACAAGGACGAGGGACAAGTGCACAAACCCTCATCCCTGTTGCACAAAGGTGCAACACAACACGTCCTTCTTGTTTGCATGTTATTGTGTTCCTGTATGGGGACAAAAATGCCTGTTATGCCAGGGTGTTTTGAATGGTACATCTGTGGAATGTGGCACAAAGAGCAAGCATATCCATAAAATGCGGTAGGACCCAAAAGGAACGGGTCTTGATGGCGAGGTGTACAAGAGGAAACGATAGAGGGACGATTGAGTAGCGAAGGATGGAGGAAAGGCGACCAAGCAAGAAGTGCGTAGATCATGCTAAGCAAGCAACCCCAAACGTGTCGCCCACAAAACGTAGCGAGAAATAATCCTGAAACAAACCCCAATGTCACGTCGTGTTGATAGCAATCATCCTGTTCTTTTAGTTTCATTTTCAACATACCAGGTCGGGTGTAGAGGATAGGATAGAAAGGGACAGAGAGCCAGAGAGAGAGCACCTTGGAAAGAAAGGAATTGGAGAGCGAGAAAGAAGGCGGCTGAGGAAGGATGTGCTATGCTATGCGATGCGGAGGGGAAAGATGAGGACGAAAAGTAAATACTTCGAAGAAGAAGAAGCAAGAGAAAGGGCACACAAAGAAATGTGTTGGATGGAGAAGATGAGAAGAGAAAAGAGTGAGCCCAAAAAAAAAAGAGAAGGAACGGTGGAGAAGGAGAGGATCGAAAAGAAAGAAGAAAGAGAAGTAGATATATGACGAAAAAAAACACCGATCCCACTTTGCACTTGCCGAGCAAAAGCAAACGGCAGAAGACGAACAAAGAAAGAAACGAACAACAAAAAATAGTGGCGCTTCGTTCCAATGCCGTCAATGCGGATTTGAGAATGGAATTCCTAAAAAAGAAAAGAAAGAAAAAAATGCAAATGCAAATGCAAATGCAGAGGTAAATGCAGAAAAAAAGGGACCGTCCTACAAAGGAAGGGAGACAACAGAGACGAGGTAGGGAGGAAGGAGGAAGGGGTAGAAGGAGGTGTTGCGCCGAGAGACGAGAGACTGACAAGAGAAGGCTGGAGTGGAGTACGTGTGTGTGTATGCTGGTTCAAGTAGGGAGAGGCACAGATCGAGGAGAAACGAATTGAACACGAACAGGATCAAATGTCAAAAAAGGGCTAGTGAACAAAAACAGAAGAAAGATGTGGAGTAGAGTGGAGTGCAGTTATATGCTAGGCATGGAGGGAAGGAGGGAAGGGAAGGGCAGGGCATGGGCTAGGATGGAGAGAAGGAGTAGGAGGAAGGAGAAAGAGAGAGACAGGTGCATGTGCAAGTGCAACTGTGAAGTTGGCCATGCAGTTACAAGTTGCAAGTGTGCAAGCGAGATTGGGGGGATTGGGATTGGACTAATGCGAACGATGGTTCAAAGAGTGGTTGCAGTCCGAATGGGGACGACATCTTTTTTTGGTCCGAACAGACTAACAGTACATCCATCAGTCTAGAAGAGGCAAAGCACCAATAGGTCCAAGGGAGATCTCGAAGAAATCGACGAGAAGAGAAAGGGACCAGGAAGACCTGAGAAAAGGGAGTGCGCTTTGTACCTTTTTGCAAACCACACCACCCCCAAAAAACCTGTCCCACTGACACAGGATTTGAGGCATGCTCAAAAAGGGAAAGGTAGGACCAACAGTTTGTGTTTGTATGCGTGTGTACAAAGGTGTCCGAAGCGCCAAAAGGCGGAGGAAGGGGAAATGGACACGGACAGACGCACAATGCCTCGCACTTGCAATTTCAACAGGCACCAATGACATAGGCATTGATCAATGAGAAAGGGGTAGACAAAAAAAACGTATATGCAAATTCGGTTTTGCAACAGCATGAGGAATGGATAAGGGGAAAAGGAGAGACAAAGGATGACATAGTCGAGAGACAAGTACACCATAGGCAACCTGCGCGTTGGGTGTGCGTCAATATGTAAAACAGTTCTCACCTTTTGTTGGCTAGATGGCTGGTCGCAAGAAAGAAAGGTCGAAAGGTGATCCGACCGGGGATAGTTGGTTGGTAGAGTGGAAAGTGTCTGGGTCCAAGGAAGGATAAGATATTCTCGGCAAGGATGAGAAGGAAGGTGACGTTACTAGGATATTCGGCAAGAAGAATAAGGGAAAAAAGAAGTGTCGGATGGATCCCAGGTCGAGGGTGCCGAATGGGAAGGTGCTAAGCTGGGCCTAAGGAGGTTGCTAATCAGAACGAAACGCCTCGAAACGAAGGATAAGTGCCAGGGCTGCAAGGAGGCAATTGACCAAGGCAGGAATACCGAAAAGGGGGACGACTAGAAGGGTAGTTAGGGAAGAACGACGGCAAAAGAGGATATGCCAATGGATAATGCAGAATGGGATGCAGGAAAGGCAAGAAAGAAGTCAAGGAACGTCAAAACGATAGGCACGCAGGAAAGGATGGTAAAGCTAAGGAGGAACGGAAGACAGAAGGCAAAGAGAAGGGACTGAAAGGGCCGTTATGTTGTTTGTGGAGTTGTGTTGATGCAAAGGGTTATGCGAGGTGTGGGCTATGGAAAGGGCGGGAGAAAGAACAAGTAGAAGAGGAGATGTAGGAGGAGGAAATATATGGGGAAGGAGTGAGGCGTGGGGAGAATACGATACAATAATACAACGATGTGTATCTTGCAAAAGATAATAGAAGAAAAGGAAAGGAGGAAGGAAGGACAAGGACACCGAGGTGGAGAAGAGAGAAGAAAACAAGAAGAAAATGAAAGAAGAGGACAAAAGAACAAAAAAAAAAAGATGGGATCCAAAGAAGGGGGTACGTTTATAAGAAAACAACGGAATTGCACTCACAGGCTAACCGACAGTCCCTTCCTTCACCATGTCCCATCCTCTGTGGATGCCTGCCGCTTGCGTTCAATTGGGGCAAACGGCAACTTGTGTACAAAGACGAAAGAAAAACATCTCGTCAGCAATCCCTCACATCATGTTGACATGTCCTGTCTTCTCCTATGAATGCATCCCTCTCCCAAGCCAATCTTACCATCCTACTCCTCTTCTTCTTTGGCAAACATTAGGAAAAGAGAGAAAGAGAACACGCCCCATTACTGCCCTTATCAAAGCGCACCTTTGGTTCACTGTCCGTTGGATAAATGGGATTTATTTATGTATTTATTTATTTTCTGTGCGACCAACGAAAAGAGACGAAAAAGGTCATGACAAAGACAAATACAAAGACGAAAGACACCTTTGCCGGCTGTGGTTTGATATCCTCGCATTGCTTGAACTCGCTCTCCATCCAAGTTTTCACATCCTGCTCGTGCAACTCGAGTCGACAAGGAAAATACTCTGCCCCACTCAACGTTTGCTCTTCAAACTGGAGGGACATGACCAAACAAGGCAGGCAGATCTGAGTCCAGGCATTATGAGTGTGAGCATGGGTGTGAGTGTGGGTGTGAGTGTGAGTGTGGGTGTGAGTGTGAGTGTGG
>KN042434.1:344825-363094 GCA_000739165.1 Podila verticillata NRRL 6337 | reverse complement strand
AAAAAAAAAAAAAAAAAAAAAAAAAAAAAAAAAAAAAAAACTTAGAAAGAACGACAATGCTACTGCTGAAGAGAAAGGGAGGAGGGAAACACCAACACATGAAGTTTGGAATCATTTGTTGGTCAGAGGCAAAGTGCCATCTCGTAAGTTCAGGGATCGTGGTTGGTGGTCATCATTTGGATTCAAGAGGACGATAGTAAAGCCCTTCGTCCTCCTTCTCTCTTCTTTTTATAGTTCCCCTTTCTTTCCGGTGCCACTTTTCCTCCGCTTGCACCTTGTCGTACTGCCTGCTTAGTCTCATGCTGTCTTCCTCTCCTGACTTGAGCTTGAACCGTCTCGACACATTAGTGCCTGCGGATGAGGGAGCCCTACTGGTTTCAAGGCAGAATATCCCTTTTTTCGTCATCGTCCATTTTCATAAAACATTATTACGGAAGACAAACAAAAAAACCACTTTTTCAATCAGGCTACCCCACAAGCAGCTCTCATCTATGTTTCTGCCTTCCCTCTTTTCCTTTTAACCCGATCTGCGAAATCGGGAGGACATGGCCATGTTACCAACCACTACCACCGCCATCTCCGTGGTTCCTTTCTTCTCTTTTTGTCTGAACCTCTAGCTCTCTTTCTTTGAAAAGAGCAGTTGTCGATTCGTTAGCAGCATTGTATGTGTTTTTGTCACCCTGTCCATGTTTCAACACTTTTTATTCCCTGAAAAAAAATTCTCACAGGTATCCCCGTCCTAGTGCCACATAACTTTGTATCTTAGTGCCTAGTGTAGTTGCGATTGGTATGCTGATGTCTTTCGGCTCATCGACGTGTTGTGCTTGAGCACCTGTGTTTCGAACATCCCCAAATGACGTTCAATGCAAGCGGGAGGTTGGAGTTCTTTTGATGTGCCAAAATAAAGGGATGGGCAGAATGGTCGATGAGGCGTGGGGAGGAGAATGACTCCCACAAAGAGACAAGACCTCCCGAACCCAGTGGGTGGCACCTTAAAATTGCGCCCAAACAAGGGATGCCTGCCCTTTTTTTTTTTTTTGTTCGCATGAATCCGGGGGTGGCAAACACTATGACAGAGGTGGACGGGAAGGGCATTGGATACGTGCGGGTTGCTCAACTGCCCGTTGGCTTTGCTTGAATAAGCCAACGAAGAAACCTACGATGCTCGACATGTTTAGATAATGTTGTTGACCCTTTTTTTTCGTTCTCCTTTGTTGACCCGAAACTGCGTTTTGGACACAAGGGATGGGATAAAGATAAGGATGAGGATGCAAATAAGCTATGTACAAACCGAGAGTACTTGCTTTCAAAGGTACTGTGTTTTCCTAGCAATGATAGATGGTCGATGGATCCTCGCCTCATACCTAGACCCGACAAGACAGGGAAGAAACCACGTCTCCCTTCCAAACGATGATCTTCTTGGTACTCATTCATGTTTGTCGATATCTTTTCCTTCGCGTACGCCACGTTTTCTTTTCATTTTTTTTTCGTGCCACCTCATCCCGTCCTCCATTTGTCCATGTACACTTTTTTGCCTACATGTGGACACAGGACAAGAGCTCCCAGATTAGAATCGCTGCAGAAAAGATACTCGAGACACAAATACACATGCACGAACATCCCAATGGGCAAAGGTGAGGAAGCATTAACTATGAGGAAGGCTCTCTTACTTCTTTCAGTTGTTTTTTTTAGCATCATCGGGCATTTCTTTTATAATTGCTTGTTATTTTTTTTTTTTGTTTTTTTTTGTTATGCATGAGCATGGGTATGTTTTCCCACATTGTACGAGATTGTATACATGTCCTTTGTACGATGGAAGCATGCCTCCCATACTGTTTTTTCTTTCTCTTTCAGTCTGCTGCTCACATCTTTACTCCCATGCCATGGATGACGGCCTCCCTCTTTAGACGATCTCCTCCTCCTCAGAGTACGATAAAGTACTCGAGGGACACCCTCCAAGGCAAAGATCGGTTTTGGAGCACCCCGTGGAAGGATCATGAAGAATCATGACGATGGGGACGAGCACAAGTGTTCATGGCGGATCGTTTTTTTTTCTCACCCTCTCCTCCCATGCCCCTATCCCAGTCGTCTTGCACAGTGTGCATCGCACTCAATATCATCATGCCATACCAATACCACAAACTGCCATGGCCACTGCCATCCCTTGCGTCTCCACGCCCCTTTTTTGGGCCGTGTGCATTTTCGTGCGTGTGCTTCGATTGGAGAGGGAGGGAGAAAGGGTGTGTTTCAGATTCCAACGGTTGGCCATCGTGCGTGCGGTGCATTGCAGAGAGAGAGGCGCCTTTGCAAACGTCACGTCTGGGGTAAGGCAAGACGTGCCATAGGCCAAGGCCAGGTGCCTCTGCATTTGTCACAAAATGGCAAATGTGCGGCCATTGGACACAGGTCAATGCGCCTTTTCATACTTGTCCATCCACTGCGCCACTAACGCCAAGGGAGCCAATCGCTTGATCGCTTTTTCTTTTTTTTTTTTTGACCTTGAGCTGGAGGGGCATTTCATCTCCCATCGTGATCCTATCATCCCCAGCTCATTTTCTGATTTGCCACGGTGGTCTCATCTCCACATGTTCTATTGCCACCAATCGAGCCACTCCCTCGTCGACGTTCCATCCCATGTTTTTTCTTGTTTTGGCTCTTTTTCTGGCTCTGTTCATCCCATGCCTTTCTTTACGTTTGCTTCGCAGCAACAACAACGTCTCCTTTTGCGAGTTCTCGCTCACTCACTTGGTCGACGACGGAGCACATAATATCGAGATGCCTAACGTGGGTGAACCAGAGTGAACGGGAGTGAATCTGAGTGAGCACTCGGACCTTTTTTTTTTTTTTTTTGGCCTCGTTTAGCTCAACACCGCTCAAAAACAATGCGCAGACTCAGTGCAACCCTAATTTGACTTTTTTTCCCTTTCTCCAAAGCGCACAACACATCTTTTCTATTCGTCATTCAATCCTTCCTTCTCAACCACACACTCTCCAATCACTCCCAACCATTCCCAACCACGCCCATCACGCCCATCACGCCCATCACGCCCATCAACCATTCTATAATAATGACCCTGCGCCAGGATGCATCCAACATGGTCGACACCTCCCTAGATCCAGAGACACATGTATCCACACTACAAGACCATCCTCATCCACACCTTCAACAGCAACCACAACAACAACCACAGCAACAACAAGACAATCTCACATCAATAGACACGCAACTCAATTCATCCATGTTCTTACCCAACAACCCCATCTCAGCGACAATAACCAGTAAATCATCAGCAACAGTTACATCAACTAATAATAATTCAGACACAAAGTCAGCCATAGATACATCAAACAACGACGATATAAACGTTCACCTGGCCGTCGAGACAAACGTGGTTGATGCTGAAAACTCGGCCCAGTGGTTCTACAGGCCCTGCTTCCAGCCTTCCTCTATCTCCACAACAGCAACCTCGAGCCTGGTGCCCGACTACCGCTCATATATCTCCTCTCACAACTACAACTCCAGCAACACCGTGTCCTCCTCCATGTCTACAACCTCGTCCGCTACTTCCTCGTCTCTATCCTCACTTCCAACAAGACCTGCCATTCTGTCCTCGCTCCAAGCTTCACTGGCCTCAGGAAACGTCATTGGGATCAACTCGAGGGGAGAAGACCGTCTCGGTTCGCCCCACCTCAACCGTGCCTCAGACTCCTACTCACTCCCGCGCTCTGTTGGGTCCTTCCACATCAACCCACAACCTCCACCCAAAGAAGATATCGTCGTCCACAACAACCCGTACAAGGCGCCTTCACACTCCAACAGCCGAGCCTTTGTCCCACCAAAAGTGCCAGGCTACGATTTCTCCGGCGGATCGCAGGCTGGCAACATGGGATTACTGCTGGGCAAGCGACTCTCGGACGACATCCCTGTCACTGGCAAGGTGCACCAATCGCGTGTCCTGCTGCAGCACGAGTACCGCATCTTGAAACGTCTTCAGTTTTCCAACGCACGCTTCGTCCCTGTTCCAAGCACACAACAACAAGGACAACAACAACAACAACAAAATGCACCTTCATCTATTTCAGATCCAAGTGGCACTCCTGTATCACCAAACGATGGAAAAGATCTAGACACAGAGGATGTACCGCTATCAAATGATATACCGTTCCCTGATGCGACACCTTTTGAGCGAGACAACCCCAAGCGCTGCCATAGCAAACCCGGATTCAAAAAAGCAGTATACGAAACGGGATCAGACGAAACCCAGCGCTACTTCAACAGAGTCGTCGAGGGCTTTGTGGATCTAGACCAGGACGACATGTCGATGCTGATCATTGAACGCCTGGGACCCAACATCCTCTCAAATCACCATCATCGCTTCATTGGGCTCGACGACGTGGACGGACACAACAGCCCCGAGACGCAGGAGAAAAAGAATGTTGGATCGCCATTCCCCGATGTCTACACGTTCCTGGTCTTTTGTCTAAAGATGGCATGCGTCCTCGAGTCGCTCCTGATGTCCAACCTTGCTCATCTGAACATCAGTCCACTGTTTATTCACTGGGCATTTCCAGAAGATGACTCGCCCGAAGGACCAAAAGCACCAACCAACGGGGAAGCCTCCAAGGACATCAAGAAGCCTTATTTCCGATCATACAAGTGCTTCACCGCGGAAGGCGTCTACCAGCCCATGCAGGAAATCGACGTCAATGACACCAAGATCCGGCTATTCGACTTCACACATTCCAAGATTCTTAGTCACGAGCGTGCTCGAGCCCCCAACAACATTGTGGAGTGGCAGGTCCCAGGCTTTCTCGAGTATCACCTGCAGTTCTTGGCACCGGAGCAGACTGGCCGTGCAGAGACATGGATGGATCACCGGACAGATATCTATGGCCTCGGCGTCACGCTGTTCTCATTGTTGACGATGCAGTTCCCTTACACGGGCACGGACAGTGTGCAGATCTTGCAAGGTAAGATCCCTATTATTTTTATTTTTATTTTTTCCTTTGTTGACTTTGGGCTTGTTTGAATAAACCAGTTTCTAATAATATCATGTTCTTTATTTTTCAGGTGTTCTGTCAAGGGATCTTCCTCCGCTGAAGCAATTCCGTCCGGATATGCCTCCAGTCATTGACGATATCCTCAGGAAGATGACTCAAAAGGTATGGTAATAGGCTTCAAAAACGATGCCCTAGAGACACGTTATAGACTCATCATAATTTTTTTTTTTATGCCTTTGTAGCAACCCAGCCAAAGATACCAAAACGCCTTTGGGTTCAAGCAGGATATTCTCAAGTGCCTGAACTTGCTGCACAAGACTGGAAGTGTAAGTTTTCTAATCATCCGAGGCAAAAAAAAAAATCTTCAAAGGATGATCTCGTTACTAAACACCGATTTGTGGCTACAGATTGAATCCTTTGAACTTGGGGCGCATGACATCTCGTATCAGTTCGTTTTGCCCAACACTATTTTCGGACGACATATCGAGCAGCAAATGATCTCGGCAGCGATTGTTCAGGCGGCCAGCGCATACCAACACTCGCTCAACAGTGACATGGAAGACACCACTGACGACTCGGAGCAAGTGGCTAGACGAGTGGCGGCTGTCAACGACTCGGACCACTATCACTTTGAGGACGATATTGTCTCACTGCAGAGTCAGATAACAGCCAAGATCCCCCTCTCCTCAAAGACACTGCTCAGGACGCCCAAGCCGTTCGATGGAGGTAAATCGGTGCATCGCGGA
Organism: Podila verticillata NRRL 6337; assembly: GCA_000739165.1. Classification (NCBI taxonomy): domain Eukaryota; kingdom Fungi; phylum Mortierellomycota; class Mortierellomycetes; order Mortierellales; family Mortierellaceae; genus Podila; species Podila verticillata. Next base: position 357,347 of record KN042434.1, on the reverse strand, counting down.
TCCGAGACTACCGACCCTGTTGTGCGAGTCATTTTCGTCAGCGGTCCATCAGGAGTTGGAAAGTAAGTCTAATTTGATACTTGAAATGTTGTCAATACTTTGAACAAAAAAGAACAGAGTGATGAACATACCTTTTTTTTTTTTTACCTCACGTACAGAACTGTGTTGATCCGTGGAATTTCAACAGTGGCACGCAACTCGGGATTATTTGCAGCTGGAGTCTTTGAGGCAGACAACGCATCACCTTACTCTGCCATCCTGTCGTGTGTCCAGAGCGTCCTCCAACAACTGCTGGCTCAGCACACAGAGGCCTTGGCGTCGCTCGTGGTCGCAATTAGGACAGCTTTTGAACCCAATTCTGGCATCGGCATCATCTGCGATCTTGTTCCTGAGCTCAAGTACTTTTTCAGCGGCTCGGAACTCACAGAAAGCAAGGACGTTCCTCTCTCCCATTCGGTGGCGCGGTTCCATGCTTTGATCCTCAAACTGATTCGAGTCATCTCAACCCACTTTTTTATGACCTGGCTGATTGACGACCTTCAGTTTGCGGATGAAAACTCGATTGCATTGTTGGCGACCCTGGTCAATGTCAATAAGCGACTGCCCATTGTTCTCATCATCACGCACCAGGATTCTTTGGACTGCCTGATCAAGGTCAAACAGATTCTGGGCGGGAGCAGTGGCGTCAACACACACTCTGGAAGCGTGCACCAGGATTCGTTGGCGAATAGCCTGTCAGGTCGCAACAGCAACTCTGGACCGACACATACACCCACTAGAACGAGCGCCATCCGTGCCACGGGCTTGCCACTGGTGGTCCGTGGCGGGGGTGGCGTACGTTTCATCCGCCTCCAAAACCCTACCCTGGAAACGATCCAAGAGTTCTTGGGTGTGCTGCTCCACCGCGATAAAGCCGACACGGTCTCACTAGCCAGGGTGCTGTACCAAAAGTCGTGGCTGACGATCCGACAATTGGTATTGGAGCTGTACAGGAGTCAGACGATCTTTTTCAACTGTTTTGCCAGGATATGGGAATGGGAGCCCGACATGGACAAGCTGGCACATGTGGTCCGGAAACTGACGGGCGAAGAATATGTTTTCTTGGAGAACCGATTCAGAGCTTTGGACAGCGACACCAAAAAGACCTTGATCTGTGCGTCGATTTGTGGGCCTGTATTTTCGATCCATGACCTGCAGCAGCTGGTGTCGTCGGCGGATGCGTGGGCGGCCAAGAGGTATCCAAATGTGGGAACAGAAGGAACCAACGCAACGACTTCCACAACGTCCCAGCAAGAATCAGGGGACAACAAGGGCTGCTCGGCGATGGCGGGGCTTCAGACAGCGATTCGGGAAGGCATCTTAGTCTACACCTCTATTCCGGATCATTTGCGATTCCACCACGGGATCATGCGGAAAGTGGCCGTGAACATGCTGGAAGGGCCCGAACAAACCGAGGAGCTGCACTTTCAGATGGCACAAATACTTTTCAGGACACCGGGGCAAGAGTTCCGGATTGCGAGCCATGTGCTTCAGAGCTTGAGTCTGATCAAGGCCAAGATTGCGGAGGAAGGAGTTCACCTGGAGTCAAAATACATGACCCCGATCCCTGGCGACCAAGACATGGAAGATATTCAGGGAGACGATGACGAGGAGGACATTAAGCCTGCCCGACTGGACACGAGATCATTGCGGATGGTTCTTTCCCTGGCTGGAGAGAAGTCGCAAAAGAGTGGCGCACAGGACATGGCTCTGGCGTACTGGAGGGCAGCGTTGTCGTTGCTGCCGGAAGATTGTTGGGAGGGTCAGCTGGATTCAGCGGATAAACCAAAGGCAGAAGATGATGTGGAAATGGAGGACACCAACAACAACGACAACGACAGCGACAACGACAACTGCGGACAAGAGTCAGAACCGCGCAGTTATCAAAAGGCGAGCTTGTACCACGAGACTCTGAAGCTGCACCTGCAGTGCATTGAGGCCGAGCGATGGCGAGAGCACTTTGACAGCGCGATGGATATTTGCGGCATTGTGTTGGCCAAGGTCAAGAACCCAATTGACCGCGCACGGGTGTACCAGCACCAGATCGAGATGTCGGTGTGGGCGTACAGTCGTGCGGATCAGGCGACCGCGATTGCGATGCAGTGCATGCGCGAGCTGGGCTTTGCGGACGATTTTAACTTCAACCCGACTGAAGACGAGATGAGGGTCATGTTTGCAGAGACGCACAAGATGCTGCTGGAGCATATTGAAGAATTACAGACGGAGCCGCATAGGATGTGCATGGATCCCAAGATCTCGATGATGATGGAAGTGCTTTCGGTCGCCAAGTAAGTATCATTTCTTGATGGATAAGGTTCGGTGTATCGAATGGTCGCTTACATTTATTTATTTTTTCTCCTTCGACTAAATAGTGCCAGCTTGTACTACTGCAACGTCCCGTTCATGGCTGCTGGAATTGCATATTCTATGAAGGTGCTATGTGAGCATGGCATTACCAAGGACGCTGGAAGGGCATTGGTCTCGTTTGCTTTGACACACTCGACTTGGTATGGGTGCATCGAGAAAGCATTTGAGCTTGGACAGTAAGTTGGACTGATAGTGCTTCTTGATTATTTTTTTGCTTCCCAAGATTTCTTGCTTTTTAACACAACCATTCTCTCCGCACTTAAATAGACTTGCATGTTCCATTTCGAATGGAAGTCACCATGTCCGATTCCTTTTCTACTTGACTGTCCAGCAGTGGGGAGACCATATCGCCAACTCGATCCCAGCCATCGATGAGGCCATCACTGCTGTGGACTTGACCTGCGACCGTCTCTTTCACACCTCAGGCATGCTCCACGTATCCTTGATGCGTGTCCTACTGGGCCGCGTGCACCTGAACGACTGCATGTCCACCACGGTGGATCTTTTGGCCAAGCACGTCGAGTTTGGTCCCAAATCCCACGGCGTGGAAGTGATGCACGGCGTAATCCAGATGATCAAGTGTCTCAAAGGCCGGACCCTGATCTCGAACCCGGAAACCATCTTTGACGACGCTGAGTACTCAGAGTCAAAAGTCCACGGCAAGCGCGACAAGTCCCTGACGATGGTGCACAACAACAGCACATACCAGCTGCTCAAGATTGTAGCGGCCTTGATCTTTGAGTACTATGCGTATATCGAACAAGTGGCGGACCCATGGCACGACGATCCGAAATCTATCATGAACTTCGAGAGTTCGTACCTGTCGCACTACATCTTTATGACCGTGGGACTGGCACTATGCAACGTGCTCAGGGATAAAAGCCAGACGGCCGAAGTTCGACTCCTCCGCCAGCAGCGACTGAAGAGCATCCGCAACAGGATGGAGACCCATGCACTGCAGTACCCGACTAACCACGCAGCCATGTTCTACCTGGTGGAGGCCGAGATGTCTGATCAGGAAGAGCCCCAGGACATGAAAAAGACCTTTTTGCTGTACGAAAAGGCGATCGAGTACTCGACTACGGGTGATTTCCCTCTCCACAAGTATTTGTCGTACGAGATGGCGGCCAAGTGTCATCTGCGCCATGGGGTGGTCACAAGTGCGCGGTGCCTGATGGCCAACGCCCTGAAGGGGTACCAGATCTGGGGCGCAAAAGGAAAAGTCAGCTGGCTCCACAAGACCTACCCGACCATGTTCCCGGCTGCCGTAGAGCAAGAGCCGATTGGATTAAAGCGCGGACTGTTCTACCGCCCGAACGATACCATGCACCCAGGGATTGGTGTATCGTCATCGTCCTATTTCAACCACCACAACCAGTACCACCACCAGTACCACCACCACCACAGCGACAGCTCGGGCTCCGGTAGCGGCACAATAACCTCGCCGTGGTTGAACGGCAGCCCCAAGAGCACTTACAGTCCGTCAACATTTGGGGCCGATGCCGTGTCGGCTGCCGCGGCTGCGATGGCAGAATCGTGTTTGACCTCCTCGTTACCTACGACAACATCCACGTCAACGTCAACATCAACAGCAACAACAACGACGGCAGCATTCCCCTCCACGGGCTCGAGTCAATCGTCCATTTCGGCACCATTGTACACACTTCAAAACTCGTGGTTGGGCTCGCCTCAGTCGCCAGAGATGGACAATGCCGATCTGGATGTGCTCGACTTTTCGTCGGTGATTGAAGCGATGCAAGTGATTGCAAGCGAGATTGACCTGGATTTGCTGTTGATCAAGTCACTTGGTGTCCTGAACCAGAGTGTGGGCGCCAAGCGGTGCTGTATTATCATCTCCAAGGACCAAGAGCTGGTCTTGGCGGCCTCTCAGGGTGATCTGGGCCGGTGCGAGTCTGTCAAACCGCCCATGGAGGTTGAGAAGTGTCAGACACTGTTCCATGGGGTGATCAATTATGTCATCAACACGTCCACACCGTGCCTGCTGACGAACGCCAAGGACGATCCCAGGTTCTGTGCCGATGAGTATCTGAAGCAACGGGCCGAGCTCCGGACGGTGCTGTGTGCGCCCATCCTGCACAAGGCCGCCCTGGTCGGAGTGTTATACATGGAGGATTTCCCGGAACGGGCGTTTGCGAACAAGCGAATGTTGGTGATGAACCTGCTGGTGCAGCAGCTGGGGATCTCGATCACGAACGCGTTGTTGTATCAGTCTGTGCTGCAGTCCGAGACCAAGCTGAATGGGCTGCTGGAGAACATGCCGTGCGGGATCGCGTTGTGGGATGCACAGGCCGAGACGTGTCAGTATATCAACTCTGGGTGGTGTGACATGACGGGCTTTACGATCGAGGAGATTATGAGCAGTTCGTGGCAGGTGCTGATGCCGCCCGATGACCTTGTTGTGCATGGGATTGCGTGGCGTGAGCGAGTCGCTGCTGGAAAGCCTTGTCAATGGTAAGGGGAACAATTCCGTTTTGTTATGTGATTATTTTGACGTTGCAGAGATAATTGATGCTGCAATGTTGTGTATCAAAAAAAAATCAAATAGGGAAACTCGATATGGTCTAAAGGACGGAACGTATCGTTGGGGCATTGTGCGCATGCTGCCGATCAAGGCCTCGCCAACGTCAGCAACGCACCCGGACAAGATCCTGCAATGGCTTACAGTGACGATCGACATTGACGACCAGCGCCGGGCCGTGCAGCTGAAGTCGAACTTTTTGGCCAACATGTCGCACGAGCTGCGGACACCCTTCTCGGGAATCCTAGGGATGCTGTCACTGTTGCGAGACTCGTCGGGCCTGTCGAGTGAGCAGTTTGAGTTTGTGGACATGGCCAAGGCGTCGTGCGAAATGCTGATCCGGATTGTAGACGATTTACTGAATTTCAGTAAGCTGGAGGCGGATAAGGTCACGTTGGAGTATATTCCGTTCTGTTTTGAGGAGGTTCTTGGAGGTAAGTCTTTTTCTTTTTACTCTCTCTCTCTCTCTCTCTCTCTCTCTCTCTCTCTCTCTTACACACACTCTTTGTTTCCTGCCGTCGTGTTTGAGAAAAGTTTTGACCGGTCCATTTTGTTGTTTTGCTATCCTTTCTCTAGATGTCAGCGATTTGTTGATTCCTCTGGCATCTCGCAAGGGCCTCGAACTGATTGTACTCCTCGACCCAACCCTCCCCCTCCTCCTCATTGGCGACCCGGACCGTCTGAAACAGATCCTCATGAACCTGATCGGCAACGCGATCAAGTTCTCGACCCATGGCAACGTCGTGGTCAAGTACTGGCACGAGCGGATCCCGCGCAGTAAGAGCCACAAGGCCAAGAAGCAGGAGCAGCGTAAGATATTGGATCAGCTGCATGGTCGGTGCAAGATTGACACAACTCAGTACCGGACCAAGCATGGGTTCAATGATATGGACAGCGATAGCTCTGCAGAGGAGCTTGCCAGACTTGGAGACGATATCATCTTGCATTGCTCGGTCACGGATCAAGGAATTGGACTAAGTCCCGAGGAGCAAAAGATGCTGTTTGTTTCGTTCCAGCAGACCGATAATGGCACCACACGCAAGTATGGTGGCACTGGGTTGGGGCTGTCGATCTGTGCACAGCTGATCACGCATATGAAGGGCAAAATCACTGTAGATTCCGAGAAGGGCAAAGGATCGACGTTTACGTTCACGGCAAATATCCGGACCATGACCGAGTACGATCGAGACCAGAACCCGGCCGAGTCGGGTAGGATTCTAGAGTGTCAGCGGGTGCTGCACTTGAGGTGGGAGGCCCTCACGCCGAGACGCGTATTGATCCTGTCGCCTAATCGGTTGTTGCGGGAGCAGATCACCAAGACAGTTCCTGGAGCAGAGTATACAGAGTTTGATGACGTGGCGTCGGTGCTAGAGAGTGGGATGCTGGGCACGATTGATGGTCAAGGAACCAACGGAGACGTCAAGGCAACAAGCGAGACCCTCCAGCAGTTTGACTATATTCTGGTCGACCATGTCTTGGACTCTGTCATCCTGGACCGGATCTACCCGTCGCCGACCGTGGCGTTTATCTTGCTCCTGGCTCCGACGACCGAGACCCTACGCTGGATTTTGCCGCCAGCGCAAAAGCTTAACCAGGACTCTGATGAAGAGACCGAGTCCGACAAGCCGGATGTCGGAGGGCGGGGACGGATCCAGCAGCCGTCGGATCTGGACTTTGCACAGCGGGCCATGGGGCGGGTCAACAGTGTGTCGTACATCTCGGCGCTCAAGGGCGGCGTCATGGGATTGGGTGGCGAGGTTGCGAATGGTACAGCTACAACCTCTTTGGTAAATGGTGGCACAGTTACTGTAGTATCGGATGCAACAGAGCCGGGTCCAGTCAATTGCGACAATAACTACAGGAAGAAGACAACGCCGTCGCAACTGTTCAAGAAGCGGAAGCAGTCTGGGCGCGGGCCTGTGGCGTTGAAGAGGCATGTTGTCCCAGGAAGTTCCGTGATGGCACCTGAGACACCTTCGGGATCGTCGTTCCAGGTGTGCCGGATGATTAAGCCTGTGCGGCGACTGAAGCTACTGCAGATCATGTACAGCGCGCTGATGCACCAGCAGCAGGGGTTGGAGGAAGCGCGACTGGAGGAGATTACGGAGGATGGAGACATGTCGCCCGTGACGGGCGTTTCAACCTACTCGGTGTCGCCGTCGCTGAAGCGGCCACTGGAGGAGGAGGAGCCTGTGGTGAGGGTTGAGGAGGAGGATGTTTCCGTGGCAGCGCAGCCTGAGGATGCGAAGACGTTGACCACGACGACGACGGATCGGAATGATCCACCCAAGCGGGCGAGGAACAATGATGCGTTGACTTTGCTGCTGACGCAGGAGGAGCTCAAGCGGTGCCGCGGAATTAACGTCCTTGTGGCAGAAGACGACTTTGTGTCGCAAAAGATCCTTGAAAAGTAAGTCTTTGTTGTTGTTTGTTGGCTGATGTTGTTTGTTTGCATTGGTCCTGACGTTGTTTACTTAAATGTTTTTTTTAGGCAACTCTCAAAGCTTGGCATGAATGTGGTGATTGCGAACAATGGCCAGCAGGCCGTGAATCAGTGGCTGGCAGTGGATCGTGGATTTTATACAATCGCCATTTTCGACCATGTAAGTGTTACCCAATTATTATTATTTTTAACGTCCGCGTTGAAGGAGATGTTTGTTCTGGATTGCATAACTAATATAGTCCTGTTGTTGTTGTTTTCTCTCGTTTGTAGCACATGCCCATCATGGACGGCCTTGCAGCGACCAAGAAGATCCGCGCCCTGGAAGCTGGGTTTGCGGAGGAAAAGAAGAAGAATGCAAATGCTGAGGGCCAAACCAACAACGACGAAACGGCCCATAGCAGTGACTCTGAAATGCGAAGGATCCCGATCGTGGGCCTGAGTGCCGATATCCAGCATACCACGAAAGAGGTGAGTTTTTCGGAATCATTACTTTGTCGCATTGACGTCATGAAAGTGCTTATGGGCCCATTGTTTTCTGACTCGTCTTTTCTTGTCTTTTTTTTTCTTTTTCAGTCTTGCATCCGCGCGGGAATGGACGAGTACATGACCAAACCGCTGCTGACCAAGGGACTTGCGCTTCTGATCCAGCGATACTGCTGCAGTTAAACATTGCGGGTGTTGTTTTGAAACCCCTCAAAAGTAACGATGAATGTCCCCTTACACTACACAATAGACACCAATATCAATACACCTGTTTAGAACATTCTCAGCCATGTTTTTTACTGCCCTGCTATAGAATGACTGTGGTATGCCTTGACCAAAAGATAAAAGAAAAGATATGTCATCCTTTAAGACCAAACAAACCATCGGTATCACTCATATCTTCCGTAACAAAAACACACAAGGGGGCTCTATAGAGACACCTGGACAAGTGAGTTTGCAATAGGGACTTGAGGTTGGTTCCACGGTTTTCATATGCTCATTTGTTTTCCACCGTTGGTGGATACATGTGTATATTTGGTGGCGTTGTTCAGGGGACAGGAAATGAGTGGGAGCTCCCCCCCCCCCCTCTCCTAGTACTTCGAACCCAAGGTCGGTCTGGTCAGTTCCAGCAGTGGAAACTTTGTTCTGCCCCAACTCCGCGATGCCTAAACTTCTGAATAATCTCACCCTTACTTTCGGCGATCCTGGCCATAGTCTGGAGATACTACGGGCGCGCTACCATCGATGGCGACGAGTTCGAATCTGCCATTGTACTCGGTGCTATTGACAGCGAAGCCAAGCTCCTCATAGCCCAATATGAGGAGAAAGCGGGACTCCAGAAGAAAGCTCCAATCCCACCCAACCCGACACCGGAACCACCCCCAGCAGACGCCCCTTAGCGCTGGTTTTTTATATTTTCGTTTATCGTCTGTATTTTAGCTTCGTTCTATATCGATGGCAGATTCTAGTAGGAAGGGAGTCGCGTTAGGGTATTACACGCACTTCGTTGTAACAAGTCGCTACTTTTTGAAGGGATGCTCTTTTGGGTGGGCTCCCAAGACACCCCTAAAACGCAAAAAACAATTTCAACAGCGCGGGCACCCGTTCTATTCGAGTACCATCTGTCAAGTCTGGCACTTAGACGAACAGCAACCACAAAACACACAACAGACGCAAGAATCACAACAAACACAACAAACACAATAGCAACCCCAGATACCTCTACCATTGCCTGCTGAAAGCAATCTAGCCAACGCGCATGGCGACGGATACGACACAGACGACCAGACAGAGCCACAGGGACCAGTTTCGACCCCTGGGCGAGGTTTGTCCGAGCGGTTCTCTATATCCGAGACTCTCTCCTTTTCTTCATCACGTCTGTCCCCTCGATCTCTCCAGCCCCATCCTATCATTCTCGGCATATGCAGGACCAAACTACTAGGCACGACGAAGTGAAAGCAATATGCACATTAATTGTCTCCTGATTGATGCTCCTCGTTCCCTTCACTCTTTGTCAAGTTGTCTTGATCTTCCGGTTTTCTTTTTAACTCACCTGATACATAGGCTTTTTTTTTTTTGCAAGGGATTGGGTGGATGCGCCAAGTTCTCTATACGCGCATTTAGTTTCTTTTTTTTTTTTTTTTTTTGGGCTAGAGGGAAACATAAGTAGCGCCTGTGGCTACTTCGAACAGTTTACGGTGCTGTGCCAAGGATGGATGCATTTTTCCTCTGATCTCTTCAAGAATACGCCAATTCTCTTTCATCCATTGGGCATCTTCCATCGTCATCTTTTGCTTAAGTCCAATCAGGCCTAGGGATCGCAGCCGTCTCAAGCTGGCCAGGGCGCCGAGTCCAGTTGCCAAAGTAAGCATCAACTCGCCTTTCGAAGTGTCTACTTTCTCGGTGTTTTCATCTAGAGACACTTCTGGATTGTCCTGCTCGTTGATTAGAGGACGTCCAGGTCGTCCTAGCCACAAATGCTCAAGCCATGTCAACTCGGCCAGTTTGGAGAAAATAATCATGTGCTGCCGAAGGACGTTCCGATACCGCTCTTGCTCAGCCTTCTTTGCTTCCAAAGATGGACGGGTGCGGTAGAGAAACATGTTCCTGAATGGAGCATTCAGGTATGTTAGCTTTTGACAGGCCCAAGGCTTGCTTTTGTCATCGTTCCCAGCTCTCTTCAAGAGCTCGTCCGCAGCTATCGCCATGGCCACAAACTTGACCAGCCCAGAGCACGACTCGAGACAGTCCAGGGCCATGACGCCCGTGAAACTTGGACAGTCCAGCATGTCGAGCTCCCGTAGTGTGGTGGCGAAGAATGGCCGAGCCCTCAATGCGCGAAAAGAGAATTTTCCAAATGTGGAAAGGGCCAGACTAAGCACTTTGAGATCCACGGGCAAGGCTTGGATAATAGGCACGTGTTCTTTGTCGCTCATCCTGCATACTAGGTTGGCATTGCCCTCTCCGCCGATATTGGCAGCATAAAGGAACACCAGCGATTTGATCCGCAGGCATTGTGCAAGTACCTTTGTAACAACATCTGTGCCGGCGTGACGCGCAGGATGTGTGTCTGCGTTGGTATACAACCAGTACAGATAAACTAAGTTTGGGAAGCGACCGATCAGAGTACATTGCTGGTTCCAATCGAGTCCAGAGACCGCTGTCAAATCGAGGCGGGTCAAGCATGGGTAGAACCCCTCAGCGTTGCCCACAAGCGCCTCGGGCCCCAAGAAGTGGGTGTACACCAGTTGCAGAGAATGTACACCTGGGCCGGCAATCGGACCCTTCCCGCCTGATTTGAGATCAGCGTGTGGTCTCAGGAACAACTGGTGGAGCTCGATACCATCGATGGCCATACAGCCCAATTTAAAATGCTCCAAGTCGGGGAGCAAGGAAGCCGACCACAAAATGCGCTTCAAGGGGAGGCCGAACATGTGTCCTATCGAGATTCGGCGGAGGTTTATATTGCCTGTGATGAGGAAAATCCACAGGTGACAAAGAGAATGAACTGTATCTTCCCGTGGTCTGAAGTCGTTGAGACTGTCTGGTGCCAAGAGAATCAACTCCTCAATTTTTCGGCACTCGTCCAGTGTAGAAATAACCTCGCGGGTGGAGAATCTCGATGATGATCGGTGGATAGTGAGACGGCGTATTGACTGAGAGTGGAAGAGGAAGGACGGCTTGGGCCGCTCCGGGTGATCATGATGGTGGCACGGTAGAATTGTCCTGAGTGACATATCAGACCAGAGGCAAGGAGTGAAGAGTGCCTCCCACTCGCGACAAACAGAGATACACGCAACAATGTCCTTGCGGGTCAGGTACTCGGCAATGAGCGATGCCATTGATGCCAAGAGCGGTGGCGGATGAGGTGAAGACGAAAATTAGATGACGATGAAGGAGGAATGAAAAATGGAATGGATGATTATGAATGAGATGTCGTTGCGCCCGATTGTGTCCATACCGAGTCAACATCAACTTTGGCAAGCATGGGCGAAGAAATAGAGTTTGCATGACAGAGCACAAACATATTATTTTTCATGCAAAGCAGGGTTGTTCCTGGACATTCCTCCATGTTTCCAGTGGCAATCCTCGGCAGCTTGCGGTGCTGGGTCATGGATGGATACATCTTTCCTTCGACCACCTCCAGAAATTATCAGTGAACTTTCATCCACTGGGCATCCACCGGAAACAATTTTTGCCCGAGGCCTCCGAGACTCGGGGATCACAATCGTCTCAGAGAAGCCAACATGCCAAGGCTGAAATCCAAGCTGAACTGTAGCTCCCCTTGTGAGTTGTCTTGACCCTCAAGATTGTTGTATCCGGCTTCCTGTAAATAACCTCGCCACCGGAGACATGCCCGACAGGAGAGGGGAACAAAAAGAACGCGCGATTAGTAACAGATTCAAAAGAACAAACACAAAAGTGGCGACAGAGGGCTGAAAGAAAAAAAAAAAGCGATAACGTCCACCGCAATCCAGCCTTTCTAAAAAAGAAGACAAAAAAAGACCTTCATGCGGCTTTCGGCCGTGGTCCGGAACCGGAGCTAGGTTGTGCCCGAATGCTCCCCAATGCCATAAATCCACTCATTTTCACCTACCCATCCCATCCAATCTATATCATCCACTCATATCATCCACTTATGTCATCTACTCATACATACATACAAGACTTCATTCGACATGTGCATTGTGAGCACGTTGACACACACCGCCGATCCGCTGTCGAGGATGAAGACAGCGAGATTGCGCCCAAATGCTCTCCAATGCCATTCATCCCCGCTCCCACCCTACACCACACCTTTTTTTTCTCTTTACTTTATGATAGTTTTGCTACGCTAGCCTTTTTATAATTTAGTCTACAAGTCCACAGCTCTGGCTTCTTTTCCTTACCTTAGTGTTGCTTGTTACTTCCTCGCACGATTCAGCACTTGCCTTTGTTTTCATGTCCTAGAAATAAAGCAAAAAATACAAATAGACTTAATCCCACCGCCGATCACCGATAACCAAAAGCGCGGTGAAGAACCTTTGAGGAATATTTGTACCGCAACAAACTAAGCAACGACTTGCCTCTTGTGGTTGGAATATAGAGGTGTCGAGAAGGCAGGCTCGAGGAGCGGACGAATTTATACTTGTTAGATGGGCAAATTGGTGGC
>KN042434.1:235441-337742 GCA_000739165.1 Podila verticillata NRRL 6337 | reverse complement strand
TTCTTTTTTTTGGTACTGTGTCGAATGGTTTGTAAGCTCAATGGTATCATTTTGTCGGATCCAGGACCCTAGCCAGTTTTTAGGCTTTTTTTTTTGGGAGGGGGAGGTTAGTGGCAGTGCCTGTTTATTTTGCCGTTTTTTTCGGCATTAGTGGCTTTTCTCGACTGTGGCTGTGGCATAGGTGTACATGAACATGGGATGGGAGTGGCTGGTCCGGCGGAAGACGAAACAGCCCGCAGATTTTCGTCACCTTGTGGTCTCCAATTCTCTTGGCAAAAGAATGCAGAGAAAGAAAAGTGTGAACAGAGAGAAAATGGGCTTTTGGAAGTAAAAAGAAGCACTAGCACGAATGGCCACACGCTACTTTTCTTTTTTCGCAGAGGAGTAATAAGCTACCTTGAGCTACTGCTGCCGCCTAAAATACTGACCAATTGAGCGCTTCCTGTTCAGCCCGGGGAAAGTATAAAAGGGGCCCAGGGATCCCCATTCCCCTTTTTTATTATTCTTTATTTTCTTTTTCGTTCATCCTTCACTCACTCTCCTTTGTTGATCCCAATACCCGTCTCTATCGCATACCTCTCACCCCCACTCACTTGTCTCTTGCACTGTAAATAACACTCATCGCCACTGAAAAGCACACACTCGCATCGCACACTTACACATATACCCCTGGAACACCAGAACAACACAACAAAAACATGGCAACACTGCAAGCCAGGTCACTGGCATTCTATGCCTTCATCCTCTGCTTTCTTGCAACCACAGTTCTGGCCGCACCACCAACAGTCGATGTCACGGTACCAGACGTAGGAGGACAAGGCGGTGGTAAGTCTCTCATTTTCTCCCCATGATGAAACAATATTCCTCTTCCTCGACAACCTTCGAACATCAGGAGCGGCAAATGTTCCGTAGTTGAATCATAGTGGAGAAAGGCTGTGGCGTGCGGGCGTAAAAAGACCAAGATGCACAAAATATTGAAGGAGCGCCTTCGCCACAGCCACGACAAAACGAAATTGCGTCATGGGAAGAAAAGCCCCTGATTTGTGTCTTGGCCTTTCTTTGGCGACAAGAGCAGACCCATTCTAACACGCATTCCTCTTTCTCGATGGGGCATATCTTTTTTATGAGCAGATATCCGCAAGATCACAGTCAGCTCTACCATTGTGGCAATCGTGCTCATGGTCGCCGGCTTCATCTTTGCCTTCTTTGGCCACAAGTTCTTCAAAGTTACTCTCTTCCTTGCCGGTTTCTACGTCTGTGGTATGTATTTTGCTCCTCTTTTCTATTTGAATAACGATTATCGATGCATTACTGATAGAGTGCATTTCAATCTAACATTTTTTGACCATCAACTCTTATCAAACTTACTTAGCCACTCTTGCCTGGATCGCTCTCAAGAACCTCGAGCCCTCGGGCGGTTATGGTTCTAACGCTCAATGGGTCTACATCGGTGTGTCCGGCGCGGTCGGTCTGATAGGTGGTGCTCTCTTCCTCTGTTTCTGGCGCCTCGGCTTTGCTGCCATTGGTGGTGTTGCCGGTTTCTACCTCGCCATGTTCATCCTCTCCTGGGCCACCTCCGGTGTCATCTCTTCGGGCACTGGTCGCACCATCTTTATCATCGCCTTCGTGATCGTCGGTATTGTGCTGACCTTCTTTATCGAGCGTCATGTGGTCATCCTGGGCACTGCGATCGTTGGTTCGGGCTCCTTCTTTGTGGGTCTCGACAACTTCATCATGACTGGGTTCTCGGAGGCCTTCACAGCTTTCTTGGGTGGTAACCATGAGGCACTGTTTGGCGGATATCAGGTCACCGGTAAGGTGTACGGTATGCTGGCGGGTACCCTGGGCATGATGGTGATCGGTGCGTGCTTCCAGTACTATACACATCGCGACTCCTTTGTGCCCAAGAGCCACAGGCCACAGCCTTACCAGGTCCAACCCGCGTACCAGCAGGTGTAAGCTTCCTCCCTGAGCATTTGTATTTAGTCTGTGATATATCTTCTTGAGCTGTAATAAAATAACAAACATATCATAAAAAAAATTCCTTCGAATACTCTTTTCATCTCTTTCTTCCATGCTAAAGAAGACATGATACTTTGTGCACTAGTGATGTTTCCGAGAAGTCAAGAAGGATGCTTTCTATCACCGAAGAAGATAGTCTAACTCGGTGTTTGCTGTATCATACGCCCGAAAATGACACTCAAATCTTGTGTGTCGTCCCGCCGCACATGAATACATACAAAACAATTAGTGCATTGGGCGAGGGGATGCTTTCCTGACGTGTAATTGAATGTGCATGTAGCGAGGAGAGGAGAAAGAGTACTATTTTTGGGCTGCGGTGAGCCTGATTAATTCTCTTGCGTCTTTTTGCGTCTTGGAAGAACATTCTCGCACAGGAGGTCAGTGCGGAAAAGCTTGTTAATTAAAATGATAAGATGACTGTTTTAAAAGGTACTACTGTCATGGGATTGCTACTGTCGTAGAGGTGTAGATAGTCAAAAGGTTAGTCGTCAGTCTTGTTTGGACATCAGTCGAAAGTGCCCTTTGTTGTTGACCGATCTGATATCCACGCAAATAACACTCGGCGTTACTTGGACGCAGCAACAGCGTGGTACGTGATATTGTTTTCGGAGCAATGTAATGCCCTGTTACCATTCGCCAATCAAATGCAATCCCAAATACACCGCAATGTCTAAAGAAGGTCCGGAAGGTGTTCACAGTGTTGGTCAAACGGAAACAAGGGTAATGCGATAACCGCAGCCACAAGCATGGACCACGACAAGATCAAATATATTCAAGCATAATGTCATTGCAGCTGAATAATTCTATCCTTCACTTCTGTTCAATGTGAAGTCGGCTCTATCATCTCACCGCGTTTGATTGTGCATCTTGGGTAAATCTCACTTTCAAGCTGGCACTGACCAATCTCTCCCGGTTATCTCATTTCCTGATTTAGTGCTACCACCGCCATGAACGACATGCAAGCGTCAAACGCAGAGATCGCCTAGAGGCCGTCGTGTTGAACCCAGTGTAAATACAGGAGCAAACAACGTTACAGCTGAGGGCGGATTAAAATCTATGCGCCCAGTCTCCGCCCGTTTGTGCCCTCCCCTCGACAGGTGTTTGTTATGAATTAACTAGGCGACCCTCTTGTACAACCTTACAGGATCTGCCCTCTCCACAGACTACCATAGTCATTCAAGCCCCATGCCATATCGACAGACTGAAGCAAATTCCCTCTGTTCTTGCCATACCTTTCATACCTCCCAACTCTCATCCTGAGTCAAGATCGCCCTTCACTCTTTACTAATTTTGTCAACACTATACTTCCACTCTATTAAATCTTCTGTGGCTATATCAAGCATGCTTATTAGGCCAACCGGTAACCGGCCAGTTGGCGGTTACCCTGGGCATGATGGTGATCGGTGCGTGCTTCCAGTGCTGCACACATCGCGACTCGTTTGTGCCCAAGAGCCACAGGCCACAGCCTTACCAGGTTCAGCCCGCGTTCCAGCAGATACACATTTCCCCCCGTAAGCAATGTATTTGGTCTATGATGTATCGTCCTGAGCCGTAATGCAAAATAACATTGTCAAAAAAAAAAAAAAAAAAACATGCCCCATCCAACTGTCCTTTCGAAAGCTCTCTTAATTCATTTCAAAGCCGATGTTGGGTACCGTGTGCATCAGAGGTGTTTGATGAAGTGAAAGTCAAAGTGGTAACTTTTTTTCTGTCGCCGAAGCAGTTTGCTTACCACGATGTTTGCTGTGCATTATGCAGTTTTGTTTACCTCGATGTTTACTATGCACAATGCAGTGCGCTCAGAGGGAATACAGAGAGCATAAGGAGACAAAGTTAAAGGGCGCAGAAAGGGGACATAACCAAAGGACACAGAACTGGGCCGAAGTCAAGGACGCAGAACTGGGACAAAGTCAAAGGACACAGAATTGGGACAAATCCAAAGGACGCAGAGATAGGACGATCGCGGGAAGGAAGGAAGAACTATTTAATAAGAACGGTTCGCATGAAGTCGATACGGGAAAGCCTATAATTTCTGGGGAAATGATAAAATGTGATGTAGTAGATACTGTTGTCTTTGTCATGGGACTACAAATGTCCTCCCTGCCAGCAAGTGGGTCGAGGCTTGTTTGCTGTGTTCTTTGTACAACCTCTGGTCAAGAATACCCCAGAACTTCTGTGATTTTGAATTCAACGTGCCCTCATGTCATTCTCGTTCTTTCTCTGGAATGCGCAATATGTTGACTTGTCAGGAAGCTTTGCAGTCGAATGGGTTCTCAGAGGCGCCCATCCTCGCTGCCCGTATTAATATAAAAGGCTACAGGAGAACAAACACCATCCCCCACAGCATCCACCTGTCCTTTGTTACCCTGAATCGAAGAACCGTAGTAAGTGATAATCCTCCCTGCCTAGATCTGGCTCACCACCAATTCTTCAGTTGAGCACCATTTCTTTTTCTTTGGTGGAGAGTGAACCAGGCTGACCAACAACATACTAACGCGAATAGGGTTGATGGCTAATTCATTTCATTTCATATCGTTTCGTTCATCCCTTCTCCACATACCACCCTCAAATACATTTATTCGGTTACTTCTTTCTGTGTAAAAATGTACATGCGTGAGTGCATGTGTGCTTGTGCATGTACATGTGTGCATGATGGTGCGGCAGGAACTTAGTACACGTGACCGATTCACTACGTTCCACGTCAAAAAGCTTCAATTTCTCCATCATGTTTCGCCAATGCAGACTGATACTTAAACAGTGATCGATCAGAGCAAATTACCCAATTTTTTTCTTTGTGTAACAAAAGTGCCCACTCCACGAACAGATAAGCCACTACGACGGGCGAAGAGAGGGTATAAAAGGGATCAGCATTCAGCCCTCTCACCCAGACATACCATACACTACCACTACCCAAAGTTCACCACATTCCCATATCCCTTCCTCTCCTCCACTCCCACCATTCACGCCCCACTTTGTCGCGGGACTATCCACCTGTTTCTCCAAAACACGCGGCATATACCCTTTCTCTCTTCTTCTCTCCTTAGCGGACAATAAACCCATTCTTCACAATACCTTCCTTCACTCACCTTCACCCACTACACCATCATTCCCTCAACTCTGCTTGAGCCGTTGCGCAAATGTCACGCATCGCCACACATGTCTTTCCAAGGTCGTCATTCAAACTCTTGGACGAGTACAACGTCGTTGTACTCGGTGAGACTCAGTCCGGAAAGTCAACGCTCACGCAGTACATGAGGAAGTACGCCGACCCGTCCGTAGTCATCGACGCCTCGGCCCTCGGGACGGGTTTCCTTTCCCACACAGTGCAAGTCAACACCACCGACCTTCCAGAGTACAATGTCGTGAACAAAAAAGGAGCCAATGTCAACTACAGATCATTCATGACAATGCCCGTTGAACATGACTGCGAGGACGCACTCAACGGACGCAAGGGTCTGGAGATGAGAAAAGGCGTCGCTCATTTGAAAAAGAGAGTCAATTTCAACTTGATCGACACTCCGGGACTGAACGCAACAGGTGGCAACGACGAAAGTCATGTCCAAAAGATATTTGGAACCTTGGTCCAGACCAACATAATCCACCTCATTCTCATCACCGTATCCTCGTTAGGGCCATTCACACAAGGCCTAAAGAATGCGATCAAGACCTACGTTGACATTTTTCCTGGATTCGATGGGATCATCGCCTTCGTTAATACCCGCTTCGACTACAAGAACTTTCATCCGGCGTACTTCCAAGTGTCCCGCGCCATCAACCTTCGGACCCAGAGTCTGCGCGAAATCATGGGCCGGACAACTTTTCCACACTTCAAGATCGACTGTGACATTTACAACAAGAAGCCCATCCGTGAGTGTATCACTCTGAACACCATCCAAAAGATCCTGCAACTCGCGACTTTCAACCGTCCAGTCGACATGTTGCACACTGTTGTCAATAAGACTCGCAAGATGCACGATGTCGACAATATTTTACGGGCCGAGGTCAAAGCAGTCATAGACAAGTTTGAACTAGATCAGCACCTGGAAGATCGAGACGAAGGAGAACTGTTAGCAGAGACCCTTCGCTGCAGGTCTTGGATTCACGGACTAGACACGAGGCTCAAGGCGCTGGATGAGTTCTTTGTCCGTCGCAATGTCAAGCTACCCGAAGTCCTGTACGAAGAGCGACTCGACATGGAATATGAGGCCGTTGGTCAAGCGCAGAACCTAACGATACGCTATCAAGAGACAGGGCTGGACATCCTCATCTACAGCAGGGACTTGCTATATCACGAGATCCAAGTCATCAAGGAACTCGGGAGAGGCCGGTGTGGGGCGCCATGGAAGTTCTGGCAGGCGGATTTTCGGCCAATGTCGTCATTCCACTGGCTTTTCCATGTCAAGATCTACACGAACAGATGCGAAAAATACCGCGCAGAGATTGAAGAGAAGCGAAACGAATACTGGGAACTCCAGTGCAAGAGACATAGGGCTATCCGATACAGAGAGAGGGTGCACCATGAAAGGTGGTCGCCAGAGATTGAGATGATTATCGATGACCATGCCAAGAATGTCCGGGTTCTTGGGTTTCTGGCGAACGATTTTTTGATGCCCGAGGTGTTCAAGGCGCTCATGGATGCGGAGGTTTACATCGGTGACACCGCGCAATGTCTAAAGAAGGCACGAAAGGTGTACATGGATCTGGCCAAATGGAAGAGAGTCTAGCTCGTTCATCACAGATATAAAAAAAAAGTTAGATTATGTATACCCAGACAATGTATCATGAAGCAGCAAGAATGATAATGAAAGTTTCCAAAAGGGTTGTTACTACGCCAAGATTCGCTGATCATTACTTGACATTCGAATGTTGTTGTTCGACCATGAAGCTAGGCTGTAAGTTGTAGGCAAATGGCGGTAAATATGTGTTGTGAAATTCTGTGGCCATTTAGGCCAACATGGACAAGCATGAGTGTTTTCAATGTACTTGAGTTGCAGGACAATGTTAGGAGTACGACGAGTGTGGCAGAAATGACCCTACTTTTATTATTCATCAATGCAAAAATGAACGCAGGACTGTAAAGAAAAAAACATCATTCCCGGGCTGTTAATCTGGCTTGGTCTCGACGGTCCAGGTCAAAAAACCTAAGTCAATTGTCACGTTGTGAGAGTTTGCTGTGGCAAGAAAAGGGACAGGTATTACGCGGTCAATTCGTCGTACTCATTGACTCTAGTCAATGCCTCTCCACTTGGAATATTCCTTAACGCTAAATTTCGCAGGGCGAACGAAGCACACGACCGCCCAGTTTTTATTAGGGTTCTCTTTTAAAAAAACCCCCCTAAAAAACCCTACAAAAACCTTAAAATGCTTCTATCGGTCTCCTGCTGTCTCCAACAGAGTCGACTGTGCGTGATGTTGGCTACTGGTTCGACACAGAGGCTGAAAGACGACATGCCGCTTCCACCTACTTTTCATTTATTTCAGGAACAACCAATCCATGGTTTCAATTAGTGACTACTTTTTTGGACACAATTCAGACGATGACGACAAAGTGTCCGACAGTGTTCTTTTGAGTCCAAGCGGCATCAGTTAAATGACGAAGGGCCTTTCATTTACTTCTTCTTTTTGGATTAGCACAGATATGTCTGACTATCGTACGAAGCGTCCGATCGCATCAGTCACTATGCACCCCTTTTTCTTGCGCATGTATAAATACCGTCTGCTCTCCCCTCTTTCCTCGAATTGTTTTCGTTTTTTTCTTCTGCAGTTTTTTCCTCCTTCGCTGCTCCCTGACTTCAGTCATCACCTTCTCATCCTTCTCCACCAATATATATCTTCCCACCCGACACCATCTCATACAAGTATGCTCGATAAGACACTTGTGCCCGCGTACAACGTACTTGTCCTCGGCGAGACTCAGTCTGGAAAATCGACGCTTATCCAATCCATAAGAAAGTACGCCGACACAAGCATTGATATCGACACCACAGCTTTAGGAACAGGCTTCCTTTCCCATACCCAGAAAGTCAACATCACCTCCATCTCCACCGACCTTCCAGAGTGTAGTGTTGTGGACAAGAGTGGAACCAACATCATCTACAGTAAATTCATAAAAATGCCTGATGGGAACGACTTTGAGGATGCCCTCAACATGCGCCATGGCTTAGAAACCACGAAGGGGAGGCCCCGTCTAAGCATGTCAACGAAGTTCAACATAATCGACACTCCTGGATTGAACTCCACTGGAAGAGACGACGAGCAGAATGTCCAATCGATCTTTAATGCATTGAATACGATCTCAACCATTCACCTGATCCTCATCACTTTCTCCTTGGGACCATTCACTCGAGGGCTGAATGATGCGATCAAGACCTATGTCGATCTTATCTCCGGATTCCCTGGGACCATAGCCTTCGTCAATACCCATTTCGACTACAAGTACTTTCACCCTACCCGAGCGCAGATCTCTCACGCTATCGACCATAGGACGGAGCGCTTGCGTAGGATTATAGGAGAGACGATGATTCACAGTTTCAAGATCGACTGCAACATCAGCAGCAGGAGACCCATCCGCAACTGCATTACGCAAAACACGATCCTAGAAATCCTGGAGTTGGCAACTCTCAGTCAACCCGTTCATTTGCCGCGAAGTTTCCTCGCCAAGACACGCAAAATGCGTGACATTGACAACATTTTACGGCCCCAGTTCGAGTCGGCCCTAGCAGATTTCGAGCGCACAACCGTGCTGCAGGGTCCAAACGAAAAAGAGTTACTGGCAGATGTCTTGCTCTGTAACACTAGAATCCACAAACTGAAGATTAAGATCAAGGCGTTAGACGAGTTCTTTGTACGCCAGGAAGTCCCTCTGCTCGAGATTCAGTACAACGAGCGAGTCGACATGCAGCACATGGTCATTGACCAGAAGCGGACGGTCGAGATCTGCCATCAAGAGACACGGGTGCAGCACGTCCCCATTCAAAGGGACCAACTCCATCACCAGGTACAAGTGGCCGGAGAGTGTGGGAGAGGCGGAGATGGAGGACCACGGAGTTCTTGGCAAATCGATTTGGGACTGACGTTTGCATTCCGTTGTCATATTCAGGTCAAGATCCATACGACGATGTTGAACAAATGCCGGGCCGATATCGAGGAAAACCGCAAGCAGCACTGGGTGCTCCAGCGTAAAATGGAGAGGGCTATTCGACGCAGAGATAAGAATGCCCACCACCGAGAGAAGTGGTCACAGGAGGTTATGGACGCTATCGACGACCATGCCGAGAAGCTCCAGGTTCTCGAATTCCTTGCAAGCGAGTTCTTGATGCCTGAGGTGTTCAAGGCTCTCATAAATGCCGAGGCCTACATTGGCGATACGGCACAGTGCATCAAGAAGGTCCAGAAGGTGTACGCGGGATTGGCTCGGAAACATCTTAGCACATCAACAATAACCACAGAGGTATAGACGAAACTACTATATTACAGACACCGAGGCGTATCAAAAGACGTTGATTCTCCGCCCCCTCTCACAATAGCGCACAATGCGCGATAGAAGTCCCAAGATGTGCCTTGCCGTCTCCCGTCGATGCTATTGGTGTCCGTGAATCCCACAAGTTTTTTTTTAAACAAGTGAAGCGAACAAAGGTGTTGCCAGTAAGATACTGGAGGCAGAGATTAAAAAAAAAAAGAGGGTGGAAGGGAGTGAAAACGATTTTTTTCTGACCTGGGATAGCCTTCCCTTGGAGGGCTATGCCTCTCTATCTTTGCCCGTGTTAGTGGCTTATCCGTTCGTGGAGTGTGCATTTTTGTTACACGAAGAAAAAAAAGCTTTGAGGAAAACTAACTCTGGGCGCTCATTGTTACAGCATCATTTTTTTTTTGCGCATTCTCTGCTTTGCCAGCTAGAGTCAACTTAATTGGTCGAAGTGTAGTGGCATTTTTTGAATGAGGAAACTGTAGGCGACAGTAAAGAGTTTGCTTTGATGTTTTTTCTACGGGCATATGTTTCTCACTTGGCTCAATGGTCCCTTTTCGTATCAAGCCACCCACTCTTCCTCATATAAAAGATAGACACACACACACGCACACACACACACACACACACGCATACACATACACACACATTCACATACACATTCTCTCTCTCTCTCTCTCTCTCTCTCTCTCTCTCACATACACACTATCACACACACATGGAATATGGCGCCTGTTGGCTCCAACATCTTCGTCCTTCGAGAGAAATCTGGCACATCCCATATCGACTACATGGACATGTATGCCGACCAAGAGTTTGACCTCAACATCAACGCCACTGGATCCGGCTTTCTCTCCCATGCAACAGAGGTCAATACTACTACTTCCTCCTCCTCTTTCTCTGCCTCCACACTCCCTCCAGAGTATTCTGTCTGTGAAACTCTCTCCGACTACAAAAACAATCGGCCGCTCGGTCACACCAAGACCCAGACGACTTTCCCCTGCTTCAAGACCTACAATGTTTATAGCAAGAAACCCATCGAACTGTGCGCCCAAAAGGTCCTAGGGCTAACGATATTCGACAACCCAGTGGAGATGCATCAGTTCTCGGTCGATATGACCATAAGCAACCCTGGTATTCTGGACAAGCTTGAGGCCTCCATCGACACTGCACAAGTCAGAGATGTAGGAGAAGGAGATCTGCTGGCAGAGATCTTTCGTCGCGACATCCTAGTACCCATGCCCGAGACGAGGATCAAGGTGCTCGACGAGTATTATGTCATCGACTCCCACACCGAGTCCGAGGATCCACACCGGTGGTACTACGAAGCCAAAGGCAAAGGAAAGCATATCAATCGAACGTCTCCGATCTCTGTCTTTCACATCAAAAATCACACCAAGACGCACAAACAACACAAGAAGCTCACACAAGAGCTCGTCACTTTCCAAAGTGACTTCGTCCCATTCGAGAGGCGGCGGTTCAAGGAGATCGTCAACAATCACAGTAAAGGCATGCTTGATTTTATTATGAACAAGGTTCTTGTGGCTGGAGTGTTTAACTCGCCCATGCCCCCCGCGAACGCAAAAAGGTATTATATTTCTATTCCGCACCAATTCATCGCAGCGCATATTGTGCAATGGCTAACCTTATAACCCACGTTTTTTTTAAATAGGAGCCCTCCGAGAAACCAAAAATACTCTGTCCTCGTCTTGGGAAAGACGCAATCCGGAAAGACTACCCTTGTTGAGCATATAATGAGCTATGCTACCCCATGTTACACTGTTGACCAGTCACTTCTTAGTGACGGCACCTCTTCCAAGACTGAAAGGACCCTTACAGTTCAAACCAAGTCGAGCCTACCTTTCTATCAATTTTACGACAAAGCATCCGGATCCACGATCGACTTTAATCCAGACGAAGGTGACGAAGAGGACATTCGAGATTTGCTATTTACTCGTGAGGACAACATTGGTCTCAGGCCGGCGCCTGAGGCCATATCGGATGCCGTATTGGATGTCATATCGGATGCCGTGGAATTTGAGCTCTTTGACACTCCAGGGCTCAATCAAGACCAGGACGTTGTCCAAGCAGCAGACATAATTGACAGAATCATCTCCACTCGGTCCTTCAACCTCACTTTGATCGTTGTCAACATCCACGATCCACTCACTGCTGAACAGCTCCTTGCTCTTTGATACTACTCCAAGATCCTCCGCAGCCTGCGCTCCAACATCGCGTTCCTCTATACCCATGCCGACTATGGACTATACCTGCACCCCAACGAAAACCGGCAGTTGGTGCTGGCGAACAAGACACGATCTTTGAGTCACATTTTCCAGGGACCCACCTAGGGAGATTTTGAGCCGTATCCAATTTTCATTATCGCTCTCACAGAGACAAACCTGCCAGTTGTCCAGTGCCTGATGCAAAACACTCTCAGGGACATCTCCGGCCCGCCGTCTCGAATCCTCCCGTGATTATGGATACCAGCAGTGCGAACCTTGAACGTATCAATCGCATCGGCCATGCCTCCGACTTTGACGGTTTGCAGCGCGAAATGTCTCTGGCATACATCTATCGAGAGCTGCACCTTCAAATGAAGGTCGTCTGTGGCCCATCGGTGCCGAGCGCACCTTTGAGGACCATCGCCTTCACTGGTGCCTTCCTTTGCACATCCTCTCCGATGGAATCTGTGAAGCTGGATACGACACCTGGATCGATCATCGACAACACACTTATTGTCCAAGAAAGCGCTACCACTGCGGACAGAACCCCCACCACTGAGTCCAGGCACTCCGTTCTTGTCCTGGGGAGGACTCAGTCAGGAAAGTCCAGCCTAATGCAGCATATGAAGAAGTACGTGGATCCGACCTACTCGATCGATCAATCCGTTCTTGGAGACGGAAACACAAGTCCAGGACTGAGTCCACAAAGCGCGTTTGCATCAGCTCCAATCTTCCCGCCTACGAGATTGTTGATAATGCGACAGGAATGACAGTAGATGTTCAAAACTTGCATGTGATCCAGGACGAATGCGACTTTCATGAGCTGTAGAGTGGCCGCGAGAACAAGTACATGTTGCGGATGATAACCCCGGACCCGAGCATGCCGCCTTCGGATTGCATGGAGTTCCAATTCCTGGATACCCCTGGCCTAAATGACACGGACCACAGGAGCGTCGCCATCACCGCCAACATTGTCAAAGAGATCCTGAGGATGCGGTCATTCAACTTGATCCTGGTCACGGTCTTGGCGCTGAGCTCACTCACTGTCAAGTACAGGTTGGAGCTCGAGTACTACGCCAAGGTACTGCAAGGGTTGCATGCGAACATCGCGTTCCTGTATACCCATGTTGACTACGCGAACTGTCACCACTCCAACACCAACCACTACGAGATGCTGTCGAGGAGACACGGTGCCTTCAGCGAGATCTTTCGAGGCACGAAACCCATTTCAGCAGGCGGTGTGGAGTTCAAACACTTTACTATCGATCTCCTGTCGTCGAGCAAGAGGCCCGTCGTCCAGTGTCTGATCCGAAACACGCTTAGGGAGATCCTGCAGCTGGCTGTGGTGAACTCGCCGGTAGTTGTGGATGGACACTGGAGCAACATTGCGCGGATCCAGGCCATTTACCACCCAGATAAAAAGAATTTGGCTTGCCGCAAGTGGTTCCGGGCGAGGCAAGCAGCTTTGGCGGCGTAGCAGGAGATGGGCGAGAGGAGGGCGTGTTTTCACGGGTTAGTTGCAAGAGATGGACCAACAGTGTTTACGGCGGTAGTTCCCATGGATCCGGACGAAGGGGGATCTTCCGATACTGGATCTGTAGATGCAATGGAGGTTGATGGCATGGATATTTTAGAGTCACTAATAAGCCACCAATCCTGCATTGGATGATGTTCATATTTGTCCGGCAACACGCTGGGCGTGTTTGATAGAGAAAAATAAATTGTAAATATATATGTACTTCACTCCCTCATTCACCTTGCAGCTGAGTGAGCATGAATCCCCCTCGTTGTTTGTGGCAATAATGTCACTCAAGTTGCTGTCTATTTCTGGTGAGCTCGAAGTCAGGCCTGAAGTCTCTGATGAAAACTGCACGTGCGTAGTTCGTTCTCTATATAGCCTGAGGATGAATCCACACCTCATTCCTCTCTTCCTCTCTCTGCTACTCTTCCTTCTCCATACTCCATCTCACTTCTTCATCAGGATACGTGTGCAGTAGAGCAGGTAAAAATATATTTCCCTCCTGCGCTGACATATCTCTCGCCCCCACTCGTTTGGACCTGGTTTTTTTTGACTCTAGAGGCTAAGTTCAACGGCTATTTGAATAGGATGAGCGTGGATATTACTGTGTTTATTCGCTGCTTTGCCCTGCTCTCGTTTGTATTGTTTGAACAAATAATGTAACTGAAAAGGGCAGTCGCACCCGCATTGATTCATCTTTCTTATTGCTTGAAAAAACTGTCGCTGGAAAGACAAGTGCATCGGCCCATCGACCGTTGAGGCGGATCCGAAATAAGCCATCAATCATCGATCACATTTCTCCATCGAATGAGCCATTTTAAGGATCAGTAATTCAGAAGGTATGTTTACCTTGTGGGCAAACACTGTGAATGCTCAACCATCTGCTTTGTTGGCCTGTTTGACGGAATCTTTTTTTTTTTTTTTTTTTTTTTTTTTGGTTGGCATACGTGGAACACCTTGCTTGAGGACAAGAGATGCAGGATACGACGAAGCTGCCGCAGCGAGGGCAGTGCATTTTCATTTTTTTGCGGTTGGATTGCAAAAGAGATTTGATCTTTACGAATTTTGCGTTAATATCATAATGCGTAATGGATAAACCATTCTTGCCCAAAGAAAGATAAGGTCGTGCCTTGGCTTAATAATCCGATGCAAAGTTGCCAAGTCAGACATTTTTGTGCATTCTACATCCGGTGATTTTAAGCTTCAAACGACTTCAAGACTACCAGTTGTTTGTTTGTACACTAAGCATAGGTATGGAAGATCGAGACTATCTGTTGCGTCAGCACGGCGAGTGATAACGTAACATAAACTTGAGGGAGCGCGGGCCACACTGAATCACAGCCACTGAGGCGACCCTTACATGTTTGGTTACTTACTAGAAAATTCCGTGGAGAAAACATTCTTTGTGCCAGATGGTTCCACACTGCGTCATGCTTTGCCACCGATCTGTCGGTCTCGTGCTGCCTCTGACAGAGTCGACTGTGCGTGATATTGGCCACTGGTTCGACACGGAGGCTGAAAGACGACATGGCACTTCCACCTACTTTTCATTTATTTTAGGAACAGCTAATCCACGGTTTCAATTCGTATCGACCTTGTTGTATATCTGGAGCTGCGTCACTACTTTTTTTGGACACCATGAAAGGTGTAACAGTCGGAGAGAGAATTCAGACGATGACGACAAAGTGCCCGACAGTGTTCTTTTATGTCCAAGCGGGATCAGTTAAATGAAAGGCCTTTCGGCCTTTCATTTACTTCTTCTTTTTGGATTAGCACAGATATGTCTGACTATCGTACGAAGCGTCCGATCGCATCAATCACTGCGCACGCCTTTTCTTTGCCCATGTATATAAATAACGTCTGCTTTCCCCTCTCGAATTGTTTTCGTTTTTTTCTTTTGCAAATTTTTTCCTCCTTCGCTGCTCCCTGTCCATTCGTCACAAAGCGAACAAAGCAAACAAACACGAACAACAAACAGCAAGAAGAACTACTACAACAGCATCAACAAGGTATGTTTTGAGTGACTTTTATTATGGACATGTGGGTGTCCTTGTCTGCGCACTCGCCAAACACAGGATCGATATCGATATGAGGCCACTCTCAGGAAAAGAGCTAGAATGACCGTCGTATGACAGAGAAAAGGACAGAGACAGAATCAGAGACAGAGTCAGACTCAGAGTCAGAGACAGTGACAGTGACAGGGGCAGGGATAGGGATAAGGACAAGGAAAGGGGAGGGCGAGATGCTGACAACAGGTTGCCCACCCGCTCATTACTGAAAAAAAGGAGATACGTATCGCTGGGGCTGCTGAATGGATCTGGGTGGTTGAGTAGGATGTGTAACAAAAGCAAAGTGTCGAGCATTGGAGGGTTGATCAAACAATGGATAGTGACGTCTAGAAAGAAAGCCACACAGCGAAGCAGGGGATTGGTTAAATGGTCCAGTATCTTAGTGGCAAATACCTTTATTTGTTTCACTTGTTTTAAAAAACACTTGTGGAATTCACGAAGACCAATAGCGTTGACGGGAGGTGGTAAGGCACATCTTGGAGCTTTTATGTGCATTGTGCGCTATTGTGAGAGCGGGCGAATTCCCTTTGGAAGTAAGGCAGAGAAGGGGTGGGAGAATCAAGGGATCGGAGCTTAGCCCTTTTCTGTTTCCTGCTTGCTTGGTCAAAGTGTTGTGGCATTTTTTGACTGAGCATACTGCAGGCGACAGTAGAGAGTTTGCTTGATGTTTTTTTCTACGCGCATCTTTTTATGCATAACGAAGCATGATTATTTTACCACATCTTAACTTGTCTTTGGAATGTTACCTGTTGCTTTTTCTTTGAGGTGATATCGGTGTGAATTATGGACAAAGGGTTGTGGATTTGGCTAGATTAATGGACGCGAAGAGAACAGCAACGTTTTGGAGTAGCCACACACAGTTATCTTTTCTTCTGCACGGTCACACGCAACGATCGAACCCACATGATCCATGATTCTCCATGATCCCCTCCATGATCCTTCTCTTTGCATTCTACTACACAATCCAAGGGTCAACGTGCTGTGAGCGCGTGAGCGTATAAATGTGTGCTGAGACGTGAGTGCCGAGAGCAGCTTTTTTTATTTCTGGTTTGAGGCTAGCTGGCAAAGCAGGGAATGAGTAAAGGATGATACTGTAACAGTGAGCGCTCAGAGTTAGTTTTCCTCAAAGCTTTTTTTTCTTCGTGTAACAAAAATGCACACTCCACGAACGGATAAGCCACTAACACGGGCGAAGAGAGGCATAGCCCTCCAAGGGGCGTTATCCCGAGTCAGGAATCTAAATCTCTTTTTCACTCTCTTCCACCCTCTTTTTTTTTTTTAATCTCTCCTCAGTGAGTTGTAAGTCCGTTTTGCCTCACACCCGCTTGCAAACTGAAGCCGAAGGCTGGAAAGCTGGAAAGCTGGGGAATATATGTTCGCTTGCCGTGTGCATGGTCTTTTGAAGAGTCAACCATGCATCCATGCAAGAAGTGCATTCTCTTGATTTAAATCAAATCATCTTCACTCACTCTCTCTCTGTCCATGCAACCATCCTTCCGTCCACGCACTCCCACGGTTCCACTCTCACAGTCCCCCCGTCCCACAGTCCTACTCCTACTCAACAACTCAACAGGAAGCTTGATTTATTTAACGACACATTTGCTCTGACCACACATAGTGCAAATGCTTTATATTGCAATATAAACTTACAAGTACCGGTTACATGCTCCCCTTTTCACTCTAAAAACTTCATTGTAGGCTTTTACCACAAGTAGAGCACCACCGTTGCATTTTGACGCCCCCGTGCAATCGCCCCAAGGAACAAGAATAGAAAGGAAGCGCACAACGCACACCACATCACTTCCTCCTCAGCCCACACTTAATCGACCACCCAGCACTCGTACCACTCGCCTCCACTCAGCCCCCGACCCACCTCCACTCAGCCACGCCTAGCTAGATTTATATATCCTCTCATATCTCCATATTAACCAACAGGAATTCGCACCCTCACGACTCAAAACTATCTGAAGCTCTCCTCATTCCATCCCTCCCTTTCGACTCACTTACCACCCTTCACCATTTCTCCACAAAAGAGATCACCAGGCCTGATTAAGCGAGTCGGGTCCTCAATAGTTCAAATGTTCGGCCCCTCCAGATCATCATCATCCAGCGGTCTCTTGGACCAGTACAATGTCCTTATCCTCGGCGAGACACAATCCGGAAAATCGACACTTATCCAGTACATGCGAAAGTATGCCAACCCAAGTGTCAAAATCAACACCGATGCCCTTGGCACAGGCTTCCTTTCTCATACAACGAAGGTCGACATAACTACCATCACCACCAATCTCCCAGAGTACGAAGTCGTAGACAAGAAAGCTCCCAAAGGCTCCAACGTCGACTATGGAGAATTCCTAAAAATACCTGACGAGTACGACTACGAGGACGCTCTCAACATGCGCAAGGGCCTGGAGACGAAGCAAGGAACTCCTCGATTGACCAAGATGGTCAACCTCAACTTGATCGACACTCCCGGTTTAAACGCAACACAAGGCGATGACGAAGCACATGTCCAAAAGATCTTTCAGGGCTTGAATGACGCCAAGACCATCCACCTGCTCCTCATCACTATCTCTTCGGGGCCGTTCACCCAGGGACTAAAGGATGCAATCAAAGCCTACGTCGACATGTTCCCTGGATTCAACGGAATCATCGCCTTTGTCCACACCCACTTTGACTACAAGAACTTTCATCCCGCGCGCTCTCAGGTGGCTCACGCCGTCGACCTTCGAACACAGAGTCTGCACACGATCATGGGCCGAGAAACCTTTCCCCACTTCAAAATTGACTGCGACGTGTACAACAAAAAGCCCATCCGCGAGTGCATCACGCAGAACACCATCCAAAAGATTCTCGAGCTGGCAATATTCAACCGACCCATCGACATGTTGCAAACCGTGGTCAACAAGACTCGTAAAATGCGCGACATTGACAACATTCTGCAGGACAAATTCGAGGCAACTTCACTCACGATCGAAAAGACCTTGCGCTTCAAGGACAAAGAAGAAGGAGACTTGCTGGCAGAGATTTTTCGTAACGAAACCACGGTCCACAAACTGGAGGCGCAAATTAAGGTGCTGGACGAATTTTTCATCCGCCACGATGTCGAACTGCTCGAGATTTTGCACGAGGACCGACGGGATATGGACTACGCAGTCGACAACCAAGGAAAGTTCTCGATCCGTTACCCACAGCAGGGAGTGCAGCCTCATACCATCAAAAGGCGAGATCTGCTCTGTCACAGCGTCAATGTTCTCAATGAGGATGGATCGGACGAAGACAAGGAGGACTGGAAGTCCTGGAAGGGCGACTTTCAACGGACGTCCCTTCAGAACTCTGTTCTCCATGTCAAGATCTATGCGTCCAAGTCGAACTTGCACGAGATTGAAATCAAAAAAAAGCACGCTGAACGCCTGGATCTCAAAGAAAAGCTGGCGGTCGCCATTGAGTATCGAAGGAGTCACTCCGAGGCGAATGAGAGCAGGAAACAGCAGATCAAAGAGATTGTCGACAACCACAGTGAGGGTATCCAAATTCTTGGGTATGTCGCAAACGATGTTCTTACTCCCGATTTATTCAATGCTCTCATGGGAGATCAAGCCTACATCGGCGACACTGCTGTGTGCTCAAGGAAGGTTCAAGCGGTGTACATGCGTCTCGCCAAAGAAGCCAAAACAGCAGCAGCGGCAGGTAGTTGAAATAATGGAGCCACCTCAGATAGTTCAACTATGCCATAGCCGCTTTCGGGCTAAAATAATAATCAATATGTACTTTGTAGTTCTGGTGCCAGAAAACAACAAATGAAGTGCTTGGAAGCGCTGATGTGCCCTTTTTTTTTTTTTTTTTTTTTTTTCACACGAGAGGGGTTTCGAGAATTCGACATATGAAGAACATTTTTGCTTCGCCCTGCAAAAATAGGATCTTTTTCATGCTCTTTTGTGCATGAGAGCATTTTCCTCAGATTCGAAAAGAAAAGAAAAGTATACATTGGTAAATCGGAGTGTCAATTGGGACTGCGCGGAAAAAATTGTGCATCAAATGGGAGGGAAGGAAAAACACAAAACCATCTCGTGCTCATGTTTTGATCAACTTGACTGAGAGGAGTCCTTGCGCAAGGACGATGTCCACCCCTTGTCTACCCCCCCGGTCCAATTGATTCTGCATGAGTGCATGCATGAGCGATATTTTTGTTTATCATCCAATTGTTTAGCTGTCGTTCTCTCGTTGCTGTCATGAAAAATCTCAAAAATTCTTTTTCCTTCCAAGAAGATGTGACGTTCATTGTCTTTTGGCCCGTTAAAGACAGCTGCCCGCATCAAGTGAACTCAAGGTACACAATACAATCAACCCCCTAGTTGTCTAGATCCTAGTACTGCGCCTGCAGTTCTCCAGAATAAAGCGTCGTTGATACCAACCTGAGATGTCTGAAGGAGGAAGCTGATTTCGCTTGAGCCCACTTTTGCTTTGCCAGTCCCCGGGCACTAAGGCCATACGGTCACAACGCTTTATTCGCCAGCCTCGTTTGTGATGAATTGGAGAGAACCAGGAAGCTTGACCATGGCCAATTGAAGGGAATTGACCGTGGATGCGTCGCAAATATCAAGTTCACATAAGCTTATCTCATGTGACAGATAACACAGTTGGTGAATGTAGACCGGACGCAGTCGCGTCTTCATCGAAGAGAGAGAGAGAGAATGAGTGAGACAGAGAGAGATTTCTATTCGGAAATGGAAGCGGAAGCATAAGACACCAGGTATCGCTTACATAAGAACCGGTGCCATGACGCCTTTTCCAGATGATGTACGTGGGAGCCGTGTGCAGTGTACAAGGGGAGCATCGAGCTGCGCACGGGGAGAGGCGGAGGGTGGCGCTCATACACTCTATTTTTCTGACTTTTATTGCTTCGCCCTCACTTCGCCAAAGAGGTCATACTTGAACTGATTTTTGCCCTCGGACACTCCCTTTTCTTTCTGTGCATGCACACATCATTGCTCAAAAAAAAATCTTGCGTGGAATTGCCTCTCCCCTCTCTTTTACTTCCGTTTCCTTTCTTTTCTTTTCTTTCCCACTTTTCACCACATCTCAAAACGTAAGTTATACATACAGTGAAAATGATCAAATTATTTTGCAACAACATGTGCGGTTCTAACACCTTGCGGTCCCGAATGACTGATAGCCTTCCGCATAGTGTCCACTGACCCACAACATCTCAGCATCAAACGCATCCACGCCTCGCAATCGTTCACGAAATACTCTCACCCCCTCGCCCCCTCTCTCTCTTGAACCTCTCGCTCTCAACCATCTCCACCTCCACCAAGTTTCCAAGCACTAAGCACTATGCCTCAGCGAAAGGAGCAGCAACGTGACGAAGGCGTGATACAAAAAGGAAGCGAAAGCGTGGGCGATCTCATGCCTGACGCAATGAGAGAATTTCATAACCAGCCCCGCGGACAGCCATCCGACGAGCTAGCAGAACAGTACAACATCCTTGTGCTTGGCGAGACACAGTCCGGAAAGTCAACGCTAATCCAGTACATGAGGATGTACGCTGATCCAGAGGCTGTTATCGATACTACAGTCCTTGGCACCGGCACCCTTTCTCATACCATGGACATCCAGCCTACCAGTATCACAACCGGCCTTCCAGAGTTCTATATCACTGACAAGAACCGAGACATAGTAGACTACGGAATCGCCGACGGAGACAACATGAGGTTCAGGGACAAAAGTGACTACGACGGACTGCTGAAGAGAAATGATCTGACGCTGGAGAAAGGATGCTCTCGTCTCGTCCACCCAGTCATATTCAATTTGATCGATACTCCCGGACTCAATGCAACAGAAATCGATGACGAGATGCTCCTCCAGAAGATCTATAACACATTGATCGGAGCCGAGAAGATCCACTTGATCCTCGTCACTATCTCCTCGGGGCCGATTACTCAGGCACTCAAGGAAGCAATCGAAGTCTACGTCGACATGTTCCCCGACTTCAACGGTGTTATTGCCTTTGTTCACACCCACTTTGACTATAAAAATTTTCATCCTGAGCGCTTCCAGGTAGCTGAGGCGATGACCCGAAAATTGGAGAAACTGAGCGATATCATGGGCCGTTCGACATTCCCTCAATTCAAGATCGATTGTGACGTCTACAACAAGAAGCCCAATAAGCCCCTCCGCGAGTGCATCACCCTGAACACGATCCAAAAGATCCTTGAATTGGCTACCTTCAATCGCTCCGTAAATACGCTGGACTTGACGATCAACAAGACGATGAAAATGCGAACCATCGACAGTCTTTTGAAGGATAAGTTCGACGCCATCTGCTTTTTCATACATAATACCCTACAGTTTAAAAACCAAGAAGAAGGGGACCTCCTCTCAGAGATCTTTCGTCTCGAAACAGGGGTGCACACATTGGAAGCGAAGGTCCAGGAGGCGGAGGAGTTCTTGCGCCGCCACGATGTTGATTGTCAGGTGCTTTTGCACGAAGAACGACGTGATATGGATTGTCATGGTCGTGAAGAGACGGTCTCCATCCGCTACCCACAGACCGAGGATCTGGATTTTGCTATTGCCAGCAGGGATCTACTCTGCTACAACGTCAATGTTACCCACGATACTCGATCAGGGGAGGGCGCAGCACCTTCAACGTGCTGGGAAGCCCAATTACAGAGAGCCTCTCTGCAGTCTGTATTCCACGTCAAGCTCTATACGGCCAAGTCGAATATCCACCAAGCCGAGATCCAAAAGAAGCGCGATGAACTCTCGAAACTCTTGTGGCAGCTGCAAGAGGCCATCCGATGTCGAGATGACCATGCTAAACAGAACATTTTCAGAGTGCAGGCGATCCAAGATATTGTTGGAAGCTTGAACGAGGGGATCCAGATTTTGAGACACGTGGCACATGAATACCTGACGCCCGACATACTCGCGGCCCTGTTGGATATTCACGCCTACCATGGTGACAGCGTCACATGCCTGCTAAAAGTACAGGAGGTGTACATAAACCGGCCCAAGCCGAGACCAGAAGCGAGTCATCGGAAGATGGCACCCAGACCCCCACTGGAGGAGTAGCTTTATCACCATAATTCGAAGTCCAATAAAGTTGTATATAAACGAAGCATCTCATTTGAGGAAAAATCGATGCACAAAAAAAAAAAAAAGTTGTTGGGTGACTTTGACAACATGAAAGGCTCTCGCTCTTCGCCCTCCAAAATTTACTCGTTTCTGCTGTTTGTGCATCAGTTGGAAATGACTGATCACTTCGCCATTTGAGGTATTCGCCATAAACAAAGATATCTGGGAACTAAAGCATGCATATCTAGACTACGAAAGGAGTCATTGTATGCAAGCCAGTCAACGCGGAGGATCTTCTCAAGCAATACCGCAAACAGAGTTGGCTTTGAATTAAACAATTTTTGTCTTTGCCCTGCAAATTTCCAGTTCTGCGCCCCGTACCAGTCCTTTGTTTGTCTTCGCCCTGTACCACTTCGTATTCCTTTGTTTGTCCTCGCCCTGTACCACTTCGTATTCCTTTGTTTGTCTTCGCCTTCAATCAATGGGCATGTGTGTTGGCGAAGGTGGCGGGCGCAGAACAATGATGTTGAGTGTGAATGAGAGAGGAAACAGTTATGTTTCTTCTCTCACTCACCCCACTCACCACCTCTGCCACGGACTGTATGTCAGAACCGTATTCATAAATGATCGCTTAGCAGAATTTGCACTAACGCAGGTATCCCATCCCATGTTTACAGGCAGCCATACCCAAATACAGCCTATTGTGCTCTACTTTACCCATCCCACACACGTTAGGCCAAGTGGTTCAATTACTGAGAAATGGAGCCAGCCGTCTACAATGTGTTGGTCCTTGGAGAAACCCAGTCAGGCAAATCGACTCTTATCGAGTACATGAGAAAGTATGCCAACCCAAATGTCAAAATCAACACCGATGCCCTTGGCACCGGCTTTCTTTCTCATACAACGGATATCAACATAACTACCATCCCCACTGATCTTCCAGAGTACTCTGTCACTAACAAGAGCGGAGTCAAGGTCGACTACGGAGATTTCATGAAATACCCAGATGAATACGATTATGAGGACGCAATCAACGTTCGCAAGGGGTTTACATCGACGATAGGAGATCCTCGTCTTCTCAAGCAAGCCGAATTCAACTTGATTGACACTCCCGGATTGAACGCAACGGGCGGCGACGACGAAGCGCATGTCCAGAAGATTTTCAACGGTCTGATCAAGGCCAAGACTATTCACTTGCTCATTATCACCATCTCCTCCGGCCCGTTCACTCAGGGACTGCAAGACGCCATTAGGTGCTATGTCGACATGTTCCCTGACTTCAACGGAATCATTGCTTTTGTCCATACGCACTTTGACTATAAAAACTTCCATCCTGCCCGCACTCAGGTGTCACACGCTATTGGTCTTCGTATGGAGCGTCTGCACACGATCATGGGCAGGAAGACCTTTCCTCACTTCAAGATCGACTGTGACATCTACAACAAGAAACCCATCCGTGAGTGCATCACCCAGAACACCATCCAAAAGATTCTAGAGTTGGCTACCTTCAATCGTCCCGTGGATATGTTGCATACAGTGATCAACAAGACCCGCAAGATGCGCGATATCGACAATATTTTGAGGGATAAGTTCGAAGCGACCTCTGCCACCATCGAAAAGACTCTTAGGTTCAAAGTACCTGAGGAAGGAGACTTGCTTACCGAGATCTTTCGCCGTGAGACCAGGATCCATAAGCTGGATGCCAGAATCAAGGTATTGGATGAGTACCTTGTCCGCCACGATGTTGAAGTGCCCGAGATTCTGCACGAGGAGCGAATTGACAAAGACTTTGAGACTGAAGGAGAGGACAAGAGTATCACCATTCGCTACCCAGCGACCGGAGAACTGGACTTTGCCATCGATCACAGGGACCTACTCCACCGCAACGTTAAAATCAACGAGGAGATTGGATCAAAGGAGGATAAAGAGCTCTGGAAGTCTTGGCAAGGTAATTTCGAACGCACATCGCCCCAGAACGCGGTTCTCCACGTCAAGATCTATACTGCCAAGTCGAATATCCACCAAGCCGATATTGTCCAGAAGCGTGAAGAGCACAGAAGACTCGTAAGTGAGTTGCGGGTGACGATCCGCCATCGTGATCACCACGCTCGGCAAAACGAGAGAATGAAAGAGCAGATTAAGGAGATTGTAGCGAGCCATAGCGAGGGTATCCAGATCTTGGGACTCGTGACCAATGAGTACTTGACGCCCAAGATTTTCGCCGACCTGATGGCCGCCGAGGCTTACATGGGTGACACTGCCAAGTGTGCAATGAAGGTCCAGGGTGTGTACAAGGAAATTGCGAAGCAGAACCAGAAGACGGAGCAGGTTCCGCCGGATCAAGATTCCTGTGAGCCAAATGTGCCCCAAAGGTATTGATTTCTCATCATTGGTTCAGTGCCACGTGGTGGATCATAGTAGACAGCGAACCAATCTGACACTCTTTACTTTTTTTTCATCCCCAAAACACTAGCCTCCCAGAAACCAAGCACTCCATCCTCTTTTTGGGCGAGATGCAATCTGGAAAGTCTTGTCTCATCGAGCACCTCAGGAAGTACGCCGACCCACGTTACACTATCGATCAGACCCTTATTGGTGATGGCGACCTCCCCAAGACCACGAGAACTCATATGTTCCACGCCACTTCGAACTTGCTGCCATACGAGGTGTGCAAAACTACTGCGACTATTGAGGCTGACCGACTGAGCAAGGGTCCAGATAAAGATGACTCATTCGATAGTGTCGAGCTGAAGTCGAAAATGTCGTATCTCGATGACATGGAGTTTCAGTTCTTGGACACTCCGGGGTTCTACAACCAACAAGATGAGGACAATGCCCACGCCGACATTGTTGAAGGAATGCGTTCTGCTCGATACTTCAATCTCATTGTGATCGTTATCAATTTCAGCAAGCTTGACTGTGGCCTCGCTCTTGAGTACTACGCTAAGCTTTTGAACGGCTTACAGTCCAATCTCGCTTTTGTTTTTACTCATGCCGGCGATGGCGATTACAGCCACACCAAGTCCAAACAGCGATTGTTCTTGGCTGACATAGTTAGCAACCTGAGTCGTCTTTTCCCGAGGTCTTCCCCAGATGGCAGTGAGTTGCATCCGACTTTTACCATCGGCCTCACCGAAGACCAGAGTCCTGCTACCCAGTGCACGATCAAAAACACTCTTAGGGACGTGCTTATGCTCGCCGCTTCGAATCTCCCAGTGGAGGTGGACAACATCCTGAGTGAAGAGCGGATCAAAAGTCTCACCCGCCCATCCAGCTTTGACGACTCGCAGCAAGATAGAGCACCCTTTGAGGAGCCGAGATCTCAGTCACAGGTTGTCGAGCGACTAACTCCACCTGCAAGCACGGCCTCTGGAGGTGCTAGTATTCCTTCTGTTGGTACTTTCACATATGAAAATCCAGGATATCAGTCAAAGGCTGTCGAGCAACCAGCTCCACCTACATACGCGACCACTGAGGGTTTCCACACACGTTCTGTCGGTGTTATCATGCATGAACAACCAGGATCTCCACCAAAGTCTGTCGAGCAGCCAGCTCCACCTATGTACACGGTTTTTGAAGATTATAACATTCATTCTAACGGTACTTTCACACATGAAGGCCCAGGATCCCAAGAAAAGGCTTTCGAGAAACCAGCTTCACCTAGAGGCACGGCTTCCGAAGGTTTCGGCATTATCTCTATCGGCGACACTAAGCCTGATAAGCTCTCTCCAACCGGAACTGCGAAGCTGGCCACCGAGGCCCAGCCTGGATGGATTACCACCGGAGAGCATGCCCTTCAAGGCAGAACTAGCCCTGCGGACAAAACTATCGAGACTTTGCCCACCACAGCCAATTACTCTGTGCTCGTGTTGGGTAAGACTCAGAACGGAAAGTCTGATCTTATTGACTATCTGAGCAAGTACCCAGATATGACCTCCCGCTCTGAGCGATGCCACCCTTATTCTTCCCCTCTGAAAATCGACAACAAATCCGAACTCGCATCGACTACGCCTGTGCGCCTT
Organism: Podila verticillata NRRL 6337; assembly: GCA_000739165.1. Taxonomy (NCBI): domain Eukaryota; kingdom Fungi; phylum Mortierellomycota; class Mortierellomycetes; order Mortierellales; family Mortierellaceae; genus Podila; species Podila verticillata. The sequence continues at coordinate 311,340 of KN042434.1, read as the reverse complement.
TTGTTCTGTGGCGATCCATTGCCGCCCTGTGAGGTGGTTGAAGTTCCAAACAAAAGCGTGTTCTTCGATGGCACGAACGTTGGAGCTGAAGATGACTATCGTGGTCTACTGGTGAATGAGCGCGGGAAGGGCTGCCAATTGCATAAGGTGCCCCAGGGTACGACCGGACGTTCACCATCAGGGCTCGTGGAGATGACGTTCTTGGATACAACTGGCCTCGATGATGGTGATATTGACGACGGTGACAAGCTCATGGAAAGACATGACAATGTCAAGAACGACAAAAGCAAGAGCGGATTGCATTTCTCAAAGTACTTCAGTGATATGGTTACTTCTCGGCTTTTCAATTTGATTCTGGTCACTGTGTCCGCCAGGAGATCCATCACGCCAGAGTACAAGAGTGTGCTCAAGTATTACGCCAAGGTGCTGCATAAGCACCCCAATGTTGCGTTACTGTACACCCATGTCGACTATACCGATTGTCCCCACTCCAATGCAAAGTTCTGTGCATGTATGTCGACCAGAAACGAGCATTTCAGAAGGGAATTCCAGATGGACCATGCTGCTGCCGCCACAGAGGAGATGAAACATTTTGCTCTCGATCTCAACATGGAGGACCACCCTATTGTGAAATGTCAGATGCACAACACTGTCAGAGAGATTCTCAATGCGGCTGTGAATGGAAGTCCACAGGGGCTGCAACCTATCCAAATCAAGTGCCTCTCGCTTCCTGGCCACAGGATCCAGGCATACCGTGAGAAACCCTCAATGCAACAGCAGACAGAGACCGGCGTGGCTATTGAGACAGAGGGCCAAGCGGGTGCGAAGGCTGCGAGTCCCCTGCCGTACCAATTGGATGTTGAACTTGATCCTACCAGTTTGAAATGTTACACCACGGCGCTGGGATCCGACAGCGGCGACTCGTGGTCGATGAGAGCAGCAAAGATGCAGGCTTACAATGTTAAGAAGGAGGATTAAAGATTTAAAAACATACAGAAAACCCCTAAAGATGTCGACTTGTGTCCAATTTTTATTTCGCTTTCAAGTTGCCCTTGGTTTGCACGACTAGAGGAGTAGTGTAGAAAAATTACATGAGAAGGCAAATGCCGAGTTCGGGTGGGTTTCGCATACTTTGAGGGCAAAGCAGCCGAGATTCAATTGCTCGCTTCCATGGAAGGGCGAAAAAGCTTGCACAAAAATCAAACAAAGCAATGCATGCGTGTATGCATGCATGGCGGAGTTGAACCTTAAGAAAAAAATACTCAGCCCTGCGTGCCTTTGCCCTCCTTTGCCCTTCCCCCGTCCTCCCACTGCTTTTTACCACGATGATCCAGAGACCTCTTTCTTATCGAAAGCTTCATCCTTTTCTCATCCACAGTCACCTTAACACGCTCAATAAACCTGGATGAAGAGTTTTTCTTTTTTCTTTTTTTTTTTTCTTTTTTTTTTTTGTTCCACCTCGTTCTATATAACAATTGGCCAAAGAGCGTTCAAACACCTTTTGCCCATCAGGTAGACGGTACATCTGGATAATTTCTTCGCTTGAACCCATCCACGTCCACCCTCTGAATCCTCACCTCATCCACCTACACTTCTTTCGAACTCCCACTCTTAAATATTTCCATCGACACCAAGTCTACTGGCACTATGTCTCAGCGAAAGGAGCTGCAACGTGACAAAGGCGTGACACTAAAAAGTGACGAAGACGGGGGGGGATCTCATGCTTGACGCAATGAGAGAATTTCATAACCAGCCCCGCGGACAGCCATCTGACGAGCTAGCAGAACAGTACAACATCCTTGTGCTTGGCGAGACACAGTCCGGAAAGTCAACGCTAATCCAGTACATGAGGATGTACGCTGATCCAGAGGTTGTTATCGATACTACAGTCCTTGGCACCACCTCCCTCTCACATACCATGGACATCCAGCCTACCAGTATCGCAACCAGCCTTCCAGAGTTCTATGTCACTGACAAGAACCGAGACATAGTAAACTACGGAATCGCCGACGGAGACAACATGAGGTTCAGGGACAAAAGTGACTACGACGGACTGCTGAAGAGAAATGATCTGACGCTGGAGAAGGGATGCTCTCGTCTCGTCCACCCAGTGATATTCAATTTGATCGATACTCCCGGACTCAATGCAACAGAAATCGATGACGAGATACTCCTCCAGAAGATCTATAACAGTTTGATCGGGGCCGAGAAGATCCACTTGATCCTCATCACTATCTCCTCGGGGCCGATTACTCAGGCACTCAAGGAAGCGATCGAAGTCTACGTCGGCATGTTCCCCGACTTCAACGGTGTTATTGCCTTTGTTCACACCCACTTTGACTATAAAAACTTTCATCCTGAGCGCTTCCAGGTAGCTAAGGCGGTGACCCGAAAATTGGAGAAACTGAGCGATATCATGGGCCGCTCGACATTCCCTCAATTCAAGATCGATTGTGACGTCTACAACAAGAAGCCCAATAAGCCCATCCTCGAGTGCATCACCCTGAACTCGATCCAAAGGATCCTTGAACTGGCTACCTTCAATCGCTCAGTAAATACGCTGGACTTGACGATCAACAAGACGATGAAAATGCGAACCATCGACCTTCTTTTGAAGGATAAGTTCAACGCCATCTGCTTTTCCATACATAATACCCTACAGTTTAAAAACCAAGAAGAAGGGGACCTCCTCTCAGAGATCTTTCGTCTCGAAACAGGGGTGCACACACTGGAAGCGAAGATCCAGGAGGCGGAGGAGTTCTTGCGCCGCCACGATGTTGATTGTCAGGTGCTTTTGCACGAAGAACGACGTGATATGGACTGTCATGGTCGTGAAGAGACGGTCTCCATCCGCTACCCACAGACCGAGGATCTGGATTTTGCTATTGCCAGCAGGGATCTCCTCTGCCACAACGTCAATGTTATCAACGATACTCAGTCAGGGGAGGGCGCAGCACCTTCAGCGTGCTGGGAAGCCCAATTGCAGAGAGTCTCTTTGCAGTCTGTATTCCACGTCAAGCTCTATGCAGTCAAGTCGAATATCCACCAAGCCGAGATCCAAAAGAAGCGCGATGAGCTCCCGAGGCTCTTGTGGCAGCTGCAAGAGGCCATCCGATGTCGAGATGACCATGCTAAACAGAACATATCCAGAATGCAGGCGATTCAAGAGATTGTCGATAACCAGAATGAGTACATCCAGATTTTGGGACAAGTATCACACACATTCTTAAAGCGCGAGTCATTTATGGCCCTGTTGGACGCCCAAGCCTACCACGGCGAGATTGACGAATGCCTGTCGAAGGTGCAGGAAGTGTACAGAAGTCTAACAATGGAAGGACAAGAGGAGAAGCTCGACCCGTTAGTCGATGTTCTAATCGAGCCGCAAAGGTATAGATTTTCGCATTCGGTACTGCGCACTGTAAAGCACATCTGCTAATTTCGATCCTCACATTATTTCCAAAGCATTAGCTCTCCCAGTGATGATATTAGACCATCTACAACAATCCAGAAACGCTCAATTATTGTCTTGGGAAAGTCGCAGGCCGGAAAGAGCGCGCTCGTGGAGCATATCAGGCACTATGCTAGTCCAAGCTATGCCATTAACCAGTCTCGTCTTGGTGACAACATCTTCTCCAAAACCGAAAGCGCCAGCACGATTATCGTCAAGTCTAACCTGCCATCATTCGAGGTGTACAACAAAGTGTCTGGTGATATAATCGATTTCGAGAGCCTGACCAAAGGAGCAGACAATATGGGGGGAAAAGGTGTAGACGAAGAGGAATTACAGGATCTGTTGTTTGCTCGCGAGGATACAGTTGGTGTGCGTATGGCTCCCGATGACCCCCACAAACCTTCACCAGATGCCATGGAGTTCGAGATCCTTGATACACAAGGGTTCTGCAACCACAAGGGCCAGGATCGGGACCATGCCATTGGCACTATTGATGCGATTGTGTCTACGAAGACATTCAGTCTCATTTTGATCATTGTCAATATCCGCGACCCACTCACTGCCGAACTGCTCCTTGCTTTTCAGTACTGCTCCAAGATTTTGAAGAGTCTTCACGCTAATATCGCGTTTTTGTACACCCAAGCCGATGGCCGCTTACTCACCGACCCAGGTCGGCATGCAACGTTGGCTGATACGACACGTTTTCTACGCCGCATTTTCCAGCCACCCGGGTCGGATGGCACTAGGCCATTTCCAACCTTCACCATCGACCTCACGGAAAAGAAACTTCCTGTTCTCCAGTGCATTCTCCGCAACACAATTAGGGATATTCTTCAACTGGCAGTTTCGAACACCCCGGTGCTCATGGACACCAGCAGAGAAAATATGCAGCGAATCAAGCTCATCACTCATCCGCTCGACTTTGATGACTTGCAGCGCGAGACGGCATTGGAAAGCATCTATGGTGATCCGCAAAAATCAAAGTATCCTGACAGACCGCCATCTTTACCGAGCAGTGTAATTCCACAAAGCATTAACATTCTACTCATTGGCGATACTCACTCTGGCAAGACCTCTTTGATCGAGTCCATGAAACTGTATGCCGATCCTTTGTCTGTGTCCCACGTAGAACTCTCTGTGAAAGGTGAAAACGGTGTGGCCGATGAAATTATGAGCGGGTGCTCTTTCATCGCTGACCTGCACACCATCGAGGTCTTCAAGGTGGAAAAAGCTCGCGACCACAGGATTATCAGCATCAAGCAAGAAGCAGAAGCTTTGACTGCTCAGGAATTTGCGGAGCTAATTCTGTTAGATCACGAGACTGTCTCGACTCGTGATGTACGCCCAAACGTGTCGAGGAAGTATCAGTTCTTCATATTTGAAGTCCCGGGTTGGCAAGACGACATGGATTCTCCTCAAAACAGAGCTACCGCGATTCACAGGGCCATTTCCGAGTCCAACAAAGAAATCCACCAGGTGATGGTCACGCTTGGTCCAAACGCTATCACCGATTCCACTAAGACAGTCATCAGCAACCTCATCAACCTGTTCCCAGCCATCAGACCTCTGCTCTCGTTTGTTCATACCAAGATCAACTATCGTAATCTCCATGTCAGCAGCAGTATATTCCATGACTCTACGAAGGACAAGAAGGAATAGCTCCAAGTGTTGATTCGAACAGACCCGCCCATCTTTGTGATCGACAACAATTTTTACATGAATAGGCCGGTCCAGCGCTCAATAACTTTGAATACCATCCACGATATTCTTCTGGCCGCGATCAAGAGCAAACCCAAGTACTCGGTGCTTGTCTTGGGCCAGACACAGTCGGGAAAGTCCAGTTTTATCCAGCATATCAAGAAGTACGCAGATCCAGCTTACATGGTTGATAACACCCTTCTAGGACACGGCATCACTTCAAAGACCGAGTCCATCCAGCAGTTCTTTGTTCACTCCGATCTCCCTGCGTACGAGGTTATTGAGCGTGCTTCAGGAAAAACTATCGACTCTAGCAATTTGTTTTGGAGGACCACAACAGAAGACGACTACTTTAAAGTGCTACATGGCCGTGAAGCGCAATACGAGATGAGGTTGGTATCTCAAGATCCACTGCGCCCCCCTTCCAAGCTTGTGGAGTTTCGGTTCTTGGATACCCCCGGCATCAATGACACATACTACAGAAATGACGTCTTTGCCACAAATATCGTGAATGAGGCCATTGCCACGCGATCCTTTAACCTGATTTTGATCACTGTGTCCGCAACGAGTACCCTCTCGATGGAGTATGGCTTCGCGCTCGAGTATTATGCCAAGGTGTTGCAGGGACTACACACCAACATTGCCTTCCTGTACACTCATGTCGACTACGCCGACTGCCATCATTCCAATACAAAGCACCACTCAAGAATAATGAAAAGGCATAACGCCTTCAGCAAGATTTTCAGAGATCTGCGGCATTTACCTATTGAGAAGGAGGAGCTCTCGGTTGACAGCGCTGTTGTAGATCAGACGGAATTGCACAGGCGCTTCTCCATCGACCTTCGCTTGACGAAACGGCCTGTCGCCCAGTGCTTGATCCGAAACACTCTCAGAGACATTCTGCAGCTTGCCGTTGCGAACCCTTCGGTAGATCTGGACACCAGCCCGAGCAACATTAAGCGAATAAGGGCGATTGTCCATCCAGACAAGGGCAACCGAGCATACCGCGATCAGTTCCAGGCTGACATGCAAGCAAATACGCCACCAACAGCAAGAAGAAAGGGCAAGAGCAAAGCGTGCGAGTTGTCCGAACAGGAAGTCACGGAGGGAGCCGTTGCACTTGCTGCCGACATGGTCGAAGAAGGCTCGAACTCTGACTATGAGGGGTACTTTCCAAAGACGGAGCACGAACCAGAGACGGATGATGAGAGCGAGTTGTTGCAACGACTCTCGTTGGCTAAAGCAGGCAAAGCAGTGAAAATAGAGTAAAAAAATGATTTTTCTTTGACAAGTGAAGCGAGACAAGGGTTGAATAAATAGTCGTTCGCAATATTCGAGTATTTCCGTACACCGGCAAATGTAGGTAGTTGTTTGTTCGAGGAGGGTGACTGTGAATTGCACATGTCTGCCAAGTCCCACAAAGGTGCCATGTTGTCAATATGGGCGACTGAGGATCAACGAATAAAGGAATACCGGATCGCTCTGGGCAATTGATCCGCTCAAAGACGAATTAATTGTCTAATCTATAGCCTGCTGACATCTTTAAACGCTTTCACTAGGACGAGGTTTCAAAATGAGGAGATGCGGACTTTCCCCTCCGGCTCGCACATCATGCCTGTTCACTTGAACGATTCGCACCTACTACCTTCGACTATCGGAACTTGGAAGCAACAGGCACAAGGACTGGCCCACCTACTAAAAGTCAGGGTAAGATGCATCAACGGCTACATGTTCTTGTCGGTGTACTGCATTCTTGTACTATAAAATACACTCTTAATTTGGCTTTGGTGCTCAATGTTGACTTTACTTTAGGCTTGTGTTACAGCGTCGACGGCATGATCTCGTTCCCAAGAGCCACTCGATGGATGTTTTGATGAGTGTGATCGTCTGTCTGGTGTTCCAGTCCTATTTGGCCCGCTAGCGCAAGCGCTGGTGTCACAAGCACACGTTCCTTCTGTCGGCCATCTCGATACCGGTACGGCTTTTTTTAGGAGGGGGGTTTTTTTTATATTTATTTTAGAGGCTGTCCAGAAACATACAAGCTCAAGAACATCTATCGTCGCCTACGTTCGTGCTGTGGCGTAGCCGCATTAAAGGTTTACTCTGATATGCTAAAGAGTATGTACTGCCGTTTCAAAACTTAAGCGTTAGGGACACAGAATCCCGTGCATCGGCTCCAGTTGTCTCCGCCTCCACAGGCGTGGATCAGATTTGCAAATGGGTGGGATTGGCACGACCAGTGGTCGCCGCAGTTGCTGATGCAAGGGTACAGGTCCAATCCATCAGGGACTCGCCAGTTGTTTCCATCCTTGCCGATGTTGCTGATCTGGGCATTGACTCCAGCGGCAAGGAGAAGGGCAGCAGCCTAGTGAGGCATCATTAAATAATAGACACCATGTTAGTTCAGTCTTGTTTTTATCGGTCCAATTGTGTGTACGAGCAATTGTTTGTCTATTATTTACTCCGAAAGTGATACGCATTGTTGTGTTGTTGCTGGTCTTGAAAGGTGAGAGGGTGTTGAAGAAGTGCTGGGGGACGAAAGTCTTGAGGAGGAGTTGTTGGTTGAGATGGGTTGGCCTTGGAGAAGGAGCTCCTTATATACAGTTTTTTTCTTCTTACTGCAGACCTAGCACCTTCCCTTTCCCATTCCGTGTTCATGAGCTGAGAATGTTCACTTTTCCTCTCTATGCCATTACATGCTCCATACCCTATCGTCATTTGTTCATGCGTTAACTCGCACGTTACAACGTCTCCTTGCTGATCCGTTGCAACCATATCCTGTTCATCGGTTACTAGCGCCTTGGGGGGGTTTCTCAGCCCCTTCCCTTGTTCATGTACATGTACTGCGCAGGTTATTTTACGGCTCCCAAGCGCCTATCACGCTAGGCGCACTACTGTATACTGGCCATTTTCCATTTTCATGCGACGTGCATGCTTATTTTTAGTTTCCCTCATTCACACCGCCAATATCCTGGATTTTATCTCGGAACGCCTTCCATTAAAAATCAGATCCATGGCTGATTGTCACTGACGGACGTTGTCACCATAGTGACACTATCGTGCTCCCGTAGAGGGCCGTGCATCATGCTATATCCTTTCCCAGTCCACTACAACAGGTACTATGCATGGGTACATTTACGCCATATTTCAAAGAACCAGATCTAACATGACTGCGCTAGCCGGCAGACATGGCAGTCATACACACTCTCTCAGTCGTGAATAGAGCATTGTTCATGGGAAAAAAAAATCCATGTCCCAAGGATAGATCTAGCGCAGTTACGGCTCGGCTCGTATGGGAGACCAAAACGGTACTCTCTTTCATGGACGTTTCCAGTCTACAATTGGTGAATTAATGCAGAGTCCACGGGAAAATTTATGTTACATGCTATAGAACAGGTCTATCCCGAGTACAACTTTTACTAAAAGATAAACAGGGCACTATCAAGAACCGATTGCATCACGCTCTCTCTCACTGAGACAAAAGCATATCCTCGAATACAAAAAAAATAGTCGCAAGGTTGGTCCGCCTTTAAGTCGCAAGTTTCAATAGTGGTGATATTTCATACTTTTCAGTTCGCGTAGAGTATCCGCTCTTTTCACCACATGTTCTCGTTCAGTTTGCTGAGCGCAAAAGATAAAACTGAAGGATGAGAGTCCTAACAAAGTTCTTTGGTATTCTTCTCTTCCCTTCCTTGCTACACCGGGCCCGGGTGGGCCTACAACAAAATCGGACGCTGTGTTTTGCAATAAAAATGAATTATGGTACCTGACAAGAAAGCAAGGCAAGAGAGGGATCTTCCTTCTGGGTCTTTGGTCAGAATAATTACTACCAAGTGCCTGCTCTATGTCAATCTCTTGATTAGTCTAAGTGGTTATAATGGCCAATATGCAGCATGCTTCACGATTGCGAAAAAAAAATAGGGGGTGTCAAACCCTGACATTTTTGCGTCGTATATTTTTTTGGGTTCACGAAAAATGCGTCCGCATTCTCCTTTAAGATGCGTCACATAAAATGCACCAGGGGTGACCCTGGTGCATGGAGAAATGCAGCAGCAACAAAAAAAATTAACGTATTTTTTTTCTGTGTAAAAAAAATACGGCCGCATCAAATTTTGCAAGTGTCAGGGTTTGACACCCCCTAAAAAAACGCAATCTTTCACCCGTGGGCTCTGCACCAATTCACCAATTGTAGACTGAAAACGTCCATGAAAGAGAGTACCGTTTTGGTCTCCCATACGAGCCGAGCCGTAACTGCGCTAGATCTATCCTTGGGACATGGATTTTTTTTTCCCATGAACAATGCTCTATTCACGACTGAGAGAGTGTGTATGACTGCCATGTCTGCCGGCTAGCGCAGTCATGTTAGATCTGGTTCTTTGAAATATGGCGTAAATGTACCCATGCATAGTACCTGTTGTAGTGGACTGGGAAAGGATATAGCATGATGCACGGCCCTCTACGGGAGCACGATAGTGTCACTATGGTGACAACGTCCGTCAGTGACAATCAGCCATGGATCTGATTTTTAATGGAAGGCGTTCCGAGATAAAATCCAGGATATTGGCGGTGTGAATGAGGGAAACTAAAAATAAGCATGCACGTCGCATGAAAATGGAAAATGGCCAGTATACAGTAGTGCGCCTAGCGTGATAGGCGCTTGGGAGCCGTAAAATAACCTGCGCAGTACATGTACATGAACAAGGGAAGGGGCTGAGAAACCCCCCCAAGGCGCTAGTAACCGATGAACAGGATATGGTTGCAACGGATCAGCAAGGAGACGTTGTAACGTGCGAGTTAACGCATGAACAAATGACGATAGGGTATGGAGCATGTAATGGCATAGAGAGGAAAAGTGAACATTCTCAGCTCATGAACACGGAATGGGAAAGGGAAGGTGCTAGGTCTGCAGTAAGAAGAAAAAAACTGTATATAAGGAGCTCCTTCTCCAAGGCCAACCCATCTCAACCAACAACTCCTCCTCAAGACTTTCGTCCCCCAGCACTTCTTCAACAACCCTCTCACCTTTCAAGACCAGCAACAACACAACAATGCGTATCACTTTCGGAGTAAATAATAGACAAACAATTGCTCGTACACACAATTGGACCGATAAAAACAAGACTGAACTAACATGGTGTCTATTATTTAATGATGCCTCACTAGGCTGCTGCCCTTCTCCTTGCCGCTGGAGTCAATGCCCAGATCAGCAACATCGGCAAGGATGGAAACAACTGGCGAGTCCCTGATGGATTGGACCTGTACCCTTGCATCAGCAACTGCGGCGACCACTGGTCGTGCCAATCCCACCCATTTGCAAATCTGATCCACGCCTGTGGAGGCGGAGACAACTGGAGCCGATGCACGGGATTCTGTGTCCCTAACGCTTAAGTTTTGAAACGGCAGTACATACTGTGCCGGATTGTGCCACTCCGTCAGGATTTGGCTCTCTTTTTTAGTTAACAAATAGTCACGGGATGTGGGCTATAAAAGACCGCATTCCGTCAGATTTTAGAAAAACAACGTTCTTTCTTTGGTTCTTGTTACACATCATTTCCCTCTGAAAATATCTCAACTGAAACACATACTCTTTGGCATACCAGAGTAAATCTTTAATGCGGCTACGCCACAGCACGAAACGTAGGCGATGATAGATGTTCTTGAGCTTGTATGTTTCTGGACAGCCTCTACATAGATAAAAAACCTAACAGAGCGATGTATTTTAGTCAACTCGCAGTACATAGAGTGGAAGATGATCCGTTTGGAAAAGTTGGATGAAAACATGGCAAATATGACAAAGGAGATGTGACAATTGGCTCGATCTGTAAATCCAGAATTCGCTTGTAAGTAGAGCATTTTTGTTTTTAAAAGAGTCAATGGGCATTTATCATGTTCATGGAGCTAATACTGCACTATTATTTAGTCCAGGAGTTGTAGGCTCGTTTCCAGCTCGCGGTTGTCCATTAACAAATAAATATGAAACGTTTTAAGACAGATATTTAGAGTGGAAGAGATCGTTACTTTGACAGGCACACACAATAAAAACTTTTACGGGTCATGTGCTCTTCTCGATTGTCGAAGGTGGCGTCAGCTCCAAGATAGTAACGACGATCCCTACCTGGTGGAGGTACTATTTTACCCCTGAGGGTGAAAACACGCCCTTCTTGGCCGTGGATCGATGCCGTGCTGACGCTTGATGGAAGGCACTCTTGTACCATGTGTGCAGACAAATGAACACAAGAAGCAAGGACCGCTTGGGAAGCGTTCTTATGTTCACATTTCGCTTTGCTTGATGGCACATGCCAAAAGGCTATAATCTTTGCCTCTCTCCCATCCTTTATGCCCATTGGTGGATCTGCTTACGAGGAATACAAAAAACGTCATTTTCTAGACAAGATGCAGAGAGAATCTGGAATGCGCAATCGTGCATGGTGACTCCGCTTCTTGTGCGCATTTGCTCTTGCTCTTCTCAACCCAGTGCCTTTTTTTTTTTTTTGGCACCCTCTCCTCTCATACATAGAAGCCTAACGAAGGGAACCGTTATCTGATCCTCTTTCCTCGGTATCATACAGTCAGGGATCTGATTATGTTTATGTTTATTTACTGCACACTTTATTATTGTATCAGCTGAGTTCGATCCTTACCCATTTTAAGTTTCTTTTAAATTGTAGCTCGTGTGCCTTCATGATTTTTGTTTCGTTCCCAGGTAACCGCTTTCACCCTTCCCCTGCTCCTTTCTCCGACAAGTAAGAAGATGATCTCTTACGCTGGAACGAGCGTGACTCTTCATTTTGATATAAATACAGGCGACAGCCACCCTTCTTTGTCTAACCAGCCTTCCCTACTCGACAGACCTTTGTGGCTTGACCACCTCTCCACGTCCTGCATCGCCCCCTCCCTTTCCCTGCATCATGTCCACCGACATTACATCTCAGAAGGAGGAACATCTTCCTGAGAAGCACCCTGGGGTTGAGTTGACTGAGAAGCCTTTCGACATTGATGAGGAGGATGAAAATTCACCGTCCGTATGGGTACGTCCTAAACATGATGATGGTCTCTTGGGACAAAAGTAGGAGAGTTTATTTATCTTCGATTCTAACAATCCAATCTTCTCACATTCTCACTTTTTTTTCTTCACTCCAAAACAGCCGTTCCTGTTACCGATGACCCTTCACTGCCCGTCATCACGTTTCGTTTTTAGGTACTTGGATTCTTCTTCACTGCCATTGGTGCCGTCATCACCCAGTACAACTTTTTCCGTACTACTTACTCCTCGTACTCCATCTTTTTCGTCAACTTGGCCACCTACTACCTGGGCAAAGCCATGGCCCGCATTCTTCCCAAGTTCAAGATCTCTCTCTTTGGCCAATAGTTGTCGCTGAACCCTGGTCCTTTCAACATCAAGGAGCATGCTGCTATTGGTATTGCTGTCAACTCTGGAGCCTCGGCTGCTTACGCTGTCGATATCTTGGCTGCCACGGACCTTTTCCTGGAATACCGTATCGACGCCATTGGTGGAATCCTTTGATCATCACCACCCAGTGCCTCGGCTATGGCATGGCCGGACTTTTGCGCAAGTACATTGTTTACCCCGCCGAGATGGTCTAGTGGCAAAACTTGGTGCAGGTCTCGTTCTACAACACCTTGCATGCCACGGACGAATACAAGCGCACCCATCTGGTCCGCGGCTGGACGCGCATGAAGTTCGTCTGGATCGTCTGCGGCATCACTTTCTTGTACCAGTTCATCCCGCAGTGGATGTTCCTTCTGCTGATGTACGTTGACTGGCTGTGCTGGATCCAGCCCTTCAACCGCAACTTTTGGGCTCTCTTCTCGTCAGCTCAGGGAGGTGGCATCTTGTCACTGTCGTTCGACTGGAAATCGATCCAGGGCCAAACGCTGTACTATCCTCTGTATGCTCAGCTTTGCACGTACACAGGTATGATCTTCTACTGGATCCTCTTGCCTATATTCTGGCTCAACAACATCCTCGGCACTCGCGTCTTTGGTCGCCCCCTGTGCCCCAAGTTGTACTACCCCAACGGCACGATGTTCCACTACAACGATTTCAGTACCGCTGACCATGGCCTCGACGTGGAGAAGTACGACGCCATGGGTGTCAAGGTCACTATGGCTCCTATGTACGCTCTTGGTTTCTTCTGTTCCTTTCTTGCCTTGGCCGCATGCTGTTCTCACATCGGCTTCTTCCACGGCCGCAAGATCTGGCACACCGTGTACGCGGCTTTGTCCAACAAGGAGGATGACATTCACACCAAGATGATGAAATTCTACCCTGAGGTGCCTCATTGGTGGTATGCCGTCTTCTATATCGTCATGGCCGGTCTTTCGATCTTTGTGGTCGAGTACTATAAGCTGCAGCTGCCCCGGTGGGCCTTGGTCCTGGCGCTGTTTATGGGATTTGTCCTGACGCTGCCTATCGGCATCTTGAACGCCATCACTTGTTATGGCCCAGGTCTGAGTGTCATTTCCGAGCTGAGCTGCGGCTACATGTTGCCAGGTAAGCCCATTGCCAATCTGGTGTTCAAGTGCTATGGTGAAATGGCCATGTATCAATGCAACCTTTTACTCCAGGACTTGAAGATGGGCCATTACATGAAGATCCCTCCTCGCAACTTGGTTGCTGCCCAACTATGAGGTTCCCTGGTCGGTGCTATGTTCAACTGGATTACTCAAATAGTCATCATTGACTCACAGCGTGAGATCCTGAACGGCACGAGATTCGACAAGAACGGCTTCTGGACAGGTGCGCGTGTCCAGACCTTCTGGGGCTCAAGCCTGATCTACGGTGCTTTGGCCCTGCACGCATGTTTGCGACCGACGGTAAGTACGGCTGGGTCTACTTTGGCTTCCTCGTCGGCCTTTTGATTCCGGCTATTCAGTGGGCCCTGTCAAAGAAGTTCCCCAAGGTCAAGTGGCACTTGTTCAACGTTCCTCTATTTGCCAATAGTATGTCCAAGTTCCCTAATAGCTTCACGCTCGGTATCTTTGGTTCACTAATCGTAGCCGTGATCTTCTAGGGCTGCCTTGCTCGCTACAAGAAGGACTGGTGGAACCGCTACACGTTTATCCTCGCGGCTGCCATGGATACCGGCGCCGCCTTTACGGGTCTCTTCCTCTTCCTCTTTCTGGCCGGTGGTGTTTCGGAGAAGATGGTCGTCGGCTTTCCCTCGTGGTGAGGCAACCACCACACTAAGGAAGGCGACAATGCTCCTTACCTCTTTGTCAACCGTTGCGGCGCCTCCAGTGGCTCGAACCCCAAGGGCTGGACTGTCTTCAACCCGGCTGGATAGGAACAAGTGTAGATAGAATGAGAATTGATATTTTCAGACACAGAAGAAAAGAGGTAGGCGAATTTCTGACTATATATATGAAACTAGACTTGACTACAAGATTGAGAATACTTGGCTATGTAGGGAAGTAAAACCATTCTTGAATCCTATTTGGACGAATGTTGGAGTGCAGATGAATTCGGTGGTAGTTGTTGAAGGTGCTGAGGACTAGATGAACTTGCTGAGTGTATTATTGAGGATGTATACGACGCGTGGCTACTATCCTAGACCATCGACACTCTAGCTTGCGACACTGGCTTATGCTGAAAGTATGCTTGGTAAGCGAACATGAGTATTACTCTAGACCAGCTCCTTTTTATGATTCGCTGCTGTGCAGGGCTGAAAGAAGAGACTGCATGGTTTGTTGCGATTGGAAGGTAAAGCACTGACCGTTCGGCTTGCCATGATTTTGTGGCGAAGCTAGAAAAAAAATACAGCTCGAAGCCAGCACACGTCATATTTTCATGCGCATAAATCGATCAATTTCATGCATTCATGCAAATATACATATTTTCAGCCTTGGCACGCTTGCGCCTCATAGTTACCACGCCAGTTATATAAAGACCTGGCATGACCGTGCCAGAAACGTAACTTTACCTAACAAACACCCTTCCCATTTGAACATCAGGTTCGTCGACAGTTGAGGCGATAAAAAGAATGTGATCATGAGCTCCCATTACGGATTGCCTGTCTAATCTATCTTGTCGGTTACTTGACCGAAGTCTAGGCTACTCTCCAATGAAATCTCAAGCGATTCTTTACTTCGTGGTGGTGTTTTTAATGATCATTGGTCTGACGAACGCTGGTCCTCTGGCCTATGGGATATGCCAAACTGGATGCAATGCAGTCGTGGTTGCATGCTATACGGGAGCCGGCGCTACATTTGGAACTGTAACCGCGGGTGCTGGAATCCCAGCAGCGATTATCGGGTGTAATTCAGCTCTAGGCGTATGCATGGCGGCATGTGTTGCTGCCGGATTCGCACCGACTCTTTGAGCAGCCCTTACTCGCCTGTTGCCTTGTGAATTGTGGCTTAGATTGTAACACGTGACTTAAAGTATAAAAACATTGTCCCTTCCCATCCATCAGTATTTTAAACATTTTTGTTCACAGCCACAATCTTCCTTCATTAGTATTTCACTTATTTTTTGTTCATACTGTGTCAACAGCATGTAAGACCCTCCGTGTCGGCGCCGTGCAAATCTCTCCATGTCAACATCATGTAAAACTTTATCCAGGGAACATAAATTGTTGCAGGAATCATTGTGAAAATAGATGATGGTTTCCCACTTAGGGAAGAGTAGAAAAGAGGTGAGAACGAGACATGACAGTACATTGGTGCTTGATAGTAAGGGTCTGCTCATGGAGTGTGCGCTTCGTATTTTGATAGTCTTTTGTTCCTCCCCATGGCCTTGCCAAGGGCAAATGCTAGTATAATATATAATATATTGGAGACTTGATGCCTGTCGCTCAGAGAAAAATAGACTTTTGGGTGTTTGAGACTACCTCTTGTGGGGGGGACATTCATAAATTTATGTATGTATCCCTGCGTGGTTTCGGTATGCTCTCCTAATGCTCACATCTCCACCCCCCAAAACGCTTGGATCGATTGTCCTTTGCGAGACAGCTTAAACCTAACGCGGTGACAGAACCTTTGTACCCTATGATGAGTTTCCAGGAAGAGCGTCAGACCCCCTTTTCAGTTCTGGTGAAATAGTTCAACGTGGGGTTTTTTTTCTTGCTGGGTAAGGATCGGTTGCTTGCCTCCAGTTTATCCATCTCCTAGGAGAGCAAATATGTGGATCAGGAGTCAGCGCTCAAACCCCCTGGAAATAAAAACACGTAAATGGATCTCAAATTCGTTTTGGCCCAAGGTCTCGCCTACAGTGCATGTCATTTTTTTTGATTTTTTTTTCCCGCCCAAAGCAAAGCATTGCTTCTTGTCGACACGTGATGTGTCGAGTCCACTTGCTTACAGAGTGGATCGCATCGTGAATGGGGAAAGGAGCGAGTGTGAGTGTAAGATCGGCAAAACTTGTCCATTTGTAATGTTACATGGGTGGTGGTACTGGGCCGCACTAAGGTCAGAAGTGTGTTGTCGACGGCATCCAACTCACATGAGGGTGAACTGGGCCAGAGACAAAACTGTGCAGCAAACGGGTGGAAAGAAGAAAACTCAATGAGCATTCCTTTTTTTTTTTCCATGTCGAGGTAGGGGGAAGGTGAATGCTTGAAAAACTGCCCACATGCTAGTCCAGCTCTTGTTGTGTGCAGTCCCCAAGAAAAACTGATCTCTCATGCGACTTGGCACAAAATGGATTTATGGCCCACAACTAGTCGCAACCAGACCCTTCATTTTACGAGGGTTTGAATTCGAATTTCCTTCTCCCACTCAAATGAGGGTACTCACGCCCACCCATGTCTACCTCTCACGAGTTTGGTTGCGTCGGTTGTGCTCCATTCCACTCGCATATTGGGCAATCAAGCCGCAATAAACGTTTGCTCTTTCCCTCTGATCCTCCTTCACTTTTTTCTTCTGGTCCCTCCCTTCCACCTTCACTCCAACACCAACACCAACACCAACCGTCACTCTCACTCTCACTCTCACTCTCACCACCATTGCCAATTACCACTAACCCCAACCATCAATAACACCAATACTACGACTGCCACCACGACTACCACTGCCACCAACCAGCCGTTTGATCCACTTCCGGGCACAGTAAGTCAAGTCAGGCACCCATCCAGACACCCTCAATCGTGCTTTCTTATGTGAGGCACACGTTCTTTAACCGTTGCCTCTTTTCCTTTCCTTTCCTTTTCTTCCCTCCCTCGTTCCTTCCAAAAAAAAAAAAAAAAAAAAAAAAAAAGGGTGCTTTTGTTGACACAGACACTATCGTCTAACATATGGTGATGCTTGTTGTTGTTGATTCAATTGATGTTCATTTGGTTAATGAGGGAAAAGGCATTGGCCATGGACGAGGCGAGAGGTAGTCATGAGGTTCAGTAGAGGAATGGGAATGTCTGGCTGGTGGAATGTCTATGATTGATAATGAATGATGTGTCTTCCATGTTCAGAAGAGCGGTGCCATGCATGCGTCTTTTCGATGCGACTGTTCAATTCATGCAAGGCTCTCATTCTTTCTTTGCTTTGTTGGCAGCCAAGGCGGCATTAGGCTGTGCGGAGGAAAAAAGAAAATAGAGGCAGATGGGGGGGGGGGAGAGTGAGGGCAAACAGAACATGGATGCAAATGAGAAGGAGAATGGGGAACCAGAGAGAGAATGCAGACAAAGAGAAATATGGTGGGACCCCTTTCCCCCTCCCTCCGGAATGATAAATTAAGTGCGGTATGTTCGCAGTCTTTATCGCCTCATCGTGCAATATATTTTCTTGGGGAGGTCTATCATAGAAATAGTGCGCATTTTTTAGTTGACCAGACGTATCACGTTACTAGAAAAGGTGTGCGTTCACTTCTGTTCCCTCATTCTCTCTCTCGCCCAATGGGGCAAAAGGCGAGTTTATTTAATTGGGCTTAGTGTGCCGTTTCTGGGTAAAACGTACATATGCGTTTGGACATGAACCCAAACTCTATTTTGTGTGTGAGAGAGTTGATTATTGTCCGTTCGTTCGTTCTCATCTCGAACATCACTTCCATACCAATACCATGGGGCATATTGGGTGGCACACAGATATAAAGAGACAGCCCTTTCTCGCCTTCCCTTCTCTTTTCTTCTTCCTTTTTTTTCTGGCTGTTTTTCCATAACCCTTCTTCTCTCTTCCCTCTTCCATTTCTCATCTCATCGCATTCAGGCAAACAAACTAACAAAATAACACCGATCCCATTCTTCTCTTCCTCTTCCTTCTGTCACTCCTGCTAGAAAGATAGATACTCCACCACCCCGCCCCAATTGCCTATACCCACTAGGCAAACGAAACACGAACTCCTTGCTCTGCTCACTTTCAACGCGCCTTTCCCGCTCCCGCTCGATTCTCACTTAACTCAACGGTCCTTCTCCCCTCGAACCTCTTTTCGTCCCAAGTCACCCACTCCTCCTCATATAAAACATAGACACACACACACACACATATACACACATTCACACACACATACACACATTCACACACACACACCCTCTCCCTCTCTCTCTCTCTCTCTCTCTCTCTCTCTCTCTCTCTCTCTCTCTCTCATACACTCTCACACACACACACACACATGGAATATGGCGCCTGTTGACTCCAACATCCTCGTCCTTCGAGAGAAATCTGGCACATCCCACATCGATTACATGGACATGCATGTCGGCCAAGTGCTCGCCCTCAACACCAACGCCACTGGATCCAACTTTCTCTCCCATGCAACAGAGGTCAATACTACTACATCCTCCTCCTCTACCTCCTCCTCTACCTCCTCTTTCTCTGCCTCCACACCCCCTCCAGAGTATCCTGTCTGTAAAACTCTCTCCGACTACAAAAACAATCGGTCGCTCGGCCACACCAAGACCCAGACGACTCTTCCCTGCTTCAAGATCTACAATGTCTATGGCGAGAAACCCATCGAACCGTGCGCCCAAAAGGTTTTAGGGCTAACGATATTCGACAGCCCAGTGGAGATGTATCAGTTCTCGGTCGATATGGCTATGAGCAACCCTGGTATTCTGGACAAGCTCGAGGCCTCCATCGACACTGCACAAGTCAGGGATGAAGGAGAAGGAGATCTACTGGCAGAGGTCTTTCGTCGCGACATCCTAGTACCCATGCCCGAGGCGAGAATCAAGGTGCTCGACGAGTATTATGTCATCGACTCCCGCTCCGAGCCCGAGGATCCACACCGGTGGTACTACAAAGCCAAAGGCAAAGGAAAGCATATCAAACGAACGTCTCCGATCTCTGTCTTTCACATCAAGAATCACACCAAGACGCACAAGCAGCATAAGAAGCTCACACAAGAGCTCGTCGCTTTCCAAAGCGACTTTGTCCCATTCGAGAGGCGATGGTTCAAGGAGATCGTCAACAACCACAGCAAAGGTCTGCTCGATTTTATTAAAAACAATGTTCTTGTGGCTGGAGCGTTTAACTCGTCCATGCCCTCCGCGAACGCAAAAAGGTATAATATTTTTATTCCGCACCAATTCATCATAATGCACATTGTGCAATGGCTAACCTTATAACCCACGTTTTTTTAAATAGGAGCCCTCCGAGAAACCAAAAATACTCTGTCCTCGTCTTGGGAAAGACGCAAGCCGGGAAAACTGCCCTTGTTGAGCATATAATGAGCTACGCTACCCCAAGTCACACTGTCGACCAGTCTCTTCTTGGCGACGGCACCTTCTCCAAAACTGAATGGACCCGTACAGCTCATACCAAGTCGAGCCTACCTTCCTATGAAGTCTACGACAAAGCATCCGGATCCACGATCGACTTTAACCCAGACGAAGGTGACGAAGAGGACATTCGAGATTTGCTCTTTACTCGCGAGGACAACATTGGTCTCAGGCCGGCGTCTGGCACCGTATCGGATGCCGTGGAGTTTGAGCTCCTGGACACTCCAGGACTCAATCAAGACCAGGACGTTGTCCAAGCAGCAGACATTGTTGACGGAATCATCTCCACTCGATCCTTCAACCTCATTTTGATCGTTGTCAACATCCACGATCCACTCACTGCTGAACAGCTCCTTGCTCTTCGATACTACTCCAAGATCCTCCGCGGCCTGCACTCCAACATCGCGTTCCTCTATACCCATGCCGACTATGACCTATACCTGCACCCCAGCGAGAACCGGCAGTTGGCGCTGGCGAACAAGACACGATCTCTGAGTCGCATTTTCCAGGGACCCACCTCGGGAGATTTTGAGCCGTATCCAAGTTTCACTATCGCTCTCACAGAGAAGAACCTGCCAGTTGTCCAGTGCCTGATGCAAAACACTCTCAGGGACATTCTCCAGCTCGCCGTCTCGAATCCTCCCGTGCTTATGGATACCAGCAGTACGAATCTTGAACGTATCAATCGCATCGGCCATCCCTCCGACTTTGACGGTCTGCAGCGCGAAATGTCTCTGGCACACATCTACCGAGCGCTGCACCTTCAAATGAAGGTCGTTTGTGACCCATCGGTGCCGAGCGCACGTTTGAAGACCATCGCCTTCACTGGTACCTTCTCTTGCACATCCTCTCCGATGGAATCTGTGAAGCTGGATTCAACGCCTGGATCGATCGTCGACAACACACTTACTGTCCAAGAAAGCGCTACCACTGCGGACAGAACGCCCACCACCGAGTCCAGGCCCTCCGTTCTTGTCCTGGGGAGGACTCAGTCAGGAAAGTCCAGCCTAATGCAGCATATGAAGAAGTACGCGGATCCGTCCTACTCGATCGATCAATCCGTTCTTGGAGACGGAAATACGTCCAGGACAGAGTCCACGAAGCGCATTTGTATCAGCTCCAATCTTCCTGCCTACGAGATTGTTGATAATGCGACAGGAATGACAATAGATGTTCAAAACTTGCATGCGATCCAGGACGAATGCGACTTTCATGAGCTGCTAAGTGGCCGCGAGAACAAGTACACGTTGCGGATGGTAACCCCGGACCCGAGCATGCCGCCTTCAGATTGCGTGGAGTTCCAATTCCTGGATACCCCTGGCCTAAATGACACGGACCACAGGAGCGTCGCCATCGCCGCCAACATTGTCAAAGAGATCCTGAGGACGCGGTCGTTCAACTTAATCCTGGTCACGGTTTCGGCGCTGAGCCCACTCACTGTCGAGTACAGGTTGGAGCTCGAGTACTACGCCAAGGTACTGCAAGGGTTGCATGCGAACATCGCGTTCTTGTATACCCATGTTGACTACGCGAACTGTCACCACTCCAACACCAATCACTGCGAGATGCTGTCGAGGAGACACGGTGCCTTCAGCGACATCTTTCGAGGCACGAAACCCATTATCGCAGGCGGTGTGGAGTTCAAACACTTCACTATCGATCTCCTGTCGTCGAGCAAGCGGCCCGTTGTCCAGTGTCTGATCCGAAACACGCTTAGGGAGATCCTGCAGCTGGCTGTGGCGAACCCACCGGTGGTTGTGGATGGACACTGGAGCAACATTGCACGGATCCAGGCTATTGACCACCCGGACAAAAAGAATTTGGCTTGCCGCAAGTGGATCCGGGCGAGGCAAACAGCTTTGGCGGCGTAGCAGGATATGAGCGAGAGGAGGGGTGCTTCATGGGTTAGTCGCAAGAGATGGACCAACAGCGTTTATGGCGGCAGTTCCCACGGATCCGGACGAGGGTTATCTTCCGATATTGGATCTATGGATGGAATGGAGGTTGATGGCATGGATATTTTAGAGTCACTAATAAGCCAACAACCTTCCATTGGATGATGTTCATATTTGTCCGGCAACACGCTGATCGTGTTTGGTAGAAAAAATAAATTGTATATGTATAGTAGTTAACATTCACCATACTTTCAAGTCCCCCCTCTTATGTCTGTTGTCTTGTACGCGTGATACCATTCCTCTCCATCTCGGCTCCTGTGTCTCTCGACACCTTCGGCAGAGACGGATAAAGAAAAGAGGATTGTGGAGGACGTAGGATGGAGGTTGCAGGCTCCACTACCTACATAGAGGAGGAAATTCTGGAAACGGAGACTATCGAACACGATTTTTAGTCAGTGGCTGGGACAGAAGGTGGTTGTGGCACGTAAGTAGAGACGGGAATAACGAGGACTCGCGAATGATGGCCCTTGTTTTGTTCTATTCTGGACCCGCTCGAGCACTCTTTGCTTCACGAAGTGCATAGTACATCGATCAACATATCGCTTTCCTTTTGAGAAGCGCGAGCGGAACTCTGCGCCCTGCGGGTGGTTTTCCAGAAGGGCTCAGTGGCCGGTTAAAATGCAGGAATTAATGCAATGAATTACCGCTAAACCCGCCCTGCGTCATGCGGGGGAATTTGCCCAATGCAACGGCAAAATTTTCACGGGATCGAAAAACAAGACAGCAAGGCTGTTGTTCTTTTATTGTTATTCTTTGGTCCCGGCGTGATTGGCTTCTCATGTACTGACACTTTCCCCCACCGCTCAGGGCAAATGGTTGTGTTCCTTGCGTATGGAAAAAAAAAGTGAGCTGAGTAGGCCTTACTTTTGCTCCAAGGCGGATCATGCGTGGACGGGGAAAGGAGTGCAAGAAAAACCAGTATACAAGGATCGTGGTTTTGAGGTGCGCTGTGGGTGTTGTCCAGCACTGGAGTAACGTGGGTCAAACTGAAAATGAACCCGGGTGCTGTTGGCGCACTCCTCTTCCTTCCATATCGGGGCAGGAAATAATTGTCCATGTTTTGCTTCTTCCTCCCTCCCTTTTCCCTTTCTCCTTCCACCCGCCTGCCACCCCCAACACCCTCTGTTACACTGTAAGTCATAGTCCGTCACCCATCCTCAAATGCCGCTCTTCAGCCATCACCTTCCTTGCGGAAACCCCCCTCCCTCCCCCCCCCCCCTAATTCAAGGAGGTGTCAACACTGTGGACGAAATCCTTAAGGAGACCACCAAACCCAAGTGCTCCGTGCTCCTGCTGGGCAGGAGTCAATCATGAAAAAGCAGCATGATCGAGTATCTCAGGAATTACTTGGATCCGAACTACTTCATAAACCAAACCTGCCTTGGAGACGGGAACACTTCCAAGACCAAATCCACATGCCAATTCGTTTTCCTTCCCACCTTCTTGCCCACGAAGTGGTTGAAAAAGCGACAGGAGTGACACTCAACCTTGAAGACTTGGGAGCGAGGATCCATGATGAGGATGACTACCTGGAGCTACTGAAAGGTCAGGAGGAAGCATGCCATGAGGACAGTGCCTCAAGAACCCAATAGTCCAATGTCGGATGTCATGGAGTTTAGCTTCTTGGATACCCCTGGCTTCAATGACACTAACCACAGCAGTGTGGCCATGGCCGACAACATTGTCCAAGAGATTATCTCAACTCAGTCATTCAATCTGATCCTGATAGTTATGTCGGCCCAGAGCCTACTCTCCAGGGAGTACAGGACTGAACTCGAATACTACGCCAAGGTGCTGCTAGGACTACATGCCAACGTGACGTTCCTTTATACCTATGTCGGCTATGCCGACTACCACCACTCCAATACCATGCACTGCTCGAAACTAGAGAAGCGAAACACCTTCAGCAGGATTTTCAGGGAACTTGTGGCAGACAACACATCATTGGATGATGTGGAGCTGTATAAGTACTTCACCATCGATTTCAAGCAAAAGAAGTGGCCAGTTGTGCAGGGCATGATCCGAAACACCTCAGAGACATCCTCCAGCTCACCGTTGCGAATCCTGCAGTGCTCGTGGACAATGACAGTAGCAACATTGAGCGGATCAGAGCATCCGCCATGCGGATAAGGCGGACCAAGAGCACCGCGAGAGGTTTAGGGCTCAGGCAGGTGCGACCCTACAGCGGAAGGGCGAGGAGAAGGCTCAGGGCGGGGAGAAGGTTCCTTCGTAGCAAGAGCTTGTGGCGGGAGATGTGCCAGCACTCTTCATGGCAGTAATGGACACGGAGGCGGACGGTGCGGATTTGCCCAGCAAATATTGGTCGTCGGATGGAATGGATAGTGACGGCATGGACTCTGAAGGACGCCAATATATCAACCTTCTCCAGAGGGTGAATCAACTATCTGGCACCCTGAGTGTGCCGGATAACAAAAACGGAAACAAAATAAATGTAGCATATATATAGTAGTGTAACAAACATCACGTCCCTCTTCATTTGTTTCTTGTATTCCATCGCGTCCATTCTTAGAACTCATGCATCAATGGCGCCTAGTCTAAGCCATTAATTTTAATGAATATCGTCCTCTGGCATGGAACAGGCAACCCAGTTGATACTCCCTCTTCGGTTTCCTGAATTTCTGAAGTAATCGCGAGATAAATGGACTCCCTCTCCTTCTCCCTCTCTCTCCCTCCTTCAGTCTCTTTGTCTTAATCGCTCCACTCAGCCATGCATCGGTCATGCATATACAGACACAAAAAAGAGTGGTATAATGGGCAGCATCGTTACTTGTCCAGGTCACTGTACAGTATTGAGTGCCGCAGAACAACTTGGTGAAGAACGAATTGTATGGCTTGACTGCAAACAACAAAAAACAACATTTCATACTCATGTCCTTTGCCCTTTTGTGCGTTTGGTTCTGTGCGATGTGTACAGTGATATTTGTACTGCGATTTGTGTATATGAGAGCATCGAGACTGACGTACACCGTTGGTTGGATCGCTCCAAGCAAAAGCAAAAGCAAAAAGCGTACTTTTCCAAATAAAAAAAGCCAATAGGAGCCATCCAGACAGCAAAAGAATGGTTTTTATAAGAGAGGGTTGCTAATGATGGCTTTCATTCTCTTTCGCGCGCGCCTTCTCGGTACGCCGACTCTATTGGTCGCGCCTGGCACGGAGATCACAGAAAGAAATTAAGCCTTTGTGGTTGGTAGGTTTGTTGAGACCTGCGCAGGAAATAAAGGAGCACAAATTTTCATTTTATAGACACACCACCCATTGTCGCTCACAAAAATTTTATACGTGAAAATGTTGATTTTATTTTCCCCTTTCACGCCGCGAAGAAAGAGCTTATTGCTCCGATTCATTTTTTGCATGAGTAATTGTTGGCAATGGCAATCCTAAATAACGGTTCTTAGCGAACACGCTCTTTTTTGGGTTAAGCAAAGTGATATTTGCGTAAAAGACCTGGGGGTACGTTTTTGCAGATTGTTAGTGGAATGTCGAGAATTCGATTGATGCGAAATGAAAATTAGGAGAACAATCTTCAAATAACGGTTTCTGAGGGAAGCACTCGCACTTGTATTAAGAAACCGGGCCTTCTGAAGATGGTAGGGGGGTACATTTTTCAAAAAAAAGTCTCTGGCGTGAGAATGAGTGAAAGGAAAATGAGATGATGTGAATTTTGAGGGGACAATGCTCGGCGATGAGGCGAGCATGAACGATTCCATTACCCAGGTCCTCAATAGGAGTGAGCAACCTGTCGATATACGTCGCGGTAGTTACCAAAACGCCTTTATTGAACGTTCCGTTTTTTACGTACAAGGTGTGCGACTATGGGTGGTGTGTCTATACCGCCCCTGCTGGAAGAAAAACAGGCACAACCGTTTGTCGAAACAGCGCAAACCTTATTGCCAACCAGCGTACACCGTTTGTCGAAACCGCACGGCTGTTTCCAAAACAGCGCATGCTGTTGGACTAAACAGCTCAAACCTTAAGCAAACCAGCGCAAGCCGTTTGCAAACCCAGTGCAAACCACTGGATTTGTGC
Source organism: Podila verticillata NRRL 6337 (assembly GCA_000739165.1). Classification (NCBI taxonomy): domain Eukaryota; kingdom Fungi; phylum Mortierellomycota; class Mortierellomycetes; order Mortierellales; family Mortierellaceae; genus Podila; species Podila verticillata. The sequence goes on along the minus strand of KN042434.1, from coordinate 285,520 downwards.
AGTGGTTTCAAAAAAACACATCCATAATGTTCGTCTTCACCGTCTTCACCTTCTTCACCCTCTTCAACCCACCTTTTCAGCCTGCCTCTATACTCCACTCTCCCAACATTGCCATCAAAATCCTCTAATCAAACAATCCTTTCTAATTCAACTCTCTTTGCTCACCACTTTACGCTAGAGAACCATTCGCTCGATTGATTAGAGGATTCTGATGGCGATGAGGGAGAATGGAGTGAAGAGGCAGGCTGAAGAGAGATGACGAAGAGGTTGAAGAGGTTGAAGAGGGTGAAAACGACGTGCTTTTTGAAAATCACTGCACAAATCCAGTGGTTTGCGCTGGTTTGCTAAGGTTTGAGCTGTTTAGTCCAACAGCATGCGCTGTTTTGGAAACAGCCGTGCGGTTTCGACAAACGGTGTGAGCTGGTTGGCAATAGGGTTTGCGCTGTTTCGACAAACGGTTTGTGCCTGTTTTTCTTCAGCAAGGGCGGTAAAAATGAAAATTTGTGCTCCTGTATTTCCAGCGCAGGTTTCTGGTTGTGGTAGAAAACAAACACGAAGATGCGCCAACGTGAACATTGCGACATGCATCATTGTGAACATGATCTAGCGGGAGCGGGAGGAGAATAAGAAAGTGCAGCCATCGAGATCAAGCCCTTCCTTGCCTTGCCACATATCAAAGGTCTGTAATCTCTTACCTTTTTTTTTTCCCTGCGCATTGTTTGCGTCTAATTTCAAAAGTGGATCGGGTGCTTGTGAAAGAAGGACATGCATCGTCCCACTGTTGCTCTCAAGCTCTCATCCATGCAAAGATCGCATTTTATATCGGTAGGATGGAGGGTTGCGAGAGGGCTAAGCATGGTAATCGAAGTACGCCCACCGTCATATAAATATCTTTACTATTTGTTCATGTTTTGCTCTTCGCCCTTTCCTCCTGTCGACCATCACCAACCCGAGTCCATTCTCACACCCTCTCCCCCCAGCCACACAACCACAACCACAACACCGACAAGTTTAGTGTTGCACCCCCAAGCACGTAAGTTACAGTCCGCCCCTCATCATCCTCAACGATCGACAGCTCCCTCATCAAAAAAAGAAAAGAGCTTAGATTGTTAGAGGTGGGATATGGTCAGTCTGATGCAGCATACAATCTCCCAGAGGAATGGTCGTTCGTTCATGTGTAGATGAGTAAGAGTAATGAAGTTTGGTGGAGTAGTGGTGATGGCGAGATGGTCATATGCATGCTTTTGTGATGATGGTGATGAGATTCACTCAGCCATGGAGGGATGGTTTGGGCTAGTCAAAAGAAGAAATGGACACGGAGACTGGCATTCAAGCTAAAAAATTTAAGCTTATTTAACAAACGACAACCGGAAAACGGAGCCAAAACTAACACGCTTTACGTAAGTTTGTCTTGCATTCCCCTTCAATCCGATAGACACTGCTCCCCTCACGCCGACTGACTGTCTGGTCCCCACACCTACCCTCGCCCCTTTTATGGCACTCAACCCACCTCTTTTTCCCCTCATTTCCTCTTCGTCGCTCTACCTCTCCCTCCCGAACACACCGATACACCTCACCACACCACACCACAGCACCATCGCCACAGACCCCCGCAAGCCAGCCCAGCCCACATTCCAACCTCCCCTCCGATCCACCTCCTACCCTTCTCCATGTCTCAATCGAGATCACCAGGCCTGATGAAACGTATCGAAGCCTCACTATCTCAACAGTTTGGCCCCCCCAGATCATCATCATCATCATCCAGTGATCTCTTGGACCAGTACAACGTCCTTGTCCTCGGCGAGACACAATCGGGAAAATCGACCCTTATCCAGTACATGCGAAAGTATGCCAACCCAAATGTCAAAATCAACACCGATGCCCTTGGCACAGGTTTCCTTTCTTATACAACGAAGGTCGACATAACTACCATCACCACCAATCTCCCAGAGTACGAAGTCGTAGACAAGAAAGCTCCCAAAGGCACCAACGTCGACTATGGGGAATTCCTAAAAATACCTGACGAGTACGACTACGAGGACGCTCTCAACATGCGCAAGGGCCTGGAGACGAAGCAAGGAACTCTTCGGTTGACCAAGAAGGTCAACTTCAACTTGATCGACACTCCCGGTTTAAACTCAACACAAGGCGATAACGAAGCACGTATCCAAAAGATCTTTAAAGGTTTAGATGAGGCCAAGACCATCCACCTGCTCCTCATCACCATCTCTTCCGGACCGTTCAACCAGGGTTTAAAGGATGCAATCAAGGCCTACGTCGACATGTTCCCTGGATTCAACGGAATCATCGCCTTTGTCCACACCCACTTTGACTACAAGAACTTTCATCCCGCGCGCTCTCAGGAGGCTCACGCCGTCGACCTTCGAACACAGAGTCTGCACTCGATCATGGGCCGAGAAACCTTTCCCCACTTCAAAATCGACTGCGACGTGTACAACAAAAAGCCCATCCGCGAGTGTATCACCCAGAACACCATCCAAAAGATTCTCGAACTGGCAATATTCAACCGACCCATCGACATGTTGCAAACCGTGGTCAACAAAACTCGTAAAATGCGCGACATTGACAACATTCTGCAGGACAAATTCGAGGCAACTTCACTCACGATCGAAAAGACCCTGCGCTTCAAGGACAAAGAAGAGGGAGACTTGCTGGCAGAGATTTTTCGTAACGAAACCACGGTCCACAAACTGGAGGCGCGGATTAAGGTGCTGGACGAATTTTTCGTCCGCCACGATGTCGAACTGCTGGAAATTTTGCACGAAGACCGACGGGATATGGACTACGCAGTCGACAACCAAGGAAAGTTCTCGATCCGTTACCCACAGCAAGGAGTGCAGCCTCATACCATCAAAAGGCGAGATCTGCTCTGCCACAGCGTCAATGTTCTCAATGAGGGTGGATCGGACAAGGACAAGGATGGATGGAAGTCCTGGAAAGGCGACTTTCAACGGACGTCCCTTCAGAACTCTGTTCTCCATGTCAAGATCTACGCGTCCAAGTCGAACTTGCGCGAGAAGGAAATCAAAGAAAAGCACATTGAACGCCTGGTTCTCAAAGAGAAGCTGGCGGTCGCCCTTGAGTATCGAAGGAGTCACTCCGAGGCGAATGAGAGCAGGAAACAGCAGATCAAAGAGATTGTTGACAAGCACAGTGAGGGCATCCAGATTCTTGAGTATGTCGCAAACGATGTTCTTACTCCCGATTTGTTCAATGCTCTCATGGAAGATCAAGCCTACATTGGCAACACTGCTGTGTGTGCAAAGAAGGTACAGGCGGTCTACATGTCATTGATGAAAGTGAAACAAGCTAAGCGTGATCTCGAAGCAACTGAGAGGTACGTATTCTGGAACGATGTTCTTTGCAACAAAAAAAAAAAGATCGTAAAAAATTCGTACTAATCTCGATTTTATTCTCCGTTTATGTGATATCTTTATAGACTGCAAGCCATGGACTTCCTTCCTATATCGTCTACTATGGATCCCAAGGTCTCTTTGAGTTCGAACGTTAAGCAGTCGAATTTGTCTTTGCTGATTCAACTTGGCGACGACTCAAAGCCTATTTCTCGTCCTACCACCCTGCCCCGCGCTCACCCCGAGTCATTTCCTCATAGTGACTATATGAAACCCTCTGTCGCGACCGACAGATCATTTCCTCCGAGTTATTTCGAGGCTACTGGCAGTTTTATGTCCGAGTCCATTAGTTCCCACCCTTTGATCAAACCAGATATATATCCTGCTGCCATCAAGTTTCCTTCTGAGGGCGCCGTTTCTGGACATCTCATTCGTGACAACGTCAAGTCGTCTCCGCTTGCTGAGTCTTCCGAGCTCTCGACTAGCACTTCCAATCTCAGCGACCCTTCTCCAAGTTTGCCTGTTTCGACCTATCCAAAATCTCAGAAACACTCGATCCTCATCTTGGGAAAGTCGCAGGTTGGAAAGACTGCACTTATCGAGCACATCAAGAACTACTGCTCCCCGAATTACGCCATCGACCGGACTCGTATTGGCGACGGCATCTTCTCCAAAACCGAAGAAGTGAGCTCGTTTCTTGGAGAGTCGAGCCTACCATTGTACGAGGTGTATAACAAATCGTCGGGAGCTACTATCGATTTGGATGGCAAACGCAAAGGCACAGATGCTGAAGATTTTCAGGAGTTGTTGCTCTCATGCGAGGATGATGTTGGTCTGCGTCTGCCACCTGAGGACCCTATCGGATCGACGCCAGATGACCACAGCGGATCTTCGCGGGACATCATGGAATTCGAGATTATTGATACGCCAGGATTTTGCAACCACAAGGGCCAGGATCTGGAGCTTTCCTTGAGCACGATAGATGCGATTCTGTCTACCCGGTCCTTCGGCCTCGTTTTGATTGTCGTCAACATCCATGACTCACTCTCCGCGGAAGAACTCCTTTCCTTTCAGTACTTTTCTGAGGTCTTGGGTCCTCTGAATGCCAACATCGCGTTCCTGTACACGCACACCAGCTACAGTGATTACCATTCGTCCAGCCCAAGTCAGCACATGGCATTGGCTAACAATACGCTATTTCTAAGCTCCATCTTCAGGTGGCCCGAGTCGGATAAAATCAAGTTGTATCCAAACTTCACAATTGACCTTACCGAGAAGAAAATACCTGTTGTGCAGTGCATGATCCGCAAGACCATTAGAGACATTCTTCATCAAGCAGCCTCGAACGTTCCAGCTCTCATGGACAAGAGCGACGCCAGTATTCAACGAATCAAGGATATCATCCATCCCTCAGATTTTGATGACATGCAGCGTGAGATGGCGTTGGCACGCATTTATGGAGAGTCACGGACTCAATCAAAACCTCTCGGTCGCCCGCCGTCCTCGCCAAGTGAAGCGAATTTGCAGACGATCAACATTCTACTCATTGGCGATGCTCAGTCAGGCAAGAGCTATCTTATCGAGTCCATGAAGCTGTATGCCAATCCTTTCTCCATCTCCAGCGTGGAACTCATTGCGAAAAGCGAAAATGGCGCTGCGGACGAAATAATTAGTGGGTGCTCTTTTGTCGCTGAGATGCACACTCTTGAGATACTCAAGGCTGAGAAGGCTTGTAAACGCAAGATTATCAATATCAAACAGGAAGCAGAGTCGCTGAGCGTTCAGGAGTTTGCGGAGCTACTGGCTATGGGTCATGGGGCTATCTCGACTCCCACCAATCGCTCGAGTATGCCAAGAGAGTATCGGTTCAGCATTTTCGAAGTACCAAGCTGGCAGGAGGACGTGGATTCACTCCTAAACAAAGCTGCAGCGATTCGCAGGGCTGTATCCGAGTCGGACAAGGAGATTCACCAGGTCCTCGTCACTCTTGGTCCTGAAGCCGTCAGCAATTCTACCAGGACGGTGATTAGCACACTTTTCAACATGTTTCCCGCCATCGCTCCTCTGCTCTCGTTTGTCCACACCAAGGTCTATTATCCCAATCTCCATACCAGCAACACCTACTTCCACGATTCTGTGAACGCCAAGAAGGTGGAGCTCCAGGAATTGATTAAGTCCGACCCACCCATCTTTAAAATCGACAATAATCTCTACATGAATAGGCCAGTTCAGCGTGCAATCACTTTGAACACCATCCATGACATTCTTTTAGCCGCGACCAAGACCAAGCCAAGATACTCAGTGCTTGTCTTAGGAAAGACACAGTCGGGCAAGTCCAGTTTCGTCCAGCATATCAAGAAGTACGCTGACCCTGCCTACATCGTCGACCAATCACTCCTCGGGATCGGCAACACATCCTGCACAGACTCTGTTCAGCAAATCTTTGTTCACTCCGATCTACCTGCGTATGAGGTGCTTGATATTGCGAACGGTTCGACTTTCAACCCGCAAAAGTTGAATTCCATAATCCAATGCCAGGACCGCTATATTGACCTTATCAATGGCCGCGAGACGAAATACAAACTCAGAATGGCAACTCAGAACCCAGCCAGGCCGCGGTCAGAGTTCGTCGAGTTTCGGTTCTTGGATACCCCTGGTATTAATGACACACAGCACAGGGACGATGTCTTTGCCAGAAACATTATCGAGGAGGTCATTGCCACGCGGTCTTTTAACCTAATTTTGATCACTGTGTCCGTAAAGAGTGCCCTCTCGATGGAGTATGGTTTCGCACTCGAGTACTATGCCAAGGTGCTGCAGGGGCTTCATAGTAACATCGTTTTCTTGTACACACATGTCGATTATGCCGATTGTCACCACACCAACACACATCACCACTCGTCCCTGGTGACGAGACACAACGCGTTCAGCAGCATTTTCAAAGACCTTCGGTATTTACCCAAAGAGAAATCGGTCAATGGTACCGACACGGAAGATTTGCGACACTACAGACGGTTCATGATCGACTTCAACACGAAGAGACGACCCATCATCCAGTGCCTGATCCGAAACACTCTTCGAGACATTCTCCAGCTTGCCGTCACAAGCTCTCCTGTGGAACTGGACACCAGCTCGAGCAACATTGAGCGGATCGGGGCTATTGTAAATCCGGACAAGGGGAACCGAGAGTACCGCGACCGGTTCAGGACTGACATGGAAGCGCCAACAACAGAGCTGACACTAGATAATGAAGCAAGTAGCCCGTGCGTGCACGACGATGATACAGAGGAGATGGAGATTTCGGGATACCTCATCGATCACCTACCATGGAAAAAAGTGGCAAGAGGAGTGGCTTCTGATACCGGCGCGACTGAAGGACTTGCAGGTTTTGACTATGAGGAAGATGCGGATACCGACGATGATGATGACGAACCATGAGAGAGGAGTGACAAATAAAAGATTTGAGGTGGAAGATCCATATTTCTCAACACACTGGAGTATACCGTGAGAATCGAGTGTAAGATACTCGCACAAGAAAGACCAAAATGGTGTGGGAAGCACGCTCAGTCAATCCCTGCGCCCTGGCATGGTTTACCCAATGGGCGCAAGAGGTATTCATTTTCGACACCACTTAACTGCATTGAGTCACAAATATGTAGTTATCCCTTTTGCACATTGAATTCGTCACACCTCCTCCATAAAATGCAGATTTTTAGTGTGCATTCACTTCTACTGTAATCTACCCCGGACTATATTCGCTCCACCATTGATTTTAATTGTGCTCTACTTAAACCTTAAATTTCGCGCTTTCCCCGAGCGGGTGCCGAGAGGAGAGTACTTACTACGAGCGTCCACTCGAAGTTCATCCTGCATGTCATTCTCCTCTTCCTCATCTTCTTCTCCATCCTCCTCCACTTCTTCTCCTTGGTCGTTCCCACTTCCCTCCTCCTCATCCTCATCTACGACCTCCTCTTCTTCCTCTTCTTCATGCTCTGCTTCATCATCCCAACCCTCAACATATGGGTCATGATAGCCCTCGGGGAGGGCTTGGCGGACGTCATAGAGGCGGCCAAGTGGAGCCCCTGCGAGTGAAAGTTGGAAGTTTCGCCCAACCTCGCGGATCCACCCTCTTGCCATTGCAGCATTAATTCGCTCTATGCCACTCGCAACGTGTCCAGCAAGAGTCTCAGCCCCTACAACCTCCTGGCGGACATGGGTCTTGACACTGCTAAAGACAGACTCAGCAGCATTGAGATGTGGGCTGTATGGAGGGAGGAGAAGAAGGGTGTGGCCACTGGAAGTAATGGCGTCTTTGACCCTCTGGGTTTTGTGGAACCTGGCATTGTCCATGAGAAGAATGCGGCGTCGGCCATCAAGACGAGGAAAAGTTGATCCTCCAAAAATTCGGTAAAGGTCTCTTGGTTGTAGGCGCCACGCTTGAGATGGTATGCTAGGACGCCTGTCTTGTCGACAGCAACAACCAGCGACATGTTTGGACCGCGGTTGTAGGGAACCCTCTGAAATGCACGTCTGCCTCGGGGAGCACGGCCATACTTGCGGGTGATGTGCAATTGAAGCCAGCTTCATCGATGTAGATAAAGTGGTTCATGTTACCAGGACCATGGAGGACGTTCTGGGCCCATTATCGTCGGCCCTCAATGCGCTCGGGATCATTGAATATCTCTGGCTCCACCCTCATCAGCTTGAGCGTGTAGGCAGTGAGCTTGTTGATGGCCTTGTCGACGGTACGCTGGGCAAGGTGAGGCTGGATCTGGAAGTGCTCATTCAACTTGGTGGTGAGCCACTGAACAGGACGACCGGCAAACTCATCCATGTTCTCAGTGAGCCAGTCGAGATGCACTTGCTCGACCCTGTTGCTACAGTTACGGCCCCTGGGCAGTTTGTCTATGCGGCTGGTTTCAATGAAGGTGTTGACAATGCTTCTGACAGTAGACGCAAGGATGTTGAAGTTGCGAGCCACCAATGCCATGGTCATGCCCTGATCGATGACTAGCTCAATGATCCTCTCTCTGGTAGTGATATCGATTTTATTGTTCTTCCTTCTTCTAATAGCTGGCATGGTGCTGCAAAGAGTGTGTGGAGGTCTCGTTGAGGTGAGGTGTTGGGTGGATGGGAGAGGGAAAGTTTGGAGGATGGTAGACATCATAACATGCACCGAATTCGATTGCTCTTATGTTATCCTATGGTAGTGGCAAAATTCGTCAAAATTTCATGTAGGGGCTGACGAAATTCAAATCTAATGCGAAGCAATCTAAAAGTTCACTACGCAGTTTTATTCCACACCATGACGATACACTTTCCACCTGCGTGCTTTGTTTGTACGGTAGAGCGAATTCAGTTTGCAAAAGGGATATTAATATATAATATATTTCCTTGTAACCGATGTAGTAGCCTTCCAGGCACCCCAAAGTACTCGGTCCTCATCGTGGGAAAATCACACCCAGGAAAATCTACCCTCATCGAGTACGTGAAGAAGTATGCCGATACAAGTTACACCATCGACCAGACCCTCCTTGGCGACGGTGTTTACTCCAAGTCTGACAGAACCCATACGGTTCATGCTACAACGAACCTTCCCACCTATGAGGTGTACAACAAGGCATCCAGTACTATGATACTGTCGAGTACAGGTTGGAGCTCGAGTACTACGCTAGGATAATGCATGAGTTGCACGCGAACATCGCGTTCTTGTACACCCATGTTGATTACGCGCACTGTCATCTCTTCAACACCAACCACTGCGAGATGCTGTCGAGGAGACACGGCGCCTTCGACAACATTTTTCGAGGCACGGAACCCATTTACCGCAGGCGGTGTGGAGTTCAAACACTCTACTATCGATCTCCTGTCTTCGAGTAAGCGGCCCATCGTCCAGTATCTGATCCGAAACACGCTTAGAGAGATCCTGCAGCTGGCTGTGGCAAACTCACCGGTAGTTGTGGATGGACAATGGAGCAACATTGCGCGGATTAAGACCATTGAACACCCAGACAAGAAAAATTTGGCTTGCCGCAAGTGGTTCCGGGCAAGGCAAGCAGCTTTGGCGGAGCAGCAGGAGATGGGTGAGAGGAGGGCGCGTTTTCACGGGTTAGTCGCTGAAGATGGACCAACAGCGTTTATGGCGGCAGTTTCCATGGATCCGGACGAGGGGTGCTATATTCCGACATTGGATCTGTAGATGAAATGGAGGTTGATGGCATGCGTATTTAGAGTCACTAATAAGCCAACAATCCTGCATTAGATGATGTTCATATTTTGTACAGCAACGCGCTGAGCGTGTTTGGTGGAAAAAGTAAACTGTAAATTTTTTTAGCGGCACCATTCATTTCAGTTGTGCTCTACCCAAAAAAATCTACTATGATTTGGATTTCGCTCTCCTCAAACCATCAATTTCGCGCTTTCCCTGATTGGGTGCGAAGGGCGAGCATTTACTACGAGCGACCGAACTGCATACTTTTCATCATCATCATTGTATTCATCTTTCTTTCCTTCTTCATCCCCGTTTACTTCTTCTCCTTCGTCGTCGTCGTTTTCCCCTTCATCATCGTCCTCATCGTCGTCCCCCCCCTCTTCCTCACTAATTCGTTCCTGGTGGTGTCGACGATTTTGTTGTTTCTCCTTCTGAGAGGTGGCATAGGGCTGCAAAGAGTGTGTGAGGGTCTCGTTGAGATGAAGTGTATGTTGGAGGGGAGGATTATAGAATTCACAGAAGTCAAATGCTTTTATGATATCCTATGGCGGTGGCAAAAAAACGTCAAAGTCGCTGCGAAGGGTCCGACGAAATCGAGCAACACCATGATGATTTACCACACACCTGCGTGATTTGTTCGTGTGGTACAGCAACTTTAAAGTTCAAAAGGGATAAGTATATGTACTTCACTCCCTCATCCACCTTACAGCTGAGTGAGCATGAATCCTCCTCGTTGTTTGTGGCAATAACGTCATGTCTATTTCTGGTGAGCTCGAAGTTAGGCCTGAGGTATGAATCACCCGTCCACCCGCTCCTCCTATCCGTCCGCCCGTAAACTAAAGCAGAGTGTTGTTGTTATTCCTGTTCTCTATCCATCTCGTCCGCCCGTAAACTAAAGCAGAGTGTTGCTGTTATTTCTGTTCTCTATCCATCTCGACCACCCACTTGTCCTATCCGTCCGCCCGTAAACTAATGCAGAGTGTTGTTGTTATTCCTGTTCTCTATTCATCTCGTCCACCATAGTAAAGACCCAGATTCAGATATCAGATATTTTTTTTCGGCGTTAGCTGACAAGACTCAGACACTGAGCCGTATTTTCCAAGGATCCGCGATAGACGTTGAGCTGTACCCAAGCTTCACCATCAGCCTCACGGAGAAGAAACTGCCGGTTGTCCAATGCATGATGCAAAACACCCTCAGGGATATTCTTCAACTGGCTGCCTCCAATTCTCCGATGTGCATGGACACGAGCAGCGCCAACATTGACCGGATCAAAAGCATCTGCCATCCCTCTGACTATGACGATCTGCAGCGCGAAGAGTCTCTGGGGCGCATCTTAGGAGAACTACAACCTCGAACAGTACTCCCTGGCGGCCCACTGTCCGCTCCGGATGGCTCAACCTTGCAGGACATCAACATCTTCCTCAGCACCAGCGATTCCCAATCAGTCGAGAGTCCTCCCATGGAAACCGGGATACTAGAAACAGAGCTTGGACCGGTCGTCAACATGGATCCCGGCATTCAAGGAAGTGCCCATAGTGCAGGCAAAACTCTTGAGGCGACCACCGAGTCCAAGCGCACTGTTCTCGTTTTGGGCAAGACTCAGGCGGGAAAGAGCAGTATGATTGAGCAGCTCAGGAAGTACTCAAATCCGAACCATATAATTGACCAATCTCGTCTTGGAAATGGAAACAGATCCAGGACTGATTCCATCGAGCACTTTTCTATTCATTCCAATCTCCTTCCCTGCGAGGTTTTTGAGCCTGCGACAGGCACAACATACGACATTCAGAAATTGGGAGAGAGGGCTGACGAAAGTGAATTCTTCAGGCTGCTGGGCGGCCATGAGAGGGACTTCGTCGTCAGGACAGCACTTGAGGATACCGATATTTCACCGTCTGATCTTGTGGAGTTTTGCCTCGTGGACACGCCTGGACTCAATGACACGGACCACAGGAGCGTCGACATGGCTGAAAAATTCGTCCAAGAGATCCTTGCCACTCGGTCGTTCAACCTGATCTTGATTGTTGTGTCCGCTGAGAGTGCACTGACCAGGGAGTACAGGACCGAACTCGAGTACTACTCCAAGGTGCTGCAAGAACTACACTCCAACGTGGCGTTCGTTTATACCCACGTCGACTATGCCGATAGCCACCACTCCAACACTAAACATCACGCAAGCATGGCGATGAGACATATGGCCTTCAGTAAGGTTTTTCGAGGAGTCCCAGACAGTACGCCCGCAGAGGATGTGGAGCTTTACAAGCATTTCGCCATCGATCTCCATCCACGGAAGCGGCCTGTCGTCCTAGGCATATTCCGCAATACACTCAGAGACATTCTTTATCTCGCTGCGGAGAATTCTCCGGTGGTTTTGGACACCAGCCAGGAAAACATTCAGCGGATCATGGACCTCCCCCATCCGGACAAGGCGAATCAGGAGCACCGCGGGAGAATGAGAGTCCTAGCAGCTGTAGCCCTACAACCTTCGCAGGTCGGGGAGGTGGGGCGTCCGCTGCTTGAAGAAGTGAGAGGAAGTGACGCGAGCCCTGCAGCATCCATGGCAACCGTGTCTACGGACTCGGGCGATGCAGAAGACTTTGTGCCGTTGGAGAGCATGGAGGTTGATCGCGTGGACATTCACGGCCACTAACTTAGCCAGGCAATTCTTCACAATGCAAAGAGTGATGGCACGGCAACCAGGCCGCTAGAGTTGTACCACGAATAAATAATTTTAAATATGTATAGCAACCAAGTCCCTCTCCAGTTCGTATTGCCTGTGTACATGATGTCGTACCTCTTGCTCGAGCCTGTGTATGCTTACACGCAACGAACAACACAAAACCTCAAAACCTTGTCTTTGTGTTTGATGACGTAGTTTTCATACCATGTGTCACAATATTACATTGCTAATTTCGTTTAATTGATTTCATTTACTTTTTATTCGCCCTTCTATGCCTTCCTCCTCTTCTTCCTCACATTCCATGACCATCGAAAGTTCCAGGTATGTTGTGTTTTTTTTTTCTTGGGTCACCGTAAAGCCCAAGTGAAAACGCTTCTTTCTTTTTTTTTTTTCTTTTTTTTTTTTTTTTTTTTTTTTTGCATGTCTTTATGTAATATATGCATGGGGAATATGAAAAACTCCATTTTTAAACTCGCTCTCTAATCACCAGATCGGGCATCTTGTTCTTGAGGTACTCATACCCAGCCGGCTCCTCACTCTTCTTCTTCGTCGCATCCGCCTCCTCCTCTTCGATCCCGTTCCAAACCGGCGCCGACACGCCGTCCAAATACTGCAGCCGCTTCCAGTGCTGCGCAACCCACTTGGCCTCGCCCAGCTGGCTCAGTGCACTCGAGTCCGTGTTGACCAACAGCCTCAAGCACTGCAAGTTCTTGAGCGTCTTCAAATGGTCCAGTCCCGACTTGAGCGAGAAATCCAGCCCACTCTCACTAGGCAAGAACTGGATCTCCTCATCAAATCCTGCTTCTTCTTCTTCATCCTCCTCCGTCGCAGCCTCCATAACCTCCTCATGGAACACGCCAATCTCGAGCATCTCCAGCTCATGCAGCCTGCTGAGTTGACGGTACACTTTCTCAACCATCTCTTGCCGGTCCTGGTCCGTGAGCTCGACCACTTTCCTTTCCTTGACGGGCATCCCCTCATCCTCCTTGCTGGCGAATTTGACGGATCCAGTATCGTCCGACAGCCGGATCGATAGGAACTTGAGCTTGGTGCATTTCCAGGGAGTGAGCACCATGTTAAAGAACGAAAGCGACCCCGATGGCGCTACCACCGACCCGAACGTGTGCTCGGGCTCCTTGGGGTCGCTGTAAGGGCTCAACCGGAAGCTCAGCAAGTTGGGACACAGGGTCAGGATCGACTGGATGTCGTCGCTCGCCATCCGGACGCCAAACATGTCGACCCGCTCCAGGTGCATAAAGTGCTCCGCCAGGGCCATGGCCGCGTTGGTGTGGATCACGAATGAGGTGGGCGGGCGGATCTTGATCTGCTTCAGCTGCCGACGGTCCTGCACTAAACGCTCGAGGGCGACATCGCCGTTCCAACGCTGGGTGAGACTGAGGCTGTCGACGTTGGGGCAGTGGCGGCGCAGCACTCTCGAAAGCACCTCCAAGTTGCCGTCGCTGGCGTGTGGGACGCCGAAATGCTGAAGGTTAGGGAAGCGGCGCAGCATGGGCAGGAACTGGAGCATGTCGTCACTACCCAAGACCAGGTCCAAATACAAACCCGTGAGGTTGCCTCGCTTGGTATCGTCGGACATGTCCAGAGGGCCAGGTCGACCCTTTCCTCCGCTTGCTGGCTTATTGTTGCTGTCGTCCGTGTCCTTGTACTCGACCACCTTCTCGTCCTTGAACGCCAGCTCGCCATCGTACATGTCGCTATCGCTTCCAGAATCATCCGAGTCGTCGCCCGACATGTCATCGTCCTCGTCACTTCCAACCTCAGATCCAGACTCTGCCTCGTCCAGGGCACCGTTCATCATCTGGATAAGCTGCTCAGGTGGCATCGAGTTGGCCAGCTCCTCAATCTCGTCGTCGTCAAAAGCCTCCCCGTCCGAGCCGTACTCGTCGTCATCCATCTCACTGTCGTCCATGCTGTCTTCATCGTCGTCTTCGCCGCTATCTCCGTCATCGCTGTCATCGTGGTGCCCGTCAAAATCGTCTTGCTCGCCATCGACAGGCGGGTCATGGTCGTCCTGGTCTTCGAGCCACTCTTGGTCATAGTCGACCACATAGGGCCCACAGGCCAGGACCTCGACACTGTCCGGGATGTTGTCCAGCAGCTTCTTGACACCTGGCCAGAGCATGTCGACCGAGATCTTTTTCAGTCTGTGGAGTTTGGGGACCGCTTGGATGAAGCGGGTCTCGTCCCGCTCGGCGTTCAGGGGCTGGTCCAGGAGGAGCTCCTCGAGCTGCGGGTTGCGCTCGACGAGTGCCATGACGGCGTTAGCGGCCATGCGGGGCATCTGCTCGCGGATGCGGAGGCGGGTGAGGTGGGTGGCGCGGGAGCCCTGGAGGATCAGGGCCAAGCGGGAGTCGAAGAGGGCGAGTTTGCGGATGTGTTGGGCGTTGAGCAAGAGGCGCTCGAGGCCACCTTCGAGGGAGGTCCATTCCTTGAAGTCGAGTTCGTACTGGTCGTCGAGATTACGCCACATGTACGGGGAGAAGAGGTCGCGCCATGTTTTGCAGACCAGGACACAATTGGCAATGTCCTTGGCGTACAGGGTAGAGCAAATGAGTTGAAGGATGAGGGGGATTTCGTATATGGGCGGTGATTTGTACATGGTTAGATTATTATTAGGGAATAAGGGTAATGGACAATGTGTATGAGTGAGAGAAACGCATCACCGCGCTTTTTTTTCTTTTTTTTTTTTGTTGTCGAAATGGAAAACAACAGTCACGTCCGCAGTTGAGCCGAGTTGCCTTTTATGGTGGACAATTTTTTGTTCTTTTTTCGCTCCGATTAAAATATAAGCTCTCCACTCTCTCAACTCTCTCAACTCTCTCAACTCTCTCAACTGCGGACCGAGTTATCTTCGGGACACTCGGAAAGTTGAAACTGCTCTTGCGAGAGCAGCAAATGTGTCTGGACCACTCCATTTGGAGCACCAGAATCTATGGTGAGTATGATATCGGTGCGGAGCAATAAAAAAAAAATCAACATATGTCAAGATCCAAGGGTAATAGTGGGCTCCAATGGAGTTGCAGAATAAAGACTGTCGAAGTGAAGATCTGGAAGCGTTACGATGCATTTTCGAATCGAAAACTCCCCTTCATGATCGTTGTGAACATAGACAAGAGCCTGAGGGTCTGGAACACAAAGCGAGTCAGGCACCTGGGTAGGGAGTATGATCCCGTCACTGGAACACACATTCAGATAACACCACGGCCAGTCTCGGCCTACGTACAATAACGTACAATAAGTGAACATCACATGGAATCATGAGTCAACGAGCCGGGGCTATTTACCTCCGAGTAGCGAGTTCATCATGTGAGTCAAGTTACGAGAACCCCCCTCGCATGTCATGACAAAAAGGAAACCACATCATGCAAAAAGTACAAAAGCAAGAGGATGGATGCATCATGCGGAATGTGGACAAGTCCCGCTTTAGCAAAGAAACCCGTCTGCACTACATCTAAGAGACGGTTAGAGAATTGAAGTCAGAGTCCAATCTAGTCAAGAACATCGCTAAGACGCAAAAACTGTGTAGATTTTTTGGCTGACAAAGCATTCACATCGAAATCTGAATTGGTCCATTTCCAAAGTCAACGGAGGATGCGACCTTTTCATCTTTGTCCTACGGCTTGTCTCAATCCTATGAAGGTCCATTCTTCGATGTGGTTTCCAATTTTTTTCCTTCCTTCAAGCAGACACGTTCATCAATGTGAAATGTTTCTCACGCTAACCTGCACTCTGGCACAACAGAGCGACATTGTAAGCACTGAACAGCGCCACCCTAGACACAAAGCATGAAGATCGACAAGACGCTGCATCCACTGACACGTCTTTCTCTTTCTCTCTCTATTCATGGCCTTTATCATCGCGTCGCTATATAGGTCTACTGGATACGAATAATGAAACTCGATGTTTAAATTAATTCCTTTATTCATCACTATGCACCCAACAACAAGAGTAATATCTGCATGGGGTTGACACAGTGCCGTAATAGAGTAGAGTTAACAAGAAAAGCAAGTGGTGCTGTAATATTCGGGCTCCAAGCAGAGCACTGGCCATTTGGTTGTGTGTGCCACGACATTATGCAAGTAATGGAAACATGTTGTTCATGCGAGCATGTATATACGTAGAGCATTGTCCACTTGGTTTGTTTGTGCGCTGCTTCAAGGGCAATGCACTAACTGACCTATTGGCAACCAAATCATTTTTCTTATGGCATTGATATTGAAGTATATATATATGTATAGTACCAAATAAAAAAAAAATCATGCCCAACAACCCTCCACCACGTCCCAAGATCTACAGCTATGCGACTTTGACCCAGGGCGCATGGGTAATCCACCATGGAACCACCTTGAACTTTGCAATACCGCGGAGCTTCCGATACTACTCTTTTGAATCCGAGTTTTATGCAGCTTACCGAGCCATTATGGACAATGGAGCGGATAATATGAGCATACGCCTTCGTTGTGACCATAAAGGCCTCTGCTCGACATTGAACAATCGCACCTTGAGACGCCCGCAAAGGTACCCTCACATGAGCGCATTTCTGACTAGATTGTTGTCATGGTTGGATTCAAAAAATATCTCCCTCTCTGTTCGGTGGATCCCATCCGAATCCAATCTCGCAGACGGACCTTCAAGATCCGTATTGATGCGACAAGATCCAGAATTTTCAGTGGAAGATATCGCCTCATTTATCCTAGTATTGTCAAACTATTTACAGGAATACATGAGTATTTAAGATGATAGTGAAGAATAAAGAACCAAAAAAAAAAAAAAAAAAAAAAAAAAAAAAAAAAAAGAGTTATCCTCGTTGGGAGTTCTTGATTAATAGAGATGTCTGGTTATTTTTTTATGATGCACTCCGATTATAATAGTAAGCGATGCACACTCTCACAGGTCATATGAAGTTGCTGCTCAGATGGCTACTAGTTAGGGCTTCTAATCGAATCATTCGAATCGAATTCACCCCTGTTCAAATTCGATTCGAATGCACTCGAATCGAATCGAATTTGGATTGTTCGAATAGATAGACGCACTAATCCTATGTGACCCATTCGAATCGAATCGAATTCACTCCTGTTCAAATTCGATTCAAATACAATCGAATCGAATCGAATTCGAATTATCCGATTCGATTAGAAGTGCTACTACTAGTTTAACATGCTCTCTTCCCTTCAAAATTGCCTCGGACTTATTTAGAACAGGACATATGTCGCAACATGTATGCCTCTACGATTATGATAGAACAGAACGTGGACTTACTGGAACTGAAATTATCCAAACTATTTCTTTTTTTTTCTCTGACGACTTTGTCCCCATCCTGAACAGTAAGTCACCGTCTTACCTTGAAAGCTGCCCAGGCGATATGTATGGCAAACCTTAGATATAATTAAACTAACACGTGTCTGGCTTTTTTATTCTCGGTGCCGTACCTTTCTACCAGACTAGAAATTGAGCCACCATGCTCCATAGCTAAGGTCACAATGGAGATCACTGAACCGAATGCTGTCAACTAACATGTCCCTTTTTTTTTTACACGTCACCGTTAACCCATCTCCAACGGTTAGTAAGGACGAGGGCCACCTACCTTCGGGGACCCATATACTCATATTTGGATGACGCAAACATTGAGCGACATCGACTCACATGACTTTACCATCTCTGGTTTTTGTACTCTCCCTTTAAGATGTTTGCAACTGTTCTTTGTGTCAACAGCAAGCAAGTTTCTGCCTCTGAGGGGCTATTCTGTACACAGGATACGTGATAACCCGTACATTGTTAAATAGAAGTTTACCCACCGGTTAGTCTAGGAGGGCGCAAGACACGAACGTTGTCAACTAACATGTTCCTTTATTATTTTATTGAATTTTTTCTATACCCCATTTATCAAAACTCGCCAAAGCTAACCTGCATACCCATTTTAAAAAAAAAATTGGATGGCGCGGAGAGAAGCACATAGACTGACGTTCTCTCTTGACCTCTTTATCAACTATTTCGCATGTTCTCCATTCACAGATGATCAGTCCACGATTTACACATGCCTTTTGTGGAAAAAAAACCTTACAATACGTTCTTCCGGCAAATACCATCTGCAATTGACGAGAACTCTCTTTTTCCACATGGCACTTTTTTTCAAATGAAATCTGTAGTACAATGTTGTCCGCATTCTTGTTTTCTTTCCATGCATTGCATATTGCCTTTTTTTTTTTTTTTTTTTTGGTAATCCCGGCGCTGGAGACAAGGAGTGGTCGAGGCAGGCGATATTCATCTTGTATTCATTGCATACCGGGCAATGGAGAGAGCGCGTGTTGACAGTCTCTCGTGCAATAACGCGCGCGTCCATAGCCCCTCCCATCGCGCGTCTCTGATTGGCCGTGATCCACACCTCTCTCCCTCTGTCGTGTCCCTGAAGGCTTGCTTGTTTAAGGTTCGCAGTCCCTCCCATGTGTCTTTCTCGTCCCCCTTTGCTTCCCTTTGCTGCACACCTCCTTTCTTTCCTTTGTCTTTCTTTCCTACTCTTTGTTCATCCACTCCTTCTCCATCCATCCAATCCATCATCATACCACATACCCATCATCACCCTCCTCAAATAAACAGCCACCTTCCTTCCCCTCCCTCTCTTTCTCTCTTTCTCTCTCTGTCTCTTGTCCAATGAGCAAAGTCACCGCCATCGAGATCCCGCTCATCATCTCCATCATCGCCCTCCAACTCCCCCAGCCAGACCTCTGGAGCTGTGTCCAAGTCTCTCATGCCTGGCACGCCAGCTTCCTCCCCTTCCTCTGGCGGTCCATCAACCTCACCAAGCGCAAACGCTTCCGCTCCCTCGACCACGACACCATCCGCCGCCATGGAACCCATGTCCGACATCTCGAGGGTATCGACAGCAGAAACATTGCAGCCGTCCAGGTCAACTCAATCCGGCTGCTTAAATCGTTGGTGATTACTCTCACAACGGATGCTCGGTTCAATGCCAATTGTTTTGACCTGATGCGGAGAAACATGCATTGCTTGCAGAGTCTGGTGCTTTCGAGAGCCACACAACCCGGTGCAATTGTGGCCGTGTTGCCGTTTGCGAGTCTGATCTTGCCAGATATCTTTATCCCTATGCCTAGTTTCCGACGGGACCTACAACAACAACAACAACAACAATCCACAAAAACATCCTCATCATCATCATCCTCGGGAACTACAACATCTACGACAACGTCTGGACACCTTGTAGAGTCCATCCCCCTATCGCGCGGATCGGCCTTGGTGAGTGTCACCCTCAAGTACGTGGACATGACCCGCGACGGCTTCTCCATCTTCCTCCAGGTCTGCCCGGCCCTCGAGGAGCTTTCCCTCGAGCGCTTCGAGATCATTGAGGAAGCTCACGACGACTACTTCCAACACTCGCGGATCAAGCACCTCACCGCCTCTCTCGACCAGGTCTGGTACCCTTCCTCTTCAACCTCTTCCTCCTCATCATCATCATCACTCTTCTCTTCCTCCTCACTCTCCTCGCCAACCTCACCAGGCTCAGGACCCTCGCACATCCCCTTGCTCATCCACTTCCCCCAACTTTCCACCTGGCATTTCCTGCACGGCCAGATCAAGCGCACCGACCTGTCCATAGGCCCCGCCGTCGTGGAAGTGATCTCCCGCCTTTGCCCACGCCTCGTCCATGTCCATTTTGGCGACCTGGTCAGCGAATCTGTGTTTATGCTGCTGCTGGGCTGGTTCAAGCACCTCCAGCGCGTGACTCTACACTACACAAGCTTTGTGGGCGGAGGTGGTGGTGGTGGTGGTGGGAACGGGCATGTGCTGAGTGCCCTGCTGGTACACCAGGATACACTACGGGAGATTGTGCTGCTGGATAAGACAGGCAAACCGTTCGAGGTGGAATCGCCACCACCAGTCGTTTCTTCAACGTCGTCGTCGTCAACATCAATGACAACAGTGATGGAGGGCAAGATTATCCAGCTGCTGTTCCGGTCATGTCGACAGCTGGAGAGGGTGTCGATGCCGATGGTTGAGCTGGATGTGGCGCACATGGAGGAGTATCCTTGGGGCTGCACCAACTTGCGAGAGCTGCATGTGCGGTTCCGGGGTGTGTCCAACTCGGCAGAGGATGTGCAGATGACACTGTTTGCGCTGGAGAGCATTGCGAGCGGGAAGAAGATGCGCGAGATTGTCAAGCAAGTGTCGGCACTGGCGCTGCGAGGAGGCAACAATGACTCGGAGGGCTCGTCGGCCGAGGAGAAGGGCGTGACGACGGAGGTAGATAAGGAGGAGGAGGAGGAGAAAGGATTCGTTGCTGGCGACTTGACAAAGGGGCTGTCGACGACGGTCCATGGCCGGCTGGCGCTGCAGCTGCACAAGATGAAGAATCTGGAGAGTCTGTGGATTGGGTCCAAGATGCTACGGAGGCGGAAGGGCAGGATGATGGACAAGTTTGTGGAGTTGAACTGAATGGAAGAAAAGGGGTATGTCAACAGAATAACAGAGTGAGAGAGAAAGAGAGAGTGAGAGAGAGCGAGAAAGGCATTTGAGCATACGCGAATAATAAAAAGCAAAGCTGTTTTATGGACGAGCATTAAGAAAATCTTATCTTTATTTCATAAAACAAAAGCCAAAAAAAAAACGTGGCTCGAAAGAGAAAACTAAACTAACGAACAAAAAAAGGATGGTCGGACAAAATTATGGAACTAAAACAACAAAATCAATAACACTTATTGGGCAGCAGCGTGTTGGGGCTCGTTGCTATGGATGCCTGCGCTGTGGTTGTCCGCGCTTCCACTGCTGCCTCCACTGCTGCGGCGGCGATATGCCTTCAGATGCTGCTGGAACGTGGCCTGGGACTGGCGGCGCGTTTCCGGGTTGTTGGGGTGTACCTGTGGCTGTGATGGGCGACGCGCAATGGCGGTGTCCATCTCTGTCTGGGACACGCGTTGATGAGCGGCGTTGAGGGCTTGCATCTGCTGCTGGAACTGAGCGTTCTGGGCTCGGGTTTGGATCTGAGCGCTAGTCATCGGGGTCTGGGTCTGGGCCTGGATCTCGGAGTTGTTGGCCTGCAAGTACTGCTGGGACTGGGCGCTGTCGGCTGGGGGGGACTGGAGTGGGCCTTGGCTGCGCTGGCTCTTTTGGAACTGAGCGTCACCTTGCACCTGTGGGGACTGGGTGGTGTTCGTCTGAATTTGAGGGACGACATGGGTAGTACTGCTTTGCATCTTGGGCTGGACATGGCTGGTGCTCTGCATCTGGGGCTGGAAATGGTCAGTGTTGTCAACAACATGCGTGACATTGTTTGTGTTCATGTTGTTGCTGTTGTGCGCGTGCATGCCAGGAAGGTGCATATATCGGCTTACATCACGGTCCTTCCTGTAGCC
Source organism: Podila verticillata NRRL 6337 (assembly GCA_000739165.1). Classification (NCBI taxonomy): domain Eukaryota; kingdom Fungi; phylum Mortierellomycota; class Mortierellomycetes; order Mortierellales; family Mortierellaceae; genus Podila; species Podila verticillata. The sequence continues at coordinate 263,866 of KN042434.1, read as the reverse complement.
CAACTCGTCAATGCCTTCCTCGTCCTCCGGGTCGTAAAAGTCCTGGGTCGTGTACACCTTCTTGACCCACATCACGGTCTCGCCTTCGCCCACGGCTGGGATGGCGCCAGTGTAGCCAGGTGGGGGCTGCACCGCATTGGTGTTGGAGTGGGAGGTGGGGTGTTGAGTCGACGACGTTTGGACGGGCAGGTCCACATGGCGAGGTGTAGTGGTGGCTTGCTGAGTCGACGACAACGATGACGATTGGACGGGAACGTTCCTGTCGCCAGTGTTGGAGGTGGAGGAAGCGGTGGTTGGGTGCAACTGCTGGTACTTCTGCTGGACCTGCTGTGCGGTCGAAACTGAGGGGTCCGTGCTGGTCACCGTGGCCTTGGTGCTTTCGGTAGCTGGTGCTGGAGTGCGATCGTGATGGGCCTGGCTGGCTGCAGCTGCTGCGACCACAGGAGCGGCAGCGGCAGCAGCCACAACGGGGCGGACAGCAGGGACTGGAGTAGGCTTGGTCGTGCTAGAGTTGACCGTGGTATCGGCCATCATGGGTGCCTCATGCTTAACAGCCTGGGCTGCCATCACTGGCTCGGCAGTCTCAACAACAGGCTTGGCGACCTTGACTTCAGCAGGCTTGACAATAGGGTCGTCGAAGGCACTGGTCGTGGTCGTGGCCTTCATCGCCTTGACCGCGGGAGGGGCAGTCACGGCGGCAGTAATAGGAGCGATCACCTTCTTGGTCTCCAAAATGGGAACGTCCTTCTCCTTCTTGGCCTCTGGGAGAATGGTGGTTGCAGCAGCTGGAGCAGCAGTGTGGGATAACTTGTGATACACATCTGGAGCAGCAGTGTGGGATGACTTGTGATACACATCTGGAGCAGCAGTGTGGGATGACTTGTGATACACATCTGGAGCAGCAGTGTGGGATGACTTGTGATACACATCTGGAGCAACAGCCCTATCCTTGGGCAAAGGGGCAACGATGGGAGTCTTCGTGGTAGCGGTCTTCATCGCGGTAGGAGCTAGAGCTGGGGCTGAAGCTTGGACATGGGTTGAATCCTTGATGGGGATCACCGGGGCCACAGCCGAAATTGGAATATGGTGAGTGTCCTTGGGGGTAGCCTTCTTGTAATTGGGCATGGCGCTCTCCATCACAATGGCCTTATCGGATTTGACACCAGCAGCTGCAGCTCCCATCAACGGAGCGGCGATGTGGACAGCGGTGGGTGAGTGAGCTGCTGCAGGTGCCTGAGTGTGAGCCTGAGAGATTGGAGCCGAAGGGACGTGAGCATGAGCGAAGGGAGCAGAGACTGAAGGACCATGAGCCTCGATCGCAGGGATAGCTGGGGCTGGAGCTTGGGCACGGGTTGAATCCTTGGGGGTAGCTTCCTTGTGCCTAGGCATGGCGCTCTCCATCATAATGGCCTCATCGGATTTGACACCAGCGGCTGCAGCTCCCATCAACGGAGCGGCGATGTGGGCAGCGTTGTGTGAGTGAACTGTTGCAGGTGCCTGAGTGCGAGCCTGAGGGATTGGAGCCGAAGGGACGTGAGCATGGGCGAAGGGAACAGAGGCTGAAGGACCATGAGCCTGGATCGCAGGGATAGTGTGCGACTCGGTTGGGATGCGTCCAGCTGGAGCTGGAGCGGAGGCCTTGTGCGCCATGCCTGCGGGAGGGAGCACCGAGACGGGTGCATTGTGCCTCAGGATCAACAGGTCAACCCCCGACTTCCGTTTGGCTGCACTGGCTGCACTGGCTGCGTGGGGAGACTTGATGTCGTCGGCTAAGAAGTAGTCCTCCTCGTCGTCGGCGATACCGTGGATGTCCATGATGCCTGGGGCAGCATGTGGAGCGTGTGCTGAGGTCTGTGCGTTCTGCAAAGGATCGATGGTCGCCATGTCTGCGGGAGGGAGCACCGAGACGGGTGCATTGTGCTTCAGGATCGCATGGATGTCCCTGCCGTGGCGGGAGTGCTCACCAAGAGCGGACTTGTGAGAAGCAGTAGAGGACGAAGCGTTCTGCAAAGGATCCTGGGTATGAACCTGTGTCACTGGCTCTGCTATTGAGAAATGTATACAAGAGCAGTTAATGTACGTCTAAAGTCACTTTACGAACATGCGCTGAGTGATGAAAAAAATTGAAAACGCACCAATGTAGATGGGAACAACAGCGGGGGCCTTATGAGACGACATCAATGGTGCAGCGGTGTGCATACTGTGAGGGTCTATTGATTGGAATAAAGCACATGAGTTGGAATCTGTTAAATGTACAACCGAGGCCAAAAAAAAAAAATGACGGAGCAAATTATTACCGTGGTGAGTTGGAGCAGTGGCACGAACTGGGGCAGCATGAACTGAAGCATGTGCAGGAGCGTGCACGACAGGAGTTCCATACATCAACGGCAAGTTAGAAGACTGGTGATCCCTATGCTCCCGGACGGCGGCGGCGGCTCCCAGAGATGCCACGGTCGCCTTGGCTGCAGGGTTCGACATTGCCGGTATATGGATACCGCCTAGTATGGCCTTAATGCCCTCCATACCGCTCGAGACAGCAGCTGCGGCAGATTCACTTATCGTAGGATGCAGATCGTGGTGGCTGTGGAGATGAGCAGCGTCGAGCTGGACCTCTTGCACCTTAGTGGGCTTGTGCATCGGCTGTGAGGGCGTGTTCTCGTGGTGCCTGTCGCCACGTGGGTACTCGGCCTCCTCCTCGGGGAAAGCGCCGACTGGGACCGTGGCCTTCTTCAATGCCGCAGCCTTGGAGTTTTTGCGCTGACGGCGGGATTTGCGCGACACGGCAGTGAGGAGTGGAACTTCTTGCACTACAATGGGCGTGTGCAATGGGTGTGAGGGTCTGTTCTCGTGGTGACGTTGGTCCCCGCGTGGGTAGTCGGCTTCTTCCTCGGGGAAGACGTTCAGTTTGGCCTTGGGTTTCTTCAACGAGGCAGCGTGCGAGTGCTTGTGCTGAGGATGGATGCTGTGAACCACATTCACACTGTGTGGGACTTCTTGCACTGCAATGGGCGTGTGCAATGGGCGCGAGGGTCTGTTCTCGTGGCGACGTTGGTCGCCGCGTGGGTAGTTGGCTTCTTCCTCGGGGAAGACGTTCAGTTTGGCCATTGGTTTCTTCAACGAGGCAGCGTTCGAGTGCTTGTGCTGAGGGTGGATGTTGTGAACCACATTCACGCTGTGGGCGGACTGAGCAGACACTACGGGCTGGTGTGGAACTGGATGAGTGTGAAGATCCAAGTGCATGTGTCCGGGAAGTGAGCGATGAACAGCTGGGGCCTGAATGACAGCAGCGGGCACGCGAGAGTGAACTGGAACATGTGCAGAGGCATGGCTAGGCAACTGATAGTGGATTTCAGTGATGTCACCAACGCTCTTGGGATGAGCAGGGTTCTCGTGCTTCCATGCATCGCCGCGAGGGTAGCTGGCATCTTCCTCAGGGAAGAGCAATAGATTGACCTTGGGAGTCTTGAGCGCAGCAGATTTGGAAGGGGTGTGCGTGTGCTGTGAATGTCCAGCAACGTGAGTGTCGTGAGCGGACCGCGAAGCCATCCTGGGCTCATCGTGATGAGAAGTATCGTATGGATGACCCGAGATGATGGCGGGCATATGGATCGCTCCAAGAAGGTTGCGGATGCCGTCAGCAGCGACAGCGACAGCAGGGGCAACAATGCCGGTTCCGTGAGCCGCTCCTTGAGCAGGGGTGGGAGCATTGTGGACGATGGGACCGTCGGCCTCGCCAAAAATCTCGTTTAGGCGCATGACAGGCGTAGAAACCGAGTTCTTTCTGCGACCCACCAGGACTTCACTGATCGATCCAAGAACACCGAGGTTACGAGCAGCTTCTTGCTTCTTGGCGGCTTTGCGTGCACGCTTGTTTGGCCAGTTCTTAGGGGTGGACGTGTGTTGAGCGTGGTCATGGGCTGCCTTCGGGCGCAATTCGGAAGGAAGAGGGTGGTAAGGGACAGCTGCATGGATGGGACCCTTGTACACAGCAGCTGCCTTGTGGTTGCGCTCAGTATGAAGAGAATGAACAGGGGCATCATGACGAATGAACGAGGGGAACGAGGCGGCGTTCAATCCTGCGCCATCCTTCTGAGACTCAATGGGCGCCAGGTCGTTGTCTTCGGGCCAGATATGTTCGTCGTAGCTCTTGCCAAGTGCCGGAACATGATGGCGGTTCGGGACTTCGTGAGCTGGGGCTGGGGTAGAATCAGACGTTGCCACAGGGTGTGGGAGAGTGCCAGAAGGATGAAAAGCTGTCGCGGCTTTCTTTACATCCTCGGCTGGCGCCTCAACGTCGTGCCAGGTCTTCTTCGTCTTGGGAGCCTCCGGATGGTAGGCTTCATGGATGGTCTCAATGTGGGTGTGGTGCTCGGTAGGCACATGAGAAGTGCGCGCGGGACGAGGCATGTGGATGGTCTCGATCTGAGTGGGACCACGGCGCGAGGGTCCTTCATGATGAGCTGATGGCAAGGGTTGTCCCATAGTCGAGGGCGCGTGGTAGATTGGCGCAGCGTGAGCATGTTGCATGGGATCGAGGACTTCACTGGCTGAAACCTGCGTTGGAGCATGGTGAGCTGGAGCGGTGTGGTGGACTGGAGCGCCAGCGCGATGGAGAGGGGTAATATGTTCAGTTGGGGAATGGTCCTCAGGAGCCGAGTGGTGAGCTGGTGGAGCATGGTGCACTGGAGGCATCGCCGATTGGTGGATTGGTGTTGATATCGAATGCTGTGAGGGTGCACTGGACTGCGAAGGCGACTTGGTAAAGAACTGATGTGAGAGCGAGTGCAGCTGTGGCTCTGGGCCATCATCCACATCGTCAAGGTACTCGATGGGGGCCTTGTTCTTGTCGTGACCTGAGGGTGTGGCAAAGGCGTGGGCACGCAGAGACTTTGGAAGTGCCTGGGTCGATGGCTGGTAATGGCGAGTGGATGGTTCTTCGTTCTCCTGGGACAGTTGCCCAAGGTTCATCTCGGGTGTGTGTGGTTCCTCGCTGCGACGAGGAGTAGTGTGGGCCATGTGTGGTGGAGTATGTTTACTCTTGGGCTTATTCGCGATGTGGGCGGGAGCCTTGAATGCAGAAGGCGAGTTGTTGAAAGTGGGCATGTGGCTCTTCTTGGAGGCACTCTCCTCAGGGAAGAGCGTACCCAAGTTCGGCTCGGGAGAGTCCACGGCATCAGACTTGTTAGCGTGGTGAGTGTGAGGCTGTTTGAAGAAGGTGGAGTCGAGGCCGTAGTAAGGAGCAGATTCGGGTGACCTATGGTAGTACGAAGAAAGAATGTATATTAAATTTTAGCTGTTGACAACAGGATAGCGAGTGCGCTACTGTATATTATCTGCACAACTTACTTGTCGGTCCCATCTTTGCTGGGAGATTTGGCCTTGGTGCCAGAAGGAGCGCCCTTGTTGTGAGAAAGAGAAGAGTCACTGTGGATAAGAGGTAAAAAAAGCACGATAGATGAGCAGACATGAATTAGGCTTAGCGCGGACAACAAAAAAAAGAAACATGGACACCTACTGCTGAGAAGCGTTGCTTTGGGCCGACAAGGGCATAAAGTCCTCTTCGTGGTACTCAAACTCTTTTGGAAGGTTATCACCACCGGCCTTTTTGCTACCAGCACCGCCAGAACCAACAGCAGTGGAGGCGGAATTGCGGCCACCGCCCATAGAGCTGAAGATGGGCAGCGTGGGAACGCCAGTCTGTTTGGTCGCTTGCTTGAGACCGACGCGGACGTGACGTTCCAGCTCCTGAAGCTGATGGTTGATTGGCTCCTCCTCCTTGCGGACATCAGTGACCCCCTCGACGACAGCCTTGTCTAATGACAGCAACAGCATAACGAACGGTTAGCATTTCCTGTCAATAGCCCGTTTCACTTTTCCGTTCCTCGGGCTGGCTGCACTCTTTTCGATTGGTGGCGAGTGAGATTGGTCTAGCATTTCAAGGGCGTGACACATAACATTACCCAATGGGAGATGGATGCCCTTGTCGTCCAAATTGGTGGGATCCGATGAAGGCTGGATCTTTTGGCGCGCTCCGCCATAGTCAGTTCCAGCGATTCTGAACTCGGTGCCCTCGGGGCGTAAAGCTGCAGAGCGAAGGGGTGAAGAACGGGATGTCTCCATGGAGTGCTCGGATTGCATGTTGGAGTCACGACTGCTGTTTTCTCGACGTCCACTTGCCATCTTTTCTGCTTTTAGAGACTTTTGGTTGGTGTTGTTGTTCATTGTAGAAAGGGTTTGGTGTTGTTGGTGTTGTTTGTTGGTTGTTACTGTTGCGAGTGTTGTCGTTGATAAATAAAAGGGAGGTGTTTTTTTTTTGCGGCGAATAATGAGATGGAAACAAGAAATTAAGAGATATCGGTGGATCGGACGAACGCGTCGATTATACTATATACAACTATGTACAATGGAGAGCAGGACGGGTGGTACAGGCTCTGTGGATGGGGTTATGTGGATGTTTTTGGTTTGATCTAAGCAAGTCGATGGCTCGATGATATGCTAGAGAGAGTAGCGGATGTTGGAGCAGATTGGAATGTGGGATTTGGCTCTCGGACATGCACACATAAAAATGGGTGGAACCGTATAGTTGCAAAGGAAATGTAGGATGCGGGGAGGGTAAAGAGACAGAAAAAAAGAAATAAGGATGGTTGTATAGTGTGAAGTGTTTGCGGGATTGAACGTAGAAAGTGTGTTATGATGAAGAAGAAAAAAAGAAAAACAGAAATAAAAAAAAGTGTCTCTGGACCCGAGGAAAAAATAAATAGTGTGAAACAGACTCCTTTTCGGTGAGTGGTGTCTCATTTTGAGGCGAATTCATGCACGCGCCACCAAATGGACAGCCAGGCATTGCTCTACTCTATTCTGTTCGTCTCTATTCTGTTTGTCTCTACTCTTTGTCGAGCAACACATATTCGATGCTGTCCACGGTCAGCCTACGCAGCTTAGGCATCAGCATCGCCATATTCAGCACATGGCTCTCCATCAGCCCAGCCTCAGCTCCTTCCTGTGGCTTGCGCCGCCATATGTACCGATCATCATAACACGAACGCCTCTCCTCCACACAGTGTGCGACCCTCGCCGAGATTAGAGTATGCAAATGCAGCTCCTGCAGAGTCTCCATGCACCCCCACGGCCTCACAAATAAGGGGTGCTCGTCCCCTTCCTCGATGCGATCGCCACTCCAATATGTGAGCGAAAAATGTCGCAGCCTCGAGCACGCTGCCAGGATCCGGTTCAGGTTCCCGCAGGTAGATCTCATGTTGATCGTTGTGCCGTCGTCATTGATGTAGTCGTTGTCGCTCGTTTCACTGCTTGAATAATCCTGGTGATATTCAAACACTTCAGGTGTCTTGTACTGAGCAACAATACTCTCCATCAACGCTTTCCCAAGCTTCATTACGTTGCAATAGAACGCCTGCAGATGCCCTCCTCCGAGACTGCGGACCAGGTGCGCCACGTCCTTGTCTCGCGGCTTGTAATCTGCGAATTGCAGCTCGGATTCGTGTATCTGGATACGAAGCCAGCGAACCTTGGGGCAGAAGCAGGCAAAGTCTTGAGTTCGGTTAGCTCTGAGACTTGTCATCCAGGATCCGTGGAGATGTACCTTCTTCACGTTGGGGAAGCACTTGTAGACCTCGAGTAATCGCTGGCTTTCACGGCTCTCTCTATTCAACTGGAAATTGATCTTGACATGGGTGACTGAGGGAACCACTGGAAAGAATGGCTGGTCTGACTTGGGGGACCAGGTTTCTAGTAGTTCTGCCGCCTCGGCTGACTTTGGCATGTAAACTTCAGCGCTAGAGGGAAATTGATCAAAGTTGTGGAGCTGGGTAAGGGTGATCGACTCGAGGTAGTGGAAATGAGTGGCGAAATAGTGACAGAATTCAAACTCGTCCACGACCGACCAGCGCTCCAGAGACAAGTGACGGATCCACGGCACTCGACAAAGATCAGAGTTGCTGCTCAGATCAAGGCTGCGAGGGAAGTGCATGTAGCTGCCCCTCCCCAGATCAGAGTCTTGAGTAGGGATGGTGGGGGTGTCTCGCGCAAAAAACTGACAGTGGCATCATTAGGAGAAAAGGTTCTCAGGGTCCTGATATGTGGACAGCGGAATGGACCTTCTTCCCTGAAGTCGCCAAAGACGTGTTGGAAGTAGTGACAGTATTTGTAGATGACTTTGTGGGGCACAGACCACATTCCTTCGCTGTCCAAGCCATAGATGCTCCACAAAACTGGGAGAAGTACGGCTCTCCAGAGCTTGGAGACGGAGCAACAGGCGAGCAGATCTTTAGGATGAAAGTCGAAGATGTTTTCGTGATCGTAACTGTTGTCTTCCCAAAGAGGGATGTGGAGCCCGACAGCTTGAATGATCTCTGGTGTCTCTAACGGATGTCTTTGTATTGCCATGATTTGGAACAATGATGGTGTGCCGGCGGTGATGAAAAAAAAAAATGAAATGAATAAAGCCCATGTTGTGAAGCGACGAGAGGTTTAAAAAAAAAAAGAGAGAGACCATTTTTCTCGTTCTCCGAGCAAATTTGCTTCGCCAAGCAAATGCACGTCCTCCATGTCTCCAACCCTTTCAACCATACACTACGTGTGTGGTTGTGGCCACACTTTAATTGGACCTCTCGTCTTCCACCCTTGATTTTTCTTTGCTCCTGTCCAACATAACTTGCACTTCTTCGTTCAATTACGACCAACTCCCTCGCTTAATCTCATGTCATGGCAACGACTCTTACCCTTTTTCTTCCTGCACGATCTGAACTACATAGAGGTTGGGCAATATCATAATACTGTTTCTCGCCCACGCCGCTAACCTCGACCATTTCAACCATTGAGCACACCCCTGAATTCAGTCTCTCCGTGGGCAAAAAAAAAAAAAAAAAAAAAAAATAAGAAAGAAAGAAAGCAACTCTTCTCTTAACTCTTTGTCTCTTTCACGACTTCTCTACGTACAACTTCATTCTCCACCAGGAGGACAATAACTTGGTGGCCAGCCTCCTTGCGTGTTGGTGTTTTTTTTTTATTAACAGTGGTCCGCATGGCAATATGTGAGACCTCCTTGCGTGTTGGTTTTTAGAGTCAACGGCTTGCTATATTTCACTATGTACAAAAAAAAACCGTGATTTGTTCTCATGGGAAGTAGTTTATGAAGATAAATTTCAATCGGTCTTTCTGTTACGGGAGAATCGAAGTTGAGGTCGATCTGAGGTCGGTTCTGCGGAACTAGGGCCTTGCCGGGGGCGGAAAGGGAAGCAGAAGGAAAAGGTGTAGGGTGTGGAGGGAAAGAGGTTGTAAGGTAGTCCGAGGCGTCAAACTGACCGCCTGTGTTCGTTTTATTTATACTGATTTTGATAAGGACAAAGATAATTCCGGGCACCATTAAAACCTTCCGCTGATCCAGTCAGCCGGTAACCCAGAAACTGATCATGAGTTATGATGTCAGTTCCTGCTCGGGATCTAATCCAAAAGGGTATCCCTCACGTGATTGAGCATAAGCAGTCAGTAGTACTTGAGTTGGAAAATGGGACAACATTTCAAGCAGGATTAGCTCAGCGGTAGAGCAGCCGACTGCAGATCGGCAGGTCTCCGGTTCAAACCCGGAATTCTGCTTTCCTTTTTGTATTTTTGGAGATAATTCATTTTTTTTTGGGATAATCTAAATGACAACCCGGGTTGCTCGAGTTATATGGCAACCCTTACCATATTAGGAAGGTGCCAATGCTTATTTGACAACCCCTGGCTTGTCCGTCATATGTCAACCTGGGTTGCCAAATAGTGCGATTCTTTTTTTACAGCAAGAAACATAGTTTTATACTCAAGCACTGCCATAGCTCTCCAGGAGAGTACCAACACACTCTTGGACTCTTTGTCAAGTACTACTTCTATAGCTGTAATCATATGCATCAAAGTGCAATCCTTATGTCAATCTCTGTTGCTAGGGGTCGAGCCTTGCTTCATCACAAAAAAATAAAAAAATAAAAAAATTCACCTCGTATGTCATACAAACATACACATTCATGTTTAGATCGAGACTATTATGCAATTCACCTTGCTTCAGGTATTAGTAGAGGGATCCATACAGACATACACTTCCATATTTGAGTGAGTGAGGTGCCTCGCTTTCTCACTACCTTGCAAAAAATCAGTAACATATATACACATCCATATTTGGATGAGCGAGGCGCCTCACTTCTTCGCTACCTCAAAAAAAAAAAAATTAGTAGAGGGCACCATACAGATAGACACTTCCATATTTGGAAGAGTGAGGCGCCTTGCTTCCTTGCTACCTCACAAAAATAAAATATTAGTAGAGGGTGCCATACAGACATACACTTCCATATTTGGGTGAGTGAGGTGCCTCGCTTCCTTGCTTCCTCGCTTTCTCTCAAAAAAGAGAACTGCAGAGAATTATCTTGCTCACCATACAGACATGAACATCAATAGCCAACGTACCAGTCAACTGGAACCGCTATAATCCATATATGTATTTGTAGCCTAGACTAGCCCTTCTAATCAGAACCAACAACAATTGTTTTCACTTCCACTCTTCTCTCTTTATCTCTCGTTATCTCCTCGTCTCACTGCACTGTCCATCATAAAAAATATATCACAACAATATAATTTGTCCTTTGGTCTATCTTTGTCAATGCCCACCATTGGTTATTTGGCAACCCTGGTTGCCAATTTATTTCCGCATTGTGACTGTCGGTTGCCATATAATTCGAGCAACCGGGTTGTCATTTTAGATTTTCCCTTTTTTTTTGGCTTCTCGATGGTGCTTTTCAGTCATAAAACCGCTCTATTTCGCCTATTTTTTTTTGGGGGGGGGGGGGACACTCATTCTATTTATTTTTTAACTTTTGTTTTTGAGGAAAGCAATGAAAAACATTGGACAAAGGCATAAGAATAAGAAAAAACAATAAACGACCATCAACAATAACAAAAAAGAACGAAAGTGAGAAAGTACACTCAGGAGAGCACCTTCTTCAGCTTTCTCCAGAACCCCGTCTTGCACTTCTCGGTCTTGGAAGAAACGTTGCTCAGCGTATTCGTGGACGGTAACGCCGGCGCCGAGGTCGAGATCGCGGTCGTGGGAGCAGACGGCATCACAATCATGGAATTGCGGTGGCTGATCAGGTTGTGGTGCGAAGCTAAGTCGACCTTGTTGCTGATGTTGTGATCACTTGTTGTGGGCGAAGATGTTGCAGAGGAAGTCATGAAGGAAGGTGCGGTCGAGGTGTAGATGGCGGTCGGGCGAGAAGAGGACAGAGAAGGCGCCAGTGCTGTCGTGGTGGTTGCAGTGGTGATGACTGTCTCGAGCGAGTCTGAAGGCGTCGAGGTCGGCATGACGGACGCATCGATCGATGGCTGCGCATCGCCGTTCTTGTTTCTTGAGGAGACAGTCACAGGCTCTCCCTGGAGAAGGACTACACCATAGTCGCCGTCGCCGTCGTGCTCATCGCCATTGACGAAGCTGTGATGATTATCGGAAGGCACCACGGATCCGTCTTGTGAAGGCTTGGCATCGCCAGAGACCTCGTCTTTCTTCAAATGCTCCTCGCTCCTCTGCTTCTCTTTTTGATGGGCCTCCTTCTCCTCCTCATCAGTGACATCCCGCAAGAACCGGATGTTGTTCAGGTTGCCCTCATAGTCTCGCTCCTGGTCCTGATCCTGATCCGTGATCCAATTGTGGCCATCGAGGACAAACTTGAAGACAACTTTGCGCTTCATGTCTTGGCCCTCATGGTCCTTGACAAGTGCCAGGCGCTCAAGATCAATCTGAACCTCGGCCTCGAACCGGTTCAAGACATCGTTCTTGTGCAAATAACAAGTCCGCTGCCACTCGTCAAAGTTGCCCGTGACCTGGACCGAGGTCGGGAAGTGGTGTCCGTAGGGCGGGTAAGGGAACGTAAACAGCACGGGTGTGTCTCTGGGTGACATGGAGGCGTCGTAGTTGGGAATATAGTACGAGTCGTTGTTGTAGTTGTAGCCGTAGTAGTAGTAGTTGGAGTGGTAGTCCCGAGAGTGGTTGTGGTTCCTAGAGAGGCGAAAGCGCAAGAAATGGGCCGCTTGAGGTTTTAATGAGATGCAGATGCAGGTGGTCGAGGAAGGGAAGGAGCCCGAGGAAGGGAGAGTAAGCGTTGTTGAAAATCGTTGGATGATGGTGCTGCAAGGTGTAGATGTTGTGCTGAAGTAGCTGTTCCGCAGACTACGGCTCTTTTGGTGAGGTTTTGATGATGGTTTCCTGTTGTAAGCAGGAAAAAGAGTGAGAGTTGAGGCTGAGCAAAGGGTATCGGATGATCGCGAGTTTTGAGTTGCTCCTGGTCCTAGTCCTGGTCCTGTTATTTTTGGTTGATATTGTTGTTCCTTTTTTTGTGAGAGAGGTAGAAGACGAGGATTTGAGCGAAGTGGAGTGTGAGAATGGTAGGGACGGCAAAGGGAGGTAAGAGAGGATGGATTCGAGCTGCTGGTGTGATTTGACGACGATTGCAGGCACTGGCACAAAAATCGAATAGCTTACGAGCTATCGATCGAAGAGAAAACAGATTGTTGTAAGTGGCAGTGTCTTTATGTTGAACGTCTTGGGGGAGGTAGCCAAAGGGGAATATATGCGTTGGGGGTCGACCTTACAGATCCGTTACGGGGAGTGTGTGCTTATGATGTTGGCGAGATCAAGAAGTGAAAACAAAGCAAAGTGGGAGATTTTGCTGTGGCTGCTATCGAAAGGAACTTTTTTTTTTTCTTTCTGACAAACCAACCAAACAAAAAGTGGGTGCTCGAAATTGCCGCCAATTTTGTCGTTATTTCCTAGCCCTGTGAGTGGTGGTCTGAGCGGAGGGGGGAAAAGTGCGCAAGTCTCGTATTCACATCAGGACGAACAGTGAGGGAGTCTCAATTATGAAATCCGGCGAATGGTGCCCACATGGATGTAAAAGTATCGGCATGATGACAGTCGAACTGGGGTCTGGACCTTGGACCCTGGTATCTGAGAAGATGGGAGGGGTGGGATGGGATGGACTGTACCTGTCGTGAGCCCACGTAGAGTAGGACTTGGATCTGTGTCGTAGTCATTGCACGAGTTGCAAGGACCCACGGAAGACGAGTGAGGTGCGGTGTATGTGCGTGTGTGCGCGTGTGTGTGCCTGCTGCGGGATGGACAATGAGTATTATTGATGGTGTATGTTGGGTGTAGTAGTGTGGATTGTGAGATATAAATGTAACAAGACTGATCCAAGGACAAGCTCAAAAGTTGAAATGTGGGGGACTGTGCTAGGTTGTAAAACGCTGCGATATAGAAAGTGGCGAAGGATCCAAGAAGAGAAAGAAGAATAGTGCTTGGCCTTGAGGGCTGGGCAGAAGGAATTTCAATTGGTGGGAAGAGTACTAGCTCCTCAATGAAGATGACAGTGGCATGTCGGCACAAAAGGAAGAAAGAGAAGGAAAGAAAAAGAGTTTAGTGGTCCTGCGCGCAAAAAAATGCGCTTAATCATGCTCTCCCCAAAGAATACAATCCAAGCAGCAACATCATCAAACGTCATACCACTTTTTCTGCTCAGGTATTTTTTGCTTTCTGTAACGTCGACTTAATAGCAGTAACACCCCACCACAACAACCAAGAGTTTCTAATTGACATATCTCGTTTCCTGGGGAAAGAAGCGACCAAAGAAAAAATTATTTTGGGTGTTGTGGTTTGTAGATTGTCGCACGAGATAACAAAAATAAAACAAAATGCCGAAGCGGTTATAACATCGTTGTCTCATTTTCTCTTTTCCATAATCTACCATTGCTGACTGGAGCAGAACAAGAATATCATAGTCTTCGGCAAAGAAAAGAAGGAAAAGAAGGAAGAAATGCAGATCAGGAAGGGATTCGAAACGGGAAAAAAGGAACAGATATACGAAGCGAAGTGAGGGTGACATGTTCGACATACCATCCAAGGCCATTGGGATTTGCTTTCGTGCCTGTAAGATAGAACCGAACCCTACTCTGGGTGGCCTCACCTCTCCACCTTCACCCATGGATGAAATGGAAAGGGAGTATCCATCAAGACGTCCTCAAGGTGGGATGCATCTCAAACACCCATCAAAGCCCGAAATGAATGTGCTCTTAAGATAACGACCTAAATAATTCATTCTGTCGCACAAAGGGGGTGCTGACTTTCAGGGTGCTGTGTGGAGAAGAACCAATGTCTATGTAGATGAGATATGAGATCCAAAGAGCAAGGAAGGTTCAATGGATCCTTGTATGGATGGGATGGATGAATATGCACACAGGAATGTCAAATGTCAACAACGAAAGAACATGGCATGGCACGGTGTCGCACGGTCGCATGGCGTTTGAATGTTTGCGAGGTTGTGAAAGAAAACAACGGCATAGATCGCCCTGTTTTGTTTTCATAAGTGTCCATGCGCAATGCCCATGCCCCATGCATATGCACTGCGAACTTTCTTTTCGGCCCAAGGAAGAAAACACCGAAGATGTAGCCGAGTCTCCACATGTTTACAGTGTCATGGAATGGCCTGTGCTAATGGACGTCATGATCCATGTCGTCAAATGGTGTGGTATGAAAGAAACAATCCGTTCTTTTCTCTCTCTCTCTCTCTCTCTGTGTGTGTGTGTGTCGCCGGTTGCTGGATCCTTCACAGTACTACACCTCACTTCTCCGCCTCCTTTCCCACCTCCTTTTCCGTTTTCCCAATGGTAGTGGGATGGAAGGATGAGTCTTTTGACCCCATGTGAGATTCTAATTCAATCCTTCGAGGCATCTTCTTCTCTCATCCCAGCACAGAGAAAACAAAGATATGGCCAAACAGTTCAAAGCGAAGGCATCATGTATGTGATGTACATGTATTAGGGAGAGAAGGGGTACGGGGAGCTGTTGGGCTTGATCCTGAAAAAAAAACGATTCAACAAACAGAAAACCTGTTTCCTTCCATCGCCCCTAGTGGTGCCCAAAGATGGAGGCAAAGATGATGATGAGGGCCCAGATGACTGCCATGAACGAGCAAGCCCTGGCCCAGAACCGCTCGCGTGGATCGGGCGATTGAAGATAACACATTCCAACAAGGTAGCCGAACCACGTGCAGAGTCTAGCCATGGGAGGGAAAAAATGGGTCAGAATGAACCAAGATCTGTCATCACCTATGATAGATGCTGTCTATTTTTCTCCCCTCTTCTTCTTGTTCTGCTTTCCTTACCCAAAGATAAAACAGATCATGGCTAAGGGCATACCCCCAGAGCTAGCTGCTGGTCTCGTTGCATTTGGGTCGTCCACGACATAGATGACTGTGTTGGTTCCAGCTATTGCACATATCGAAGTGGGTGTGAAGGGATGAATGCAGAAAAAAGGAGTCATGTCAGTCGGTGGTGCGTTCCGTTGGGATGCATGGCATGTTTTTTTTTTGCTCTGGCCATGTCCTTCTATTTACGCGGTGGTGGCGCATATCCGCCGGGAGGTCCTGCCGGGGGTGCGTATCCGCCGGGGGAAGCATAGGTCTGTCCTCCAACGGGCTGTGCTTGATAGTAGGAATTGCCTGGGGGTGCTCCAGCCGGTGGTGCTCCAGCCGGTGGTGCATATGATGTGTTGCCGCCAGAAGTGGCGGCGTAGGAAGGGGGTGGAGGCTGGACGTCCTGATTTGCATCCATCGCCTTGCTGGCGTCTTGGTCCTTGCTCATATGGCGTAGTGGTATGTGAGGATGTTGGGTGAGTGGTTGAATGAAGTGGTAGGAGGAGGATGGAAAGAGAGTGCGCGACAAAAATAACAAACAAGAAAGACGAAACCAAGGTGAAGATAAAGAAAAAGACGTGGAACAAAGAAAGAACACGGTGCGAGACAGACAGGCCGGTGAGAAATTAAATCACGACTTGGGTGACATGACAAACATTTTTTCATGCATCGATTCCTGTGGCACTCCCGAGACAACAAAGCCCAACCGGAAGAAACAGAAAAGGCAGAAACACTACAAGGCACGCATGAACCAACCACTCACACATCAGCACAATAATAACGGAGCGAAAAGATGGAACTCGCACAACTGCTTTTGTTTGTTGTTGGTCATATCAGGCGCCAATGTTTACCACCTCACTGTCATAAACAGTAGTAGAAGCACTAGAAACTACGGTCGTTTCATCGCATTCAGCCCTAGTAAGGTGTTCCATGTTGACAACATTCTACCGAGTGCTGAATTCAACCAATGGATATTGCCGCTGCAAGTACAGCTCGTGCCGATCCACCCGTTGTGTCCGCCGCGACTCACTCACTACCTCTCCTTCATCCTCCACAATCTCCACCTCAGCCCCAATCGTGCCTGTTACCTTCCTCAGCCTCGGCCAGTGCGCCATCATCCACTCCACCTCCGCCATCGTTAGCCGATGGTCCATAAACCGGAAATTCAGCTCCCGCAGCTCCCGCAACGTCTCCAACTTGCCCAACCCGCTCGCCAGGCTCAGCTCCAGTGTCTCCGTCCGGAACCACGTCGACGTCGAGTCCCCACCCAACGACAGCACCCGCAGCTGCGTCAGCCTCGCTAGCTGGTCATACACCAGCATCAGCATGCGACGCGACATCCCTATCAAGAGCGACTCGTCCACATCCACTTCGATGGTCGGGACCTGGATGATGCTCAGATACAGCTCCTCCAGTCCGAGACAGGTCCAGAATGAACAATTAGGCGTCGTACTTGAGCTGTGTGAAAACACAGTGTTGCTCCAGAACGCAGACGACTTGGGTTTGGATCCAAGCGCAACGTCCCGAGCTAAGATCGACGTGGCCCGGAACACCCGCAGACCCGAACATGAAGACAGCAGATCCTGGATCCATGCACTTTCACCAGCAGTATCCGTCACGTCCAGCTCTTGCAGCTCATTGGATCGAGCACCCGTGCACAGGACCATGATTGATTTCGGCCCCAAGTGGGTCCCCTGGGCTGTGAACGCGATCAACCGTGGGAAATGCACCAACAGCTCTGCAATCTCTGCATCCAGCAAGGTCGACCGCGAAATGTCCAGATGGGTAATAGGGCATACCTCGAGTCGCGCCAGATGTATCCCCTCGTTCTCTGCCTCCAACAGCGAGTGCTCGATCGTGTTGTACGTGTACGGCAAGAAGTTGTCTTCGCTGTAGTAGCTTCTTTTCCGTCGTGTCAACTGCAGCCGCAGGTGAGTCAAGTACTGGCACTGGCTGATGAGCTGGATCTGGTCCTTGTACGTGAGCGAGCTCTCGATCAGTGTCAGCTTCCAGAGCCGGTAAAAGACGTCCTGCGGGTTGGGCGGGGTCCTGATAACCTCCTTCACAATCCCCAGCTGTGTGAGCCGATCTGCAATCTCGTAAAACTGGTTCGAGCAAACGGATGAGGGCAACGACAGCAGTGGTTCTCGCCTGGCACCAATGAGTTTGCGCTTTTCTTGGTCCTCTTCACTCGACCCCCATCCGTCAACCTGCACATTGCTCAGCCAGAGGCGGTCGAGGTTGGCACAGTCCTTGAGGGCGGTCAGCAGCTCGAGCTGAGCACTTGGGGTTCGCACCTTGGTGTCCAGACGGTCCCGTTTTAAGTGAACCGAACCCAGAGAAGCCTTGTTGAGTCGCAAGAGAGGCAGGGCTGTCTGCTCAGTCAGGTCGTCAATCTCGAGTGTGGTCAGTTGGTTGCAGTTCGGGACGAGGTAGTGGAGGTGGTGTTTGAGGCTGTTGCAGACCAGCGACCGGACCAGGTCGCCTCGCTCCTTGAAGGCGTCAGTGGGTGGGAACTGTGATGCCTTATGACCTGTTGTTGAGGTCATGACATGGTACTTTTGCGGGAGGACGAGGTCATGCCACAGGAGGCGGATGAGATGGCCATGCCAGAGACGGCAGACAACGAGACATGCAAGGAAGTCTTTACGGTCGAGATGTTTCCCAAGACAGAGAATGATTTCTGGAAGGAGGAGGGCAGCATGAGGTTCCGTTGACATGGATGGATGGCGTGGATGGAGGCAAGCAAAAGCGAGTGGGGATGGGGTTTAGGTGGAAGGGAGTGAGGTGGAAGGATGCGGTGGAAGAGCGAACGGTTGCATGTGGGAAAATATGCGACAGTGTGAGGGAGAAAAGAGAGTTTTCTTTTATATTCTCTATGCGATCCCAACCAAAAAGCTAAAAAAAAAAAAAAAAAAAAAAGCACCCTACTGTAATACTTCCCCTTCTACATGTCATCCAGACTCCTAGTCATACTCTGCCAGTTGTCGTCCCCAAACGACTCATCATAGTCACTGTTGTACGGCGAGTCGTGATAGTCCTCCAAGTGCGCATTAAAGTCCTCGAACTGCACCCGCGCCGGTAACGATTCCAAGAAGATCCACTGGTTGCCCACCGGCACAGCCTCAAATGTCTCCAACCGTGGCCAATGCGTCATGATCCACTGCACCGTCTCCATGTCCCGACTTCCCTTGGCGCCTAGGATCCACTTGCAACTAAAATAGGTCAACTTGGAAAAGTGCGTCAACAGCTCGACACCGTACTCGAGCGTGAACCGGAGGTGTGGGATGTTGAGGTCGCTTGGGTTCGGAGAGCAGATCGAAAGGTACTGGAGATCGTGCAAAAGACTTAACTGCTGGTAGACAGTGCGGTGAGTATGAAGCGAGGCCGAGTTCCGGACCTGGATGTGGACATCAAACATTTGCAAGTGGGTGCAAACCCATGGTTGAGAGGGCCCAATAGCGTCTGCGTTGATATAGTCCGCACAGATCCCTTGCAGTTTCGGGCACGAGGCCAAGATTTCCTGGACCATGGCAGGAGTGGCTGAGGTACAGTACTGGATGTTGATGTCCCGCAGTGTTGCAAAGTGCCGCCGAAGTGAATTCATGGATCGAGTCCCGAATCCTGTCATTGTCAAGGTCAGCTTTTCGATCCTGGGCAGGGCGTCAATGATGAGTGAGAGTGGTCCATCGTTGATCTCGACCAAAAAGTGCAAATCGGTCAAGTTGGGGCATGACGGGATCTTTTCGCAAAAGAGACTGACAGGGATGTTGGAGCACTCGAGTCGGATCGAAATGAGCTTTGGACAGGTGCTGATCCATTCTAGTTGCTGTTCGATGGTCATGCCTCGACAGTCGCACAGCTCCATGTATCGCATCTCTGGGAATATAACTCCTGTTGGGAACGACTTTTGGATCGGGAAACGGTCGCCTTCGGCCGAGAGTCGCCAGAGTCCCGCACATGCATCCAGATAGTACGGAAACGTTTCCTCGTCGTAGTGGCAGTAGTCCGTTTCGAAGACAGCGAGCCGCTGGCACGACTTGAGCGCCTGCAGGAAGTGTTTGGGTGGTGTGAGTGGCGATCTACAGTGAATAAAGATCCGGCGGAGCGAGGCGTGGTTGCGGATCATGTTGGCAAACATTTCCCAGGAGTCGGCGTCCAAGTTGTCTGCCGACATGCTCAAGTCTACGAGGCGCGTGCAGTTCATCCGAAAGGTTTCCATGTCGGCGTCGATCCGTTCTACTGTCAGTTTGCGGATATGTTCAGCGTTCAGTTCCATGAGTGCTAGTGGTGGAGGGATGTCTGGGAGGACTCTGAACTCGCGCCACAGAAACGGCTCAAAGACAGCTTTCCATGTTCTGCAGACGGAGAGGCAGGCCACGATATCCGTCTTCTTGACCAAGGAGGGCCCCACTCGAAGAAGGATTTCTGGCAATTCCAGTGCTTTTGACATTGCTGATGACATTTTTTTCTTGGGTGGGACAATGTGAGAATGTGGAGGATCGGCAAAGGGATGGGAATGGGACGAATGGGACGGAGGGAAGCAGAAGCGAATTGCCGTTAAACGAGCCTTTCTAAATTTTTGGTGGGTTTGTCATCAAACAGAACGAGGTTAAGGGTCCGCTTGGCTTGGTTGCCGATAAAATCATTGTATTTGACTATCGATGTGCGATGTGCGATGTGCGATGTGCGATATGCGATGTGCGATGTGCAATGTACAACGTGCAATGTGCGCGGATTAAAATCTACCAAGGACTCTTCACAAGGGTGGAGGGACGGTCTGGCGAAAGATCCTTGAGGACGAGAAGGTAGGGCTCGACAGCAAGAACCCACGCATAAGAGCTCGGTGCCGCTCCACTGTGCGCACCATCTCCTTGGCCTGGACCACGCCTTGGGTGGGCATGGATCGCTCAAAGATCCGGTAACTGTCCGAGGTCAGGTTAGCCTTGCCTGTTTCCAGATCAAGCACGCACATGAACCCGTACACAAGCACTGCCGCCTTGTCGATCGGAATATAGCCCTTGGACCGGTCCAGAAAGGTCTCAATAAACGTGCTTGTGGGCAGCGTGTTGAAGTGTCGACCAAGCAAAGGGAGAAAACATAGAATCTTGGTCAAATGTTGGATGGATCGTATCCGAGGAGGTGTTATCAAGATAAGCTGCTCTGGAAGAGTGTTGGCTGTGAGTATCTTGGCGTCCGTAGAAGGAGACCGTACAGAGTGCGCTTTGAAAGGGAAAAGTGGTGGTTGTTCTTCTTGCGAGAGATCAACGAGTGTTTGAAGAGGCGGTTTGAGGAGGGCCAAGATGACGGGGACCAGGTATTGGAAACAAAGCTGGCCCATAGTGACTCGCTCTCCCGAAGGTAGACGCAGCGAGACATCTTTCTCTTGACTGTTGACCATGAATTGAAACTGATCCTGGTCATGGAGACTACAAAGACATTGCAGCAGAAGAACGGCTGTCTCTGGGTAGCATACGCCTTGGCAGACTTGGTCTGCAATGACACGTGCCAGCACATGGGGATTCTCGGATGCAGTGGTATATGGGTTGAGGCAAAGGGGTTGGGCGAAGTTTGGGTACGCTGATGCGAGCCCTCTTGTGCCCAAGTCGTGAGGGTGAGGTCTGTTTGCTGGGTCGTGCTGGTAAAGCCGTCGAAGCAGCCTTTTGGCATAAGAGAGAGCAATTATGACCACAGGCTTGCTGTCGGTCTCTCCATATATTACCATCTCCTCGGTGTAAAAGTCGAACAGGACCAGCCTCACGTAGAGCTCAAAGTCTGACATTGGAGGTGCGATAGACGCCATCGTGCCAACACCATCGAAATCGAGTGTTCTCTCTTTGTTGGCATGATCCCTGGTGACACAATGCTCCTGGGCGTCCTTTCGCCATGCCTTTTCTGATACTTGCAGGCCATAGGCGTGGTGGAGCTGCCAAAGAGACAGAGATCGCAGACGGATGGATACTTTAGCAAGAGTCATGACCTCCCGAGGGAGCATGCAGCCCATAATGTGGAGGATGATCTCGGTTGGCAGCTTGTCCAGAGTCGGCGAGCACTCGTCCTTGCTGATCCTGGTCAATATCTCCATGCCTTGAGAATTTGGATGATGTGGTATTGGCAACTAACTGGAAGCGGGAGTGGTGCGATGGTAAGATAAGAGTGGTGAAATGACAACAAAAAAAAAGAAGAGGAACAAGAAGAAGAAAAGAGAAAAAAAAAGATGCCTGATCAAAATTAGCGAGGAGTCGATACGGGAAGGAGAGGAGGAAAAATTTAATCGATATGCGAGTCAAGCCAAGACAAATCTGTGACCAGGCAACTGACAAAGATCGGGGACAAAAGCAGAAGGAACGCGAAACATATCCCACAGAGCCATAGGCATGTCTGTCGGCACACGCATCGCACGTCGCACATGTTGGCATGTCAGCGTCGGTCGTGCGGTGCAAACAAGATTACACCATCGCATACTCGAAGGTGCGAGGTGTGTCTTTTCTTTTAGGGGGTGGGTGCAAAAGAGCAATGCAAGCACAAACATGTCATAGATAGACCTCCCGTTGCGTCAGTTCCACTCGCATCCCATCCCTTCCACCCCACCCACCTCGCCGTACCCCATTCATGTCCACACACGCACTCGTGCGCCTCCATCGTCCCGTGCTTGACACCTATTTGAAGTTACAGGTGCGTTGTCCCCATTTTGACAAACTAATCCGCTTTGTGAGTTTCCTCCCTCGTTGCTCTTCGAAACCAAATGCTCTACATACAGCAATATCTATCGAATTGACATAGTCAAACGTATACTTTTTTTTTTTTTTTTTTTTTTAAAAAAAAAATTCAACCACATCCACATATCTAGATATGTTTGAAAATACATGCTGTGCCTGGAAATAAGCTAATGAAGAGACCTTGTAAATAAAGATAATATTTTCCTTCACATTTCATGTTACGCGCTAAATCGTTGAAGACTCCCAATAAGGAAGCCACCGGCTAGAGTAACGAAAGAGCACGACAGGTAAAAAGATAAGTGAAGAGGGGCGTCAACAACAACAATACCTAACAACAAAGCCGAGTGCGGGTAGTGCAAGGTGAGAGTGGAGAAGACAAAAGGGAAGAGCGGAGGAAATTGGTTGGAAAGAGTGGAAGGTGAGAAAAGTCTTCTTTTTAGGGTAGAGCCAATCTGAGGATGCAAATGTCGGGGGACATCGCTCCTTTTTATATTATTATCGTTGACAGAGTCGGGTGGCTAACTAATAGTTCTAGACTGTGATCGAGACGCCAGCATCCTGATCGGTTAGCTGCCAAGAGTGGTGCGTAAGCAAAAGAGAAGAGAAACTAAACAAAGAAGTCGATGGTGGGTACAAAATGAGGAAAACCGGGATGGTGAAAAACCTCATAACCATCGTAAAGACGAAGAAAATAAATCCAAAGAAAAGTGGAGTTGCTGTAGAAGCTGGAAAGGGTCGTAAAACGTGTCGTCGCAAGATAAAAAGAGTGGTAGAAAAGTAAGAAAGTGATCGGATGGGAAGGAAGCGGGCAGAAGAAGTGGGTTCGTTTGTCGAAGTAGTTTCCGAGACGTTCGGGTGTGATGAGAGCCGAAAGAGAAAGTTCGTAGGTCGTAGAGAAGTGTCGCGTCGAAGAAAAAGAAGGAAAAAGTGGATCGTGAAGGAAATTAAAAAAAGGGAAAGTACTTAAGGGGAATCCAAAAAGAGAAAGGAAGTGCGGGCCAATCAACATAAGACGGGCCACCAGGGTCAACATTCATCAGCATCCAAGCAGGATTAGCTCAGTGGTAGAGCAGCCGACTGCAGATCGGCAGGTCTCCGGTTCAAACCCGGAATTCTGCTTTCCTTTTTGCATTGTTTCTTTGGAACCTCATTTTTTTGTTGGGTGAGATCTTGGAGCCCTGGCTCTATTTTTTTTTTTTTTTTTCTTGTTTCGAACTGAACTAGCAGAAGTGCCACTCTCATTCTATACACCAAGGGCTTGTTGATTTTCTAAAGATCAAGTGCCTTTCGAGCACGATCAGGGCATAATTATACTATTTCTGTGGGAAGATGTGGAGTTGTGTTTGCGCGTACACGCTTTCCTTCCAGTTCAACGCGAGTGACAATACAACAGCGTTGCTGGTCTCAAATAGCAAGACGGCGCTACAGATAAACGAGGGATAGATAGACGCGCCGTGACGCGTGCATAACGTGGGTGTGATGACAGATGGGACGACAGGACGATAGGTCAATTTCTCCACCTCAGTTGAAACCAATCCACGAACTGTCTTTCGAGAGTTATGACTTCCCTCTGGATCCCCTCGTCGAGGCGGCGAAAGTAATAAACATGCTCCACGATATTGACGATTTGATTGAGATATGAAGGCTCTACTTGAAATCCCGATACCGTCGATAACACACCAACACTTCGCTTCTGGGCGAATCGCTTCAATTGCTGTGAATTTTGTCCTTGAGCTGCTCATAGAGTCGCTGATCTGGAATCGATCTCAGGGATGTGAGTTCCTGTAGCTGGTATATTATTTCCGGTTCCTGCTCAGTTATTCGAACGTTCATGGTGCATGTTGGGGTATAAAAAGAATCTACAGCGGCAGCTCTTTATACCACACAATTGATGCAACTCCTTGGTACGTTGTCCTATATCAGATCCGCAGATCGACATCAGGTTCTTGCACCCCAGGATGGCTATATAAGGCCATGAATTCCTCGGGTCGCCTCTGTTTGTCCAATGTTTTGGTAACTGGACGACTAAGTCTTCATTCACAGGCAAGAACAACGAATGGATTTTTTTTTAAAAAATGAGACATGCCAAAACGAGCAATGAAGAAGAGGAAACGTCGGGGATATGTGGAGAATAAAGGCAAGTCAACAATATCAGAGTGACATGTTCAAGAGAGGGACAGCGCCAGAGACGCAAGAGGATCAAAGATGATAAACTCGGCGCAACTCCAGAAATAAAAAGGGCAAGGACAACGCCAAGGAAAGTAAGGTGATCAAGTGGAAGCAAACGCAAGAGTTCAGATACCAACCTCGGACGGTTCGAATAAGCATCGGGCAGCGATGACAACACATAGGATCATTGTGGGGTCAGGTAAAGAGTCATATATTGGAACATACTATGAATTGCTCAACGCTGCGTTGGCAAGATCAACGTTTTACTGTGTCCGTTGTGCCGTTTTTTTTTATCAAGTTATTAACAGTCGCTCTCATTCGGGTAACACCAGCAAGTATGCCAAAGCCAGCCACCGCACTCACCACACTTGCAGTGCTCGCAACTCTTACAAAAATCGTTGCAGCTCAGCAGGGCGCACTAATAGTCTCTGGAACAATTGGGTAGCTGTCACGCTTGACCAACAAGGGCGAGGCTGAGTTGGTGTTGACAGCAGTCGCAGCAGAGTTGAGTTGGCCGAGCTCGCTCGATTCTTCGACAGAAAGACGGATGCCGTTCTTCATCTTGCCCTCGAGTTCAATGATGCGAGGGTGAGTAGGAGTTGAAACTGGGTCGCAAGCACGACGGTAGCGCCGCCGATGACGGCGGTGGCGGCCAGGAGAGCGAGGTAGCTAAACTTCATCTTTGTCGGAATGGAGCATGATTTATATAAGTTAAGCATCAACGTGTTGTACAACCGTCAGATAGAGTCAAATGGTGTCATCGAACATACGACCGAGACATGAAAAGACGGTTTATCTGAGATATGAGTGAGATTATGAGAGGTTATTTTGTTGGTAGAGTTTGATTTCTAGAAGAGGTACTTTTTTTAGTGACAAGCACACCGCTCCATTTATATGGGTGCGTCGCTTCAAGGACTCTCAAGTTCGAACTTGCCCATGTTCTCCTCAGGCATTCGCTATGGGAATTTGAGTGACAGCAGAGGATGATGACAAGCAACGGATGAGGGAAAGCAAAGGATCGGGTTAGATCAAGGGCATGCCGAGAGGGGCCGCCAAAAAGATCAAGACATTTTGGAATAAGGGGGAACACCGAAAAGATCAAAGGTATGCAGGGCTGCCAAAAGAATCAAGGGCACGCAGAGAAAGGACGGGTGCCGAACAAGATCAAGAGATAACATCACGGGACAACATCAAGGGACAACACCGATGGACTTCAATGAACAAGGACATTGTAAAATAGGTTGTTTTCGTACAGGCGAATATCAGGGGCAGAAAAGAAGTGAGAAAAGATGTGGTCTCATAGACCACACCATCAAAATTTATTAGTGCTATTGCTATCAGTAATAATGGTTTCCGGTGGAAAGACAGAGGACCCAGGGAGATATGCAACAGAGACCGCGTCAGCAAGATTCCTGCAAATGTAATCTAGAGCACAATTCCTAACCTCTGCAGCATATGTTCCGGATGTCCATTCCGTAATGGATGAGTATCTAGATAATTGCGCTGACATTGAAAGACCATCGGTTGATCCGGCAGTCCAACACTTTTCTATCCCGTTTACCCAACAGCCCAACTCTATTGTGCACTGTCTACCTAACAGCTCAACTGTATTTCGTACCCGTGTTATGATTTGATAACACAAGGAGACAAAACAGTGGGAAAACAAGGAGGTTCTTGGCGAGAGATGTAATATGTCGTGAGGTGGGAATGAATATGCTGTCTATTAGTATATAATGATTTATGATGGTGGGTTGTCAAGATGGGGATCTGTCATAATCCCGGCATGTTGGTGGATGCATATACTTTGCATGGGACTGACACGGAGGGATTTGCATGACGTTGAAATGGAGTAATATGTATATGTGACAGTTTCTTGTTTTTTGAGGACACTTATTCTTAGTCAGGTCTTGGGAGGAAAACCCATTCTTGGTTAGATCTCGGATGTGAACCGAGGTACACGACCAACATGAGAATTAGTTCCAGAGGTACTGCGCATATGTACCAACAAGGATATAGGTGGTGATAGCGTACATGTAGGCCAGAGAGCTGAGGGCGGCGTGCTGGCAAAGGATCTCGGAACATGCATGGTGAGATTTTTGATTGGGCTCTGACAACCTGAGCCCAGTTTCCATATTTTCGTGAGCTGTGGAATATACGTCGACTCTTGACAGGATCAATCGTGCAAGTGAAATGTACGAAATGTTGGCGTAGAATCCTGGTAATTCCGATTTTCTATCATGTTGTCACACGAAATACACATATATATAGCCCAAAATTCCCCAAAAAGTTTTATCTTCACCTAGTAACTTGGATCAACTACCGCAAGAACCACTGCAAGCACCCCGCAAGAGCCACCGCACGAACGATCCCCTTCATCTTTAATATGACTCCTCTCAAGACCTGTATCCTTCTGCTTGTTGCTGCCGCTGCCACCGAGGCTGTGTGGTTTGCCAACCAGGAAAACGATGTATACCATGTTCCGGCCGCAGAGTGTACCAACTTTCCCACTTGGCTCAACGACAAGGCCGTTTGGTACAAAATCGATAAGCCCTGGCGCTGCGATGCCTTCGCCGATTACAACTGCGGCGGGTACAGTATCAAAATTAGCGCTACTGATGGCTGGCAACGCGTGCCTATGGGTGGCATCTCGTCCACGCAGTGCTATTAAGAGCAACCAATATGAATATTTGTGATATTTGTGCGTATAAAACCCCACAGAAAACAATAAAGAAATGACACACACACACACACACACTGTGACCAGGAGGGCAAACCGCAAGGGAGTAGTGAACACTGAAAAGTTGTATTTATGATGAGCTACGGTGTGGCCAAGGCATTGACCATCTGACTACGTTTGGTAGGTATCTAGTTTTCATGATGGGATCAGAGTTCTATGGTGGAATGTCTGTCTAGGAATAGAGGAATGCTCGATTTGGATCCTGGAATGTTCCTGGCCGTTGTTCTTGAGCATCCATGGTTTCTCGGATCCTGTTGCACCTTCCCATTTTAAACGTCGGGTCCATGTTCCTTTTTTGTACTTGCTGATGGGCCGGGTACAATTGGTGAGTGCTCCGCAACTGATCACTTATCCGTTTGCCGGTGTGTACCGCTAAATAGAGCGGTACTCTTCCCCTTTACTTTAATAGAGATGCAGCCACCAGGCGAGCAGATATACTCACCTGGAGAATAAACCTCAATGGCAGTTTCTTATCTCGTTACTTCTCATCCCACTTACTTGTGATTTCAATATAGCGAGACTGCTGATTGGTTCCCAGGACTGTTCTCCTTTGGGCAGTCAAGCCAGTCGATGAGAAACTGGTGCTGGCGCTGGTAGTTTCGATATCCAACGATTTCACAGACCGTGCACTCGTTTTGGCCATTGACAAGGGATAGTGGTGCCTGAGATTCGAATTCTTCAGGAGACTAGTGATAGTGTCGAAATCGATCCACATGAAATATGACAAGAAGAGAAAGGAAAAAGATGCGGATGTCACGAACCATCCCGCAGTTGCAGAAATTGCCTGCATCTGGCCGATGTAAGTCCTTCGCTATGGCCAACCGGTGTATCCCTCACCTGCATCTAGCTGATGTTAATCTGTCACCGAGGCCAATAGGCGAAAATCCCTCACCTGCATTTGACCAAGGAATCCCGCATATTGGCTAGTAAGCAGTTGCGCGTTTTTAAAAAAAGAGACCACCCAAGGCGCCAAGAAAATTTGTGCCAGGAAAATTCAAGGGAATGTGGCATATACCATCTTACAAGCCGATTGTGCATGCCCGGTATAGTTTTTCTTACAAGGTTGCGTTTTGTGCTCTTCTGACAAACAGTTTTGATTGTTATCTTTACCTCAGAGCGAATGTTCTGTTGATGTTGAAAGCAAAATTCAAGGAAACCAAGGAATAATTCGTGGGTACGGTATGACAGAAGCAGATTCAATAAACCAATAGGGGGTGTCAGTTATAGACTTTTTTCCAGCGGATTTTGATTTTTTTTTTTTTGAGCCCAAAAAAATACACCTGCTCGGAGGCTGGTGTATTTGCAAATCCGCAACCAAATGCGCAAGTGACTGCCCACGAATATGTTGAACAAAAAAAAAAAAAAAAAAAAACTACAGCATAGAGTATTCCCATGTGGTCCCCCACCATAGGACTGACTCTGCCATCAACTGTTTAACTGGCAGATCGGACGGGATGCGGTGGGTTAGTTGTGTATGACCGTAGTTCGAGAGTGTTGAGTCCGATGGCCAGCCTTAAGGCGATTGGCTAGCACACTTTTTCTTCTTCGGCGAACCCTTAAGACTTCCCTT